>CM077237.1:19714794-20309794 GCA_039654775.1 Spinibarbus caldwelli
TCAATACTTTTTGAAACCTCCATTTGCCAGTTTAACAGCTCTAAATTTTCTCCTATAATGCCTGATGAGGTTAGAGAACACCTGACAAGAGATCAGAGACCATTCCTTCATCCAGAATCACTCCAGACTAGGGCTGCAACGATTAGTCGACATTATCGACAACGTCGACAATAAAAAATTGTCGACAAATATTTTTGTTATCGAGTAGTCATTTCATCTCATATTATCTAATGTAAGAGCATGCAGTAATGCGGTTTGACCAGTGCGGCGCTGTAGCACATGACTGAAATTCAGCTCTCCTGGATGCAATTCAAGAGAAGAAGACACACAGCACTTCAGAGCAAAACGCAGCCGATCGAACCTGAAGCTGCTGAGCGGTGTTTGGATGACTATGTAAATATATACTGCATGCTTTCCTCTCAATAACGAAATACACACAACAAAAACTGACAGCGGTGTGAAAGCAGCAGTTAAAAATGCATCTGATTACAGCGATATGGATGTTTACAGGAGCTCTGCAGTAAAGTCCATTCCCGTCACGTTTATTTATATAGTACTTTATGCAATAGACAACCTTAAATCAAGCAGCTTTACAGTATTAAACATGAAGAACCAGAGTCAGTGTCAATTTCAGTTAGAATTACAACTTGATTTTCTGTTATAAAGCAGCTCTCCAGTGTGGCGCTAGCTAGTGATAAAATATTTTTATTAGTGGGAAAAAAAAAAAAAATTATTTCTTTAAAGAGATGGTTTGCAAAGATCAAAGCTTGATCCAGCTCAGGACTGTTTTGATTATCATAACCCTACAAGGTATTTTAAGAGAGATTTTTTTTGTGAATAAAATAGTTTATCCAAAAATAAAATGTCTTATCACTTACCTTTATTTTGTTTCTTATCCATATGACTTACAAAAGGAGATGTTAGGCAGAATGATGAGTCATTCAGTTGCTTTTTCATATAGCTAACTACATGGTGAATGAGAGAGTTTCTCTGTCAGTCATCTATTTTGTGTGCCAAATATATAAATTTGCATAAATTAATTGTATAATAATTGTAATTACATAATATGACTTTCAAAAGCTGAAATGATTACCGTTATATATTTGTTAGAATATGCATAACTCAACATTTTAACTAACTGCAAAGGCTGAATAATCAGTCAATGTCTACTGATTAATCAGTGAAATAATCGATGATTAGTCGAATAATCATTCTAATAATCGTTAGATTAATCGATTATCAAAATAATCGTTTGTTGCAGCCCCACTCCAAACGCTTTAGATTCCCAGCTCCATGTTGGTGCTTCTTCTCTTCAGTTCACCCCACTCATTTTCTATAGGGTTCAGGTCAGAGGACTGGAATGGTTTTGTGCTCAGTGACCCATTTTTGTGTTGACTTTGAGGTTTGTGTTTGGATTATTGTACGGTTGGAAGATTCAAACATGGTCCATTATAAGATTTCTAACAGAGTCAGTCACTTATTGATTTTTTATCTGTTGGTATTTCATAGAATCCATGATGCCATGTGTCTAAACAAGATGTCCAGGACCTCCAGCAGAAATATAGGCCCACAACATCAAAAATACAGCAGTATATTACATTGTACACATGGGGCACTTTTTATCCCTGTGTTCACCAAACCCATCTTGAGTGTTTGCTGCTAAAAAGCTAATTTTTTAGTTTCATCTCACCATAGAAGCCAGTCCCATTTGAAGTTCCAGTCGTGTCTAATAACTGAATATGCTGGAGTTTGTTTTTGGATGAGCTAGGATAATTTTTCTTGAAACCCTCCCAAACTTAATTTATTTTATTATTTAATTATTTATTTAATTTATTAAAAGATAGGCTATCTTAACTCAAGCCATATAATGATTGTAACATGCCGAAACATATTAACATAACAAACGTAACAGAATGACGGCACTTATTAACATAGCAGTCTGTCGATTAGGTTATAAACTGCTCAAAAAATATATTCCAATACTTTCTCTCGCAGTTCTATCGTTGGATAATTATACTGTATATTAACTGCGGGCATCAGTGAGCCGTTATTAATAAGCGGGGCATTGAAACCGCTTTTGAATGCGCGTGTGCACGACCGTTTTACTTTCACTTTCGAGATTTGCGATCACATGTTTATACTATGGAGCGGCAGTACTTACCACACATTGTACAAGATTAGATGTTTGTCAGTGGTGCTCAGGATCTGCAAATCATTCGCCATCGTCCTATCAGTCATCTCTCCTTACTCTGTTGTTGATAAGTGAACTGCATGTACCGTAATGTAACAGGCTACAGCTAGCATGCGGCTAATCATATGTCCCTTTAGTGGCTCCATAGAACGCGTTATTCGTTTTCCGTGCCTTTCCTAGTATAGATTCAGCACACCTCTAACCCAGTCTGGGTGTTTGTGGTCTGCACAGAACTCTTATTTGACATAGTTGCAAGTCTACAGCGTTCGCGTGAGACGATGTGTTCTTCTGTTGTCTTTGACAGCTTTTAAGTGTGTCATTGGCAGTGCTACCACCGCATCAGCACCGAAAACATGGGGAATTTTTTAGACAATAATCACACAACCTATTCGATATTCTATGAATAAATCAACTAATCGAATATTCGAAAATCGTGACCCATCCCTAAAATACATACATACAAAAAAAATTAATAAAATAATAATAATAATAATAAAAAAATTCCTAGAAATGTGGTCCTGAAACTGCAGCCTCCGGAATACCCTCCTCAAAACAAGAGTCTTATTGAAAATGCACATTCATTCTCTGCCAGCAGGCGGCGCTTTCGACACAAAGCAGTGCAGCACCAGACTTTGAATGTGCAGGGCTCATGTTTATTTGATAAAATCATAGCCTTTTGAAGTTTAATCATCCCATTAAGCTGTATTGCAATGCTGGTCAATACCCAAATTTAAGACCTCTAGAAATCATAATTAAGATATTCTTGTACAATTTAAGACTTTTTATGACCTTAAATTTGATACAAGTAAATTTAAGACTTTTTAAGGACCCACGGGAACCCTGACATACATATATATTTTATATTCTTATATAAAGTTTGAGGTTCTTACAGACCCCTAACTTTTGAACAGTAGTGTATGACGGAATTCGTGTTAAAGACTGACTGACAGCCTACTTTTTGTCATTAAATGTAAACACGGTCAGTTATATCTTAAGTATATAGGCCAGGATGGACAACAAAAAAAAAAGGTTGTCAAAAAAAAACCAAAAAAAACTTGGATCTATGAACTAAGCTTGTTGTGTAAATACAACCTGTGTGTCCTGAGAGCCAGTACAGGATTTTTTTTTTTTTTAACATCGCACCAAACGCAATTTGTGTGCCAATTATTTTTTCTACATTAGTTCTCACAAAAGCTTACAAAATCTTGGACTGTGGATAACATCTTTAAAGTAAAATAAAATAAATGGGGCTGGAGAGAACATGGTGAAAGTTATTGGCAGTTGTACAACCAGACATAGAGAAACTGACAATAGACAGCTGAAGGACAGACAAGTTGAGATATACTGAACATCCACACACACACAATAGCTGTTAACAGGTGGTGGGTGGTCCTCCCAAAGACAGGCCTGCTGGATACATTATGAACAGGTTGGTATGTGCGTGCCGGGACCCGTACAGAGCACAAATTTGAGTAGTTGGATGTTTATCCAGTGGACACTGGTGGAGGGGAGAGATTACACCCCATTAAAGTGAGAGTTGGCCCATCTGCTTGACATGCAGGGCCTGAGAAAGTGATGTGGAATGAGCAGAATGTTCGTCCCAGAGACTGAGGGTCGACGGTGTGCGAGTACAAGCATGACTGAAGCAGTTGATGAAACCACTGTGGCATTGTGGTATTTAGAGCAAGTATATCTCGGGTGACAGTTGAGAGAAGTTAAGACACTATGTTGGCCCTCGTAAATATCTCCTATTCCTTTTGCGTTCGGATTAATCCGCCATTCATGATATATTGGGCTTGTTTTCCCTATTGGCTTTCTCCCTTTACATACAAACTTGTGTTGTATTCATGCAAATGCAATACAACTGCATATCCATAACTAACAATACTACACTACAAAGTTTCACGCAACGGTAACCTAGGATCAGGAGGGCATGTGGATCAAGTAAACCAAGACCGGCCGACACACATTTGTCATAAACAGGGTATTTATTACCGGACTGGAGCTGGGATGCTTACTCAGTATGGCAGAGGCATATATAAGAACGGGAGGTGGGGTGGGGGAGCCGGGAGTGAGATCCAGCAGATGAGGGAGCAGCAGTGGTGTGAAAAAAAAGTGGCAGAAACTGAAGGAAGAGTGAGACACTGTTTTAATGGTTAAATAATAATAATAATAAGAAAACATCTAAAAGCATGCCTAATTAATTGAAATCATGACACTTACACAATTTAACAGCAATTTATTGAAAGTTTAACAAAAAAAAAATACATTTTAAGGCCCTATGAAATGCATTTGATTTTTTTCCTCAAATTCAGATTATTTTTTATTTCCTCTTATATTTCTGTCACGGTTTCTTCAAGTTAAACCAAACTTTCATTTTGACGGGTTGCTGTGGCTGTGAAGACCTTTAGTTTCTGTTTGTATATTATATGATGATAGTTTTACTCAAAAGAAATGGTAAAATGCTCATTAAGTGAGTCTCAGAGCAGTTATAGAGATTATTCATATGTTCATGTACTCACTTATTGAGGCGTCAGAGGCTGAAATCACTACAAATGTCACACGCGCTTCAGTATGTGTAGTAAATGAGACCGCACGTCTGCACCATTCATTCAAACAGAGACATGCAGAACATGCAGGATTCATATTTAAATAGTCTTTTTGCGGCTTAATATTGACAGGCACTAGTTATATATAAGTTATAAGCATGTAAGTTAATACTTTTATTCAGCAAGAATGCATTAAATTAAACTAAAGTGACAGTAAAAGGCATTTACAATGTTATGAATGATTTATATTTCAAATAAATACTGTTCTTTTGAACTTCTTTTCCATCAAAAAAATTGATTTCTGAAGGATCTCATAACACTAATGACTGGAGTAACACCTGGTTTGCCATCACATACATACTCACATACATACATACATATATAAATAAATAAATAAAAAAACATTCAAAAGTCTGTTCACTATACCTTTATGCCTTTATTTTTTGGGGGTGGGGATTCATGTCATAGCTTGCCAGATGTTAGGGTTCCCCCAATTCCAAAATCCCAATTTAACTCCCGGTTGCCAGGATATATGTATGTTTATTTATGTTGACCAAGTGTGTGGTTGTGCCCTGAAGGGTGAGGCATTGTGTTAATCTATGGAAAAGATAATTTGTGCCTATATACAGTGACAGAATGTAATGCATGAAGATAAGAATCGGGGAAAAAATAGATGATACAGGATGAACATATACACAAACTAGGGCTGGACGATATGGCCAAAATTTATATCACTATATAGTTCTTAATTTCAGTCGATACGATATAATTCCGATAACGATATGAATATTATAAAAAAGAAAAAAAAGAAAAAAAAACTCATAAAAACTGCCAAGAATGCCCACAACAGATGTCTGTACCTAAACTTATGAAAAATGAATTTGCCAAGTCTACAAAACCTCCTCCTATAAAACTATATAATATTTTAGAAAAAAAAAAAACAGACACAAATAAATTAAATGTTCACCTTTTATTTGTATTTACCCTTGATACAAACAAGAAATGTGAAATTACTGTCAAATAAACGTCTCAGACTCACCTCATTAATATTACTATCTTTAACTTCAAACTACAGGCTGACATACACACCAAGTCAAAAGCTTTTAAACAGTAAGATATTTAATGTTTTTTTAAAGAAGTCTCTTCTGCTCACCAAGCCTGGATTTATTTGATCCTAAATACAGCAAAAACAGTAACATTTTAAATAGTTTTACTATTTAAAATAACTTTTCTATTTTAAAATATTTTAAAATTAAATTTATTCCTGTGATTTTAAAGCTGAATTTTTAGCATCATTACCTCTAGTCACATGATCCTTCAGAAATCATTCTAATATTCTGATTTTCTGCTCAAAAAACCTTTATTATTATTATGTTGAAAACAGCTGATAAGAATTTTTCAGGTTTCTTTGATGAACAGAAAGTTCAGAAGAACAGCATTTATCTGAAATAGAAATCATTTGTGACATTAGAAATGTCTTTATCATCACTTTTGATTGATTTAAAATGCAAATTAAAGTATTAATTTCTATAAGAAGACAGTCGGTTCCCTTCAGAGATACATTCATATAAAACATCCGCACTGCTTTTTGATTTTAAAACGTGCAGGGCTCATGTTTTTTCAACGAAGTCAAACGCCACAAATAAACCAATGTATGGGAAACACTGGTAATGTATATTGAAATATCGGAAATGTGTTGAAAACTCATATCACCGTTACTGAAAAAAATTATATCGCGATACATATTGATATCGAATTATTGTCCAGCCCTAACACAAACCCTTCGTAAAACATTACCTTCCTTACACTGAACTTCACAACGAACACAATACATGTTAAACGTACCTGATACCCCTGAACAAATTTTGTCAAATGACCTGAACTTCTATAGATATCACTTGCTTGTTGTATAGGGAACAATGAACACTATGTAGGGACCCAGTGAATTATGCTGCAGCTATGAATAGATTAAAATACCTCTGAACACTTCCTTCAAATTGCAATGTGAGTTAATGACATAAATGATGATCACAAATCATAAAAGCTCTTTCATATAAAAATACCAAAAAAGTAAAACCTAAAAGATTAACGTTGCAAGCCTATATTTAGCTGCTGTTGACACTTGCGTGTGTTGCCACCGACTGCATGTGTGTAAACTTTACGTGAGCTGGTGAGGGACAGCACCATCAGATCGAGTGGAAAATGACAGCAAGATCAGAGCTGTGAAAGACTGGACAACTGATTTATGGGCAAATAAAAAGGGTGTGTATATGGGCGTGTTTGTGGAATTGCGGTAACATGACTATGCAAGTATGCATTTACGAGAAGAGTGATGTGTCCGACTCCAGCTTAATCGTAAACCTTCCATATCTATGCCTGAGCAGGTCAGCATGTGCATGCACATGAGCTGATAAATATACATGCTGCCCTCTGATTTACACATTAACATAGCAATCGTTTGCAGATGAGATGTTAAAACTTTGACCTGAACATTGTGTATTTGTGTGTGTGGAACGGGAGGGGGTAGGGTGGAGGTGTGCATACATCATACCAAATAAAGCCACAGCAACTCTCCCTCAAGTTAATGACTTAAACACATGGGAGAGAGGCTGCTTACACAAACACTAAGAAGTTCAAAACACAGGGGGAGATCTGAAGCCACAGTCTGTTATGTATACCAAATAGCCCACATAAAGATTCTACTTATTCCTCTATACTAATGTCCACCAAAAAAGGAACTATTACATATATATATTTTTTTTTTTTAAATTCCTCTAGGCAGTAATTTTGATTTATGATTAAGTAAATAAATAAATAAACACCAAAAGCAGAATTCTGAAGTTTTTCAGTCTGTCCACACTGAATGCAAAGCTGTTGTGTGACACAAGACAATAACAGCCAATAAGAACAGAGATATATAGTTATATGGAGCAGGATTTTGTATCAATTATATTTCAAGTGAGGCAACCCAGCAAAAAGCAATAACAATTGAACCAGTTGGCAAAATACTTGTCAATGCTTGCCATATGTCAGTCATACCTGGTCAATTTGTATATATTTTAAAACTTAATTTATTTCTATAATGGCAATGCTGAATTTTCAGCTGCCATTACTTCAGTCTTCAGTATCACGTGATCCTTTAGAAATGATTTTAATATGAAGATTTGGTGCTCCAGAAACATTTTTTTATTATCAATGCTGAAAATGGTTGCGCTGCTTAATATTTTGAGGAAACTGTGATGCTTTTGTTTTCAGAGGAACTTGGAATTTCAAAAGAACAGATTTATTTGAAAATTTTTGTAACATTATAAATGTATTTACTTTCACTTTTCAGCACTTTAACACACTCTTGCTGAATAAAAGTATCCATTTCATTAAATAAATAAAAATAAATTAATTAATTAATTAAAGCCCCTAAACTTTTGAACGGTAGTGCACATGAGTAACTGCCTACTCAACAAGTAAAAGCTTGCTTAAACAAAATAGAAGTTTCATGTATGTGTCAACATGCTTACTGTTACAGATTATTGTTACAAAAAATAATAGGCAAAGCCCATGTTTGTCAGTGAATCTACATCACTCACACTATGCACAAAATCTTTAGTTAGCTTACAATCAAGTTTGGATTGTTTAAATATGCCGACCACTGATATAATGTGAAAGTTGCTTGATATTACTAATGAACTCATCAGTCTGTATCCTGTAATTTTTTTTCTTTCATGTCCTTGTTTCTAAGTACTATGTAAAAATTAATTTAAAAAACAAACAAAAAAAAGGGAAAAAATGAGATTGTGAAACTGCTGTTCATGATTGTGAAAAGCTAAAAAAAAAAAAACCTTCATGCAGTCACAGCAAACCATGGGAAGACCTCATACGGGGGTAACTGCATCCACAAATATATGAAGCTGCTCTGTACGGAGTGAACACTAATCAGACCATACTAAGCTGCCTTTATTTGTCTATGAACCCTCAAGTGTCCTAAGACAAAATTCCATTGAGACGCTTCAGGTGGCTTCATTTCCTCTCTTCCTCCTTTTCTCTCTCCCTCTCATCTCCTCACTATTGTGTTCTGTCATTTATCTATTTTATGGGATTATCGAGGCGCTTCTCCACTTCCCGCAATTCATTACGCTCCTAACTGCTCACTTAGGTTTATGCCCCTTTAAATCCCCCAACAGATAACCAACCAGCCTCGGTAAACATATAGAGAGGGAGGGAGAGAGAGAGAAAGAGAGACATGTGGTGGGCACTCATCAGAGAAGGAATTAAGAGATGTTACGCGGCAGTGGCCATGGCAGTGAAGAGAGGCAGTTAGTGGTGGTTTTTAACGCGTCTGCCCTCTTTCTCCTCATTAGTAATTCAATTTGCTCTTTATTAGCCACTCTTATCTCCTGCACAGAGTCCCTCTGGCTAGCCCCTCCATCACCCGCCCTGTCTTTCCCGCTCGCCCCCTCTCTCTTCACATCCAACCCAAAGAAGCATCACCTGGCTGAAACAAGACAAAACTTCCTATTACAAGACCTTGGTAGGAAGAGACAC
The DNA here is from genome assembly GCA_039654775.1 of Spinibarbus caldwelli. NCBI lineage: Eukaryota > Metazoa > Chordata > Actinopteri > Cypriniformes > Cyprinidae > Spinibarbus > Spinibarbus caldwelli. The sequence continues at coordinate 19,724,074 of CM077237.1, forward strand.
AGGCAATTTACAGGAATGCAAAAGGAAGGCAGTTTTATGGTCATACTGCTACTCTAATATGCGCAGAAACAGAGCGCAAGCGATTACAGTGAGATTGTGGATAGGGTGGAGGGGGTGGAGCTGGCTGTAAAAACAGTGATTGCTTTCCATCAGGTTGGGCTTATATTCTCCAGTTCGTTAAAACAATCCAATTTGCAAAGGGATAATTACGCATTAGCTCCTTTTTATCTACTGAGCGAGAGCGCTGGCAGGGTTTGATAGTGTAGCCGTATTCGGCATGCCACTGCTGCAAATTACCCGCTATCGGCACATGTACACCATCATGGCCCGATTGGGCAATTAATTAACCCCTCCTATCCCCAGCGGATACGGGCCATCACACCCAAACCTACTCCCTCTTAAACCAATAAGGCTACTGGGAACATGCTGCCCTCTATTGGAGGTGTATGGTCATAGACAATAGACTTAATTCATGATCTTCCATAATTAGGAAACGTCAGACAAATGAAATACCTTTGCAGGAACTAAATAAGGTAAAATGTGTTAAACAGTATTAAAGTTTATTAAAAGGCAAATGAAAAACCTACCTGAAGCAGAGAAGCTGTGAATTTTGCAGCCATATTATCACATAATATTCTCACAACATTCCATGCAGGCCTAGTGATGGCTGATAATCTAATGGCTCTCAAAGCACAGTATCATTTCTGATCAGATTATAACATCCAATAGACTTTAGCCAGGATATCGCAATGTTTAATTTTTGTCGGGAATAAAATTGAGGCTGTGAGAGATAGAAGTATAGGGTGTTCAACGGGTTGTACTGTTTTTTAACAACATACTGATTTTTCAACTAATAAAATGTCATTTCAAAAAAAAAAAAAAACACTTTCAGTTGATAAAAACTCCATAAAACAGATTTGCAAGTTGTGTTGTGCAAATGACATGATCTAGGACCTTTATATAATAGGTGCAACTGTAAAGACTTTAAATCTATCCAATGTTCAGTCTAAAGGCTGGAATACACTTCATAAATAGATTTTAAAACACTCGGCATCATAACTTTGTAAATAGTTACAGAGGAAAAACTGGGCATCATACACCACAACTGAGGATCACAGACTACCAGACTTTCGCATTGTTTCAAACACATCAAGCTCACACATAAAATGTGCGCATTGTTGACAGAAGAAGCATGAAAAATGAAAACAACACTTGTTCTAAAATTCAAAAAAATAAAATGTATTTGATATTCCTCCAACTGGACAGAATCTATGGAAGACCATTTACGCCACTGAATAAAAAATATAAAAAAGGTAACTGCGACTTTTTATCTATATAAACTCACAATTGCGAGTAATAAAGTCACAAATGCGAGATATAAACTCGAGTTTGTATCATGCAATTTTGACTTTAGAACTCGCAACAGTGAGTTTATAGCAAACAATTCTGAAAAAAAGTCAAAATTACGAGTTGTGCAGAATTGTGAGATATTAACTCACAATTGCGAGTCATGAAGTCCAATTCTGATAAAAAAAAAAAAGTCACAATTACTTTTTTTTTTATTTTATTTTTTTTACATTTTTTATTCGGTGGCGGAAATGGGCTTCCAAAAGAATCATGGTCTGAAACAAACAAACAAAAAAAAATCTGTTAATGCTCATCATACACTATGCAATTTTCTGCGAAATCTGTCAACTTTGACTGCCCAGAATCTGCAGACTGGACAAATCCAGACTGCAAAACAAGCCAAAAATCTGCGCAAAATTTCTGTAGTGTATTCCAGCCTTAAAGTGTGTAAGAAATAAGAATAATTAAGACGTAAGAATAATAAAAGGGTAAACAAATTATGGCAGTGTGCACAACTGCAGACTAAAATGTGGGCCTTATAGTCGCAAAGGGGTATATTAAACTATTTAAAATTACGTATCAGAAATAAATGTAATATGAATTTGGAAAAAAAAAAAGTATACTTTTTTTGCCACATGAGGGTATTCCATGTACCACTGATCTAGTCAGTACTCAAGTCTCTGAGACTGACAGGAAGATTTCAACAATCTCATCTACATTAAGACTTTATTTTCATGACAGTACCCAGTGTACTGTTCATCTCTGCTGCAGCTTTGTGTTTCCATGGGAACATAAAGCCCACCTCAACCACTCTCCGAGGAATACAAAGAAAGCAGCGATAATTAATTTTCCAGAGACCATTTTGTGTTAATTACTAGTTAAACCAATTAGTCACAGAGGGGGTAAAAACAATCAGTTCATTTAAAAAGGTAGAGGTAGAGTTGCATTGTGTTTTGAGAGATGCAAAGCATTTTGTGAATGTGCAGTCATAGTAACTGACCTGATCTTGAGGTCCCGAGTGAGGTGGAGGAGAGAGAGAGACGGCGGAGCTTGTGTCTGCCAAACGAAACCAGTACTTTGGACTGTGCTCGCCTGGCATTGGTTGGCGTCTTCACCTGAGTGTGTGTCCGTCTCTGCAAAGAATACCGGCTCCTTAAAGTCTGCTCAATGGGGCTGTATCTTCTCTCTAAGGAGGGACTGCATATAGACATACATAAAACATACATGAAAATGCTGTAAGGATTTCTGTAAAAAAAATTTCTAGAATTTTTATTATGTTACAGAAGTCAATAATGTTTGTTTTGTTCGATTGAAGTGCAAAGGAAATTTAAGGAACTATGTACTGCCATCTAGAGGACAGTTTAACAACAACATTGCCACCAGCTGTGACATTTGCAACTAGCAATCATTCTACACTTTAAAGAGGTCGTATAATACACTAGTTTTCTACAGTTTGTGATGAAACATGTTACAGATTTTCAGTTTTGTCAGTTTTAGAATTGTCTATGTCAGCATTGTCACATTATGATATTTGTCACAAATACACATTTTTGAAACTTATTTGTGTTTAATAATTACACTAATAAAACTTTAATAATTCCACTAATAAAACTAAGTACTAAAAGTACTGTTATTCTTTATTGGTCCTTTTTAACGGGACAGATAACAGAGGAAACGGGACAGATAACAGGAAGATTTTATCTGTCTATGAATTAGGGCTATATTTAAACAGAAAACAGAAATAAATTAATTTTAAAAAATTATATATATGTTTTTAAAATTGTAAATAAATTAATAAAAACAACAATGATAACTAACACTGTTAATTACAGTGTTCTGATGTCTAACTGATTTTACTTTTTTAGTGTTTCATTTTTATTTATTTTATACAAAATAGTATAAAAATGGCATATCAATTTATCAGATTTGGCCATAGCATGATCAGGCCAGCAAGAATTCTAATATCGGTGCATCCCTAAAATTAATTCTGACTTCTCACAGTCCCTGAATTCATGTTATATACATCACAATCTTAACAAAGCAGAACTCTCACCTGCTAGCAGATCTTCTGATGATCTTGGTTCGACTCCTGAGTTTGAAAGCACCAGCTGACAGTGGGGTGGTAGTAGGGTTCATGTAGTTGGGGTTTGAGGACAGAACAGATCCCTTTTCCCCCTTTTGACCATTCTTGTTAGCTGTCCATCGATAGACTGTGCCCTTATGAGTAGTCTTAGAAGCTGAGCTAGATGCATTTGCTGTTGGGTTTTGTCCAGCCGCCTTCCAGCGATAGCGGCTGGCATGGCCAGCATGGGATGTAGAGGCACCTGTAGCTTTAGCCTTTTTTGATAAAGTTGTTAAGGTTGTGGCACATCTCTTTTCTTTCTTTGGTCCCTCCAGTCCACCTTGAGATGTTCTTACAGGGACTTTAAGAGATTTGGGTGAAAGGGGCTTGCGTGGCGTTTTCGGTAAAGTGTTTGCTTTCCCAGATGTTGATGAGGAGCAAGAGGAAGACACCCAGGTGTACTTTGAGGTCTTAGGAGCTCCGAGGGAAAGATTAGGCTTGCGAGACACCCTCTTATTGGAGCTGGAGACTCGTTTGACAGTGGCTGTCCCAGGAGAGGATCCAGAGGTCACTGGCTTAGGTGTGCTTTTTATGTTTACCATCTCTTGGTTTTTCACCCAAGTAAACCGAGATTTCTTATGACATGGCGAGGCTACACGTGTCTGAGTTGAGTCTAGCTTAAGCTGGAGCTTTGTGGGACTCAAGGAAGCCTGAGACTGAAGGTTAGAGGCAGATGAAGCCATAGTAGAATCTCTATTGGCTGTTGGCATTACGACATTCCTGTTGGATAAGGCAGCAGTGGAAAGGTGTGGTTTGACTTGAACTGGAGCTGGAAGTTTGACAGTTGAAGGGATAGAGGGATTGTTCACAGCTGAGGATGATTTCAAAGTGGGTTTTATCTTTATTTCAGGGTCAGATGTTGAAGCAGAGTCGGTTAGTGCACTGGTAGATGAGCAGCCATGATTGTTTTTTCCTGTTGAAGGTATAAGCACAGTCCTTTTTCCACTTGCATCAGTTTTCCTCTCCTTTGAAGTCTCATTTTGGACATTGAGTGAAGATGTTGTAGATGTATACATGGTTTGTTCAGCTTTCAACTTTTTAAATAAAACACTGTTGTTTCCTAAATGTCCAGCACTATTCCCAGCAGCAGTGGCTCCAGATGTAGTGATGTGATGGTGAGGCTGGTTCAGGTGGTCCACAGCTGGGTGGGACACATGGCTCCCAACTGTCCTGTTGGTCTTGTTGTTAAGGGAGTATGTTTTCCTCCAGCTGCCAGAAGAATGAGGCACATACGGTTGAGGCAGTGATGAATATGATTGTGTGTAGTGTGAGGCATGACCCCGATTCTGGCCCTGGCCTCTCCTTGAACCATCTCTGGCATGACTCCACTGGGTGGAACTTGAGGGAACGTCACCATGAGTACTTTTATAGTTATTAATGAGGTCTGTAAAGTAAAGTAGAAACGTTTAAGGTTAAGGTGAGACTAATCTGAACTTACCTGATTATTTAAAAATGAGTAAAATGGACTTCAGTAAATGCAAGGTGTGTAACAGAGGTGTGACCATCTCTTTTCATTACACTTGATTCCAAGACAGAAAATAATAATAATAATAATTAATTAATTAAAAAATAATAATAATAATATGCTGAGAAACCCCTTGGGAAAAGAGACAGTCTGATTAATGTTAAACCCTAGACAGAATCTCTCTACAACAATGTCAGAAAAATTAAATAAACTGAAAAATATTTTGAAAAATATATATTTTTTTAAATATTTTGAATTTCAAATAAGCGAAACAAATATAAATCTGAATAATAATAATATAGTTGTTAATTATAAAATCAAATGCAAGGTATCTGTAATCATAAACAAATATTGTAAATTATGTGCATATCTTAAAACAATAAACACTGTTTTAGAATACATTGTATTACATTTTTCTGGTCCCTATCTCCTTACAGTTCTTTACCTTATGATTGTCACAAGAGATTTTGATCTGATTGGTTTCAAAGTTTGGAGATTTTGGAAATCAATTTTGTTCAACCCTGAATGGAGTTGAATTTTTCATCAAAATCAGTTTATATTAGCTATTCAGCAGCTACTAAGAAAGAATCTAGAACAGAATATTATTAAACATACCAAATTTAAATAACAGATAAACGAACAGATGCATTCAAAATGCACATACATAAAAATGTGGGGCTTTTCTTTCACTTTGGTTGTCATTTTTGTTAATCACTGAACCTGCTCTACAACAACCAGCAAAAGAACCAATACCAACAACGTGGAAAAATAAAAACGCGATAAGTCAGAAATTACAAACATATAAACATCTTAAAATTAGTGAAAATCTTAGCTTTAGTGAATAACGGTTAGGTAAGCCAGTGTTACTGAATACTTCATTCGCAAGGTAAATGTGACTAATAACGAACGTAGGGTTTTGAAAAAGGCTTCAAACCACTGTTGAATTACACTAGAAGATCGCCATATAAATAAAGTAGTCACACTTACTTTGCAATTCCTCTATTTCTCTTTTTAGCGCTTCTCGTTCAGCCATCTTCACACCAAAACACAGTCGTCATAAAACCGCGACGACGCATGTGATTACGTATCCAGGCAACATCCAATCACCACACGCCTCTCAACCGACGATTCTAAAGTTTTGGTTTTGAGTTGAGCTGCGCCAGGACTTTACGGACCGAAAATATATGTGGAAACTCATTTTATTTAGAACTTCCGACAATCACATCATTATCTTTATTTTAGTAACCTATTAATTGTATTCCTAATTTGCAGGAAGACTGTCAGATTTGAATTCTAACGACTTTCGTTTTTGGATACAGAAATCGAAAGCACTAACTGACATCGGTAAGTTATGATTTTAATCATATTGAATGTTGTCGGTATTTATTTAGGACTTATTAATTTAGTTGTATCACTTCAGAGCAGTTAACATATTTTTAAAATATTTTTATATCATTAGCCATATTATGCTACCAGGTCAATAAATAAACTATTAACCAACAAAAGTTACTATCTCTAACTATTGTTGTTTTCCAGAATGACTACATAGCTCTTCCTGTCTATTTATTTTCAGTTATTTGGTTTGTTTTCTTGGAGGTATTTAAACGACGCCGATGAGGAATATGCATTGCTCAGAGGAAGTGATGAAATAACTCTTGCTAGACACCCATGCCCACACTGGAAACGCTGGCATCAACCTGAAAGCCAAGTGACATTTTCAAAAAATGACTACAGCCGACAAAAAGATATACTTCATCGTAATTGCAAAATCACCAAATGGGTACACAGATGCCGGTGAAATATGCTTCATTGATAGGGACAGATACCATGAATGGAAAAGGCAGAACAACACAGACCTTGTACCTGTAGTTTGTATGGGCAGAAGCTTCCCTACAGACCTTGATGCAGCTCTTCTGCAGCCACTGAAACGCAGATCAGCAGAATTACTGCTGGCTCTTCAAACCAATAAAGAGCGACTTTTGGCACTGAAGGATCCTTCAGCTTTAGAGGAGGCTTCAAATCTGTCCAAAGGCAGTCAGGTTTATGTGGAGTACAATGAGAAATGGCTCAAAGGTGTGATTCGATACATTGGCAATCTCCAATCTTACAGCTGTGATCCTATAAAAGCAGTCTTCTTCGGGGTGGAACTGCAGGTGAGTAACCTGTTTGTGTGAGTGAGAATGTGTCTGTAGTATTGTTGAATAGAAGTAGAGTAATACAAACAGTCCACTAATGGTAATATGGTTTTATAATATGTCCTATATTCTCTTCTGGTCTTAGGGTGAAGATACAGGAAAAGGGCAAAATAATGGTTCCTACCATGAAAAAACCTACTTCAAATGTCCCAAAAACTCAGGCATTTTTGCTCCTTTTACAAGAATCAAACCAGTGGATCATAAACCTTCAGCACCGCCACTACCAACTCAGTCTTCCCTGTCCATGACATCTACTGAACCTCTCAAAGTTGGAGACCGAGTAACCTTTCTTGGTGACAAAAATGATCACAATGGCATGGTTATGGATATAAAGGACAGCCCAGATGGTAAAATGGTTCTCATATCTACTGTGAGTACTGCCCTCTCTTTAGAGTGACCAAAATGAATATTTCACCCAAAAATGGATTGTTTACTCACTTTTTTGTTCTTTTCAGTCGAACACAGGATGAGAAACTTTAAATTTACATTTGTGTTCCACAGGAATAAAATAAAATAAAATGAAATAACAGCATAAAGGTTTAGAATGACATTAGGTTGAGTAAATAATGACAGCAATTTTATTTTGGGGTGAACTATTCTTGTTAGTTTTGCTTTTATGTAAAGATAAAAGTAAAACTGGATTGATAGAATAATTGAAACAAGTTCAAAAAAAAGGAAAAATTAATCTGAGTTTTCATATAAATACTAGTCCAGCAAAAAAAATTATTGGTCTCATTAGACTTAAACTTACATATACTTTATTAAGGCCACAAGGGAAATTGTTATGTCACAGCTGCAAAGACACTAAAATTACAGGTCAGCTAAGTTATATTAAAAGAAAATTACAGATATGAGTATTACATATTAAAAAAGAAAAACAAAACAGTATAGCCAGATGACTGTGCAATAGTGAGTTCACCTATCACATAAAGATGAGCTATTGTACAATGTTATAAAAAGATGATATGTTCCTTTTCTCAGGAAAAAGATGAAGAGGGGAAGCAAGGGGGAGAGATGTGGGTCCCATTGGATTTTGTAATTAAAGAGGAGCCGTTAAATAAAGGTAATGTGTCAGTGCAGGTGCCAACCTAGGTATAAGCTTTTGGGCATGGACACTCATGCTAACAATATATTCTATACTTTTAGTATAGTGGTGTTAGTTTGATGTATGTTGTTTCATAACATACGTTTTGTTTTGTTTTTCTTGTGAGCAGATGAAACTGAAAAAATGGACACTTCTCAGGTTTCAGAGATGGGGGGCTTTACTGATTCTGATGAAATTACTGTTGACTCCCTAGTGCAGTTTTCGGGAAAAACAACACTTTATGGAATTGTCCGCTGGATTGGCTATATACCGGATTTCCCTGGGAAGACTGCTGGTCTGGAACTGGTAGGTTCTCTATATACCATTTCAACTGTTGTCATCTTGCAGAAATTCTTGTAGTTCTGAAATGAAATAAAACTACAAGCCAGCTTCACCGTTTGTTAAAGTAAGACTGTAATGTATGTATTTTTTTTCTTAGGAGGACAGCAGTGCTGGCGTAACTGATGGAACATATAAAGGAAAACAGTACTTTAAGTGTCCTCCTTATTGTGGTTTATTTGTGAAACTGTCATCTTGTCGGCCTGATGATCGGTTTTCTGGTGTAAAGAAGAAGCTGTTTAATGGACATTCTGGTGAGAACTAATGATCTGGTCAAGTACTTGCCTGCAGTTTTTGTGAAATGACAGTGTACTGTATTTAAAGTGGGTGTATCAGGTGTTTATTAGCAGAAAGTGAAACTTTATCATGGACAGGTAGATTACACCCACAAATATTATGTTGCCACCTACTGTAGTGGAACTTGCACAACGTTCCTTGTGTGCCTCATTCTTCTTCTCTGTGACAGATAATGATGAGGCAATTGTATCTGAGGAACAGGAGAATGTGCCACCTATTAGAACAGAAGATGTGTCAAACCGATTGATTGGTAAGATGAAAGGCATTCAGGGTCACTGCAACTCCTGTTATATGGACTCTGCCCTGTTCAGGTTAGAACTCATCTTAGACACGGTTTACATGGACTTTTAATGTATGTTAAATAAAAAAAAAAAATTAAATATATATTAAATTATATTTAATACATTAAAATATACATTGTATACATTAAATATAATTGTAGAAGTAGAATCAACAAATAAATGAACACAATTTAAATAAATTCTCAACAGTTCAATAATATGGTATGATCTTATTTCTGTTTTTTTTTTTTTTTTTTTGTCCAGTGTGTTTTCCTGTTCATCAGTTCTGGATTCTCTGCTTTTTAAGACTACAGAATATGAAAACATTCAAAGCATTCTGCTAAAGAACATTGTCAACCCTCTCCGCAAGTGAGCCTGTGGCCTGCATTTGGCTTTATATTGTCAGATTTTTTACCTTGTAGAATTTAAATTTGAAAGTCATGCTATAGTACATATATACACATAGAACAGCTTGAATAGCCTATTTTTCTCTCCTAATTTACAGACAAGGTTTTGTATCAGAGCGCAGTGTGATGAATCTTCGGAAGCAATTACAGAAACGGGAACACTGCCCCACTTACACCACAGATGAGAAGGGTACGCTATCTTCTTGATGTCATAGCCATATTCAGCTTTGTTAACGATGTCGAGTTTCAAACAGAATATTGAAGAAAAATGTCCAACTTTACATTTCTCTACAAGTCATCAAAACACAGATCCAAAATATTACACAGCTGTTTCCACAAATTATTTATATCATTATCTATAAAAGATCTCTTGGCTGTTTTATGGAATTGCATTAAGCATAGTGTTTTACCTGTTGTGTGCAGATCCCGAGGAGTTCCTCTCTCTCATCATGCAGGAGATTCTCTTTCTAGATCCGCCACTCAAACTCTGGTAGGGAACTTTTTCATTGTTTTTATTTGTCAGTAGGGACAGGAATTGTAATGAATTTAGCTATTCTAGTTTCTTCATGATTTCATTGTTTATTCTTAGTAATTTGAGGAAGTACCAAATAATTTATCCTAACTACTATAGCATTTCACACACACACACGCACACACACACACACACACACACACACACACACTTATAAACTACAGGTTGGAAACATTGTCAGAATATTTTAGCATTATGATCTCTTTGCAGCGGCGGAAGATTGACATTCAAGAAACTGTAACCAAACTGAACATCATGAAAATTATTCTGGTGTATTTTTTTAGAAAAAGTATCTGTTTCTTTATTCCTACCTCTAATTTTCAGAGATTACTTCTGCTAAATATGTCTTGGCATTTATAGAATGCCTTCTAGTTTATAGAATTTTCTTTGGAGCATTAATATATGTTTATCACTTTATCTGCCTTTAGCAGCCAATCAGGAAGCATACAAAAAGTGCAAAGCTGTTACTACTACCAAATCTTTATGGATTATAACCACCATTTAGTCCTGCCGACGGTTCAACAGCTACTGGAACATTCATTGTACAGCAACAGTCTCAAACTAGCAGAGGTAGTTTGAGTGTTTGAGATTTTGCTTTCAGTTCTTTATTTGGATTATTTTGGTTGGACATTCCATGATTGACCTGCAGATGGTACTGTTTCTCTCTACTTAAACATTTCTGGAGTGACCCAAATGAATATACATCATTTATTTCATAATTAGTTTTTCTTAATATCTTATTGAAATGTATCCATAATCTAGATGTATGTGTCATTGTATGATCTAGCTGATTTTTTTTCCCTTTATGCCTCCAGGTGCCTGCCTGTCTGATTCTTACAATGCCTCGCTCAGGGAAGAGTTTCAAAATGTTTCCAAAAATCATTCCTTCTACAGAACTGGACATCACAGGTCTTCTTGCGGATGGTAACTTGTCTTAAACATCTATACAAATAGATGTTTATAATAGTAATGTACTTCCCTCTTTCTACAGTATGTGTTTTATTAAGTCACCTGAGGTGTGTGTTATATATTTACTTGCTCATTAGGTCCTCAGCAGTGTGTGTTGTGTGGTCAGCTAGCAAATGTGGAGTGTGCTGAATGCTTCAGAGACACAGTGTTTAGTGATACAGGATTCAAATATTTCTGTGTGAAATGTTCCACTGAGGTAGGATGTTAAACATGCATTTTGCATTATAGGAATATTCTGTACATATAAATTTATAATGCGTAAATACAGTCCTTTCTTAGGGGTATTTTCATAGGCTTGATTATTATTAAATTATTAGACTAATTATTATATATAGTAAAGTAAATCGTGTACTGTATATATCATAAATCATTAACTTATTTCTATATTTCCAACATTTCCAACATAATATGTTAAACAACCTTGAAACTGATTTGTTTGTGTAGGTGCACTCTCACCAGCAGCGTCGATGCCACAAACCCAGCAACCTGCATCTTCCTCAGGGCTTCTCGTACTCACAGAGTTCAGGGTCTGATCGCCGCACTCCTCCACGGGAGAAACTCGAGCTGTTTGCTGTGCTGTGTATAGAGACCAGCCACTATGTCTCTTTTGTCAAATACGGACCTCAGGATACTGACTGGATCTTCTTTGATAGTATGGCTGACCGCGTTGGTAAGTAAATGTGTGTGGAATGTGTGCTTGATTTGAGTATAACACTGGGTTTGCACACGTAGATCGTATATTTACATTTTTGTAGGTGAAAGTGATGGCTATAATATCCCAGAAGTGCGTGCATGTCCTGAGGTTGGCCAGTACCTACATATGCCTCTGGCTCAGCTGGCTAATCAAGTGCCTCGAGAGATGGAAGGTGTGGCGAAGCGACTCTTCTGTGATGGTTACATGTACCTTTATCAGAGCAAGAGCATGTCTCTATATCGATGATCAAATCAACATGTACACGTCAATAATGGAGAATGTGCAATCTGATTGTCTATGACTAGGTCTGCTTAGTAATGGATTCTAATAATGATATGTTCTTTTCAAGGGAAATTGTGAATCTATATGCTTCTGCTCCATATTTGAGCATTTATCAGTCAAATATTTACACTTTCTGTTGGGATTATTTACTTTCTGTATGGAATTCCCATACTGCTTTGTCTGGGTGGGCGGTACACACTCTTTTAAACATGCTGGATGAAGATGATGCACCATCCTTTAAGTGAACTTGAATAAAACTACTCAAATTGTCAAAGTACATTTTATGTGTATAAGAAATATTAATATAATCATTATTAATATAATCTAACCAAAATGGGAAGAGTTTTTATTTTTTCCTTTCAAATGCGTATTGCTGACTTACTGTAGCTTGCTGCCTAATTCACGTTAATAGAAAAGGGTGTCAAGGCATGTTTGCTTACGTTTAATACTGACGAGATAAAGATTTTGTTTCTATAACACATGAAGTTGATGACTTGCAGAACTTAATTTCCGTTTGTATTGTTTCTTGAGGTTCATTTATTAACTCTGTATGAAGCTTTCTGGCTACTGAATAACATTGTGAGCAATACTGTATGTAATCACTGTGTCACAAATTATCTGTCAAAATATTTTGATTCTTGAATTTGTTTGTTTTAGTGTATTTGATTTCATTCCAATGAAAAAGATCAACCAAAAAATAAATATGTCTTGACAGGAATTACATGCTCTACGTCCTCTTTCTCTCTCCCTCGGTATGTGCTTGTGTGAGAACCTTAGATCTCAGCTCATTACATTCCTCCTCTTACCAAACAGGGATAAACCTGGATGAGACTTGTTTGTGTCTTTCGTTACATCATTGTAAACTGTAACTGTCTGAACTATAGTTGTTTAGACTGCAAGAGGTGGAAAGGACTCACAATAACACTTCTACTTAAGTCTTTCCTTAAGACTGGATAAGAAAAAGGGGATTTGGGATAATCTATGCTGTGATACTGCTAATACACTTGGATTTAAGTACTTTAGGTGCCTGAAGCAACAGACTTTACTGTACACTAAGCTTCCCATATAGAGATAAATGACTTCCTGACTTGATCCTTCATTCTGCTTTAATCCATGTTAAATACAAAGTGATTTTTTTTGAATGAAAGATCAAAAGGATAAACAATGCAGATTTATTTTCACAGCCACCTTTGCTCATATATTTACCAGTATTAGTGGAAGGCACTGTGTGTAGCCTATATATATATATATATATATATATATATACACGCACACACACACAGTATGTATTGTACTGTAAAATTTCACAGATTAATACAAAGAAACTGCAAGTAACACATTGAACTAATTTTTAAGTAGACTGAAATAGTATTTTCTTGTAAAACATAATTTTCTTACATACAACTTTGAAATAAGTATATATACATTTTACAATGTATTGTATCAATAAAAAGTAAAATCCCGCACACTATCAGCCCATGCTAAATATAGAAATTTATTACAGGAAACAGCAACATTTCGGTCTATTGACCCTCATCAAGCATATGTATACCATTACAGACAAGACATTTAAAAGCAGTCACCACCAATGAATGTAATCGACACATGTGGACCAATCACCAACTCATACGTCATGACTAACAAGGACTCAAATATCCAATAAAAGATACTTTTCAATATTACCAATAAACGATGTTCCATTATATATAGACAAATATAATCATGTTTGTAAAGTCGTAGCGTCAGACAATTCATATCTAAACAAGGTTACAACATCGTCTCTTCACAATCAAACAGACACTCAAAAATACAATACAATAAAAACACCCTACAACATTACATTAAATAATGCTTCATCATTTAACCCCAAGGGTGATAAGGTTTGTAAAGTCACAATCCAAAACAATTCACGTCTTAATAAAAGAGTTTCAATATCACCACCACGTGGTATTGTATCGAAATTAATTTTAGTTAAACAGCTAACAACTAATTATTTGGTGTCACTTTTTAAAGGCCCCAACATGCTTTTAAATGCATTTCCTTTCTCTTTCTTATTGTCTCTTTCAATGAAAACTCTTTCCTTTTTTTCTTTCATATCCATGCTGTCATTATGAGTCCTCTTGACTTGATTTAGAACAAAGAGAATGTGTGAATACACAGCCAACACATGTTGAATTCACAAAGCACTGTCAAAAACACAGAAAAGAGCAGACCTGTGATCAGCAAGCACTGCTTTACAGGCACAGGAAATGTACTAATGCCTGACTCTAAATCAATAAAGCGCTGTCTGCATGGTGATCTCATTATGCAGACAGAGCTCAGCACTGTGGGAGGAGTCAATGTCAACTGATTTCACCTGACAAATACGCCCGATCAGTTAAATAGGATTACCTGTTAAGAATAGTGCCAGGATATGAAAATTTTCTGATTTGTGTCATCAGTTCATTGCATCAAATGCATGTGTTGTGATATTCTTTGCCTTAATTGAATCAAAAGTACTTTTTCGCAATTTGTCTTTTTAATGCATAATGGGGAGCACTCGTCCCTGGTGCTAAACATTTCCAGAGTTAGAAATGAATTGAAGATTAGTGAATATGGTTTAGCGAAAAGAAGTTTATCAGAGAAGCCATGAGGGTTGCACTAGGCCCCACAATGTCAATTAGATTCCTATATACATGACTACTGGGACACCAAAGAATTATTTATGAATAAAATCTGATATGGACATTTCTGATTATCACACAACCCATATTGGACAACAAGGTAGATTTTCTACAGCTATTTCTGTTTAGATAAGAGATCTATGGGTTGAGGGCCCGAGGGGACCCAGAGGGAATTGTAACTCTCAGTAAGGGGGAAAATTTAGTCAATTTAAAAGTAATTGAAGAAGCTATGCACTGTGACCAGTCCAATCAGGCCATCCAAGATGTATATGAGTTCGTCAATTCATTGGAACAGATTTGAAGAAAATTAGCAATACTTCACCTACTCACCAATGAATTCTCTACAGTGATTGGGTGCCGTCAGAATGAAAGAGTTGATAAAAGCATTACAACAATCCACAAGTAATCCACAGAACCTAATGTTTTATGAAGTGAAAAGCTGTGTGTTTGTGGGAAACAAATGCATCATTATGGCCTTTTAACTTTAAAACGTTGCTTCTGACCAAAATACCAGACAATATTTCATAATAAAACTTGCTCCAGGAAGAAAAA
The DNA here is from genome assembly GCA_039654775.1 of Spinibarbus caldwelli. Lineage (NCBI taxonomy): Eukaryota > Metazoa > Chordata > Actinopteri > Cypriniformes > Cyprinidae > Spinibarbus > Spinibarbus caldwelli. The sequence goes on from CM077237.1 coordinate 19,739,303, forward strand.
AAAAAATCCCCTTTTTGTCTTCTCACTTCAAAATCCACCAGCATATTTGTTTACAACTGTTTTGGACTGTTTTTGATGGTAAATAGTGCTTGATCTGTGCACATTACTCTCCTGATTCAGATAACTTTTTCAACAGAGAAAGCAATATTATGGATAGAGGACTCATATTTTAACAGTTTGAAGTTAAAGTGACTTGATGGATTTGTTTTTACAAACTCACAGCTTTTCGCTTCACAAGATGTTATATGATCAACTGGAGTTGTGCTTTTATGAGCTGTTTGGACTCTCATTCTGACGGCACCCATTCACTGCAGAGGATCCATTGGTGAGGAAGTGATATAGTGATGAATTTCTTCCATTAAGAAACAAGCTCATCTACATCTGGCCTGAGGGTGAGAACATTTTTAGCAGATTTTAATTTCTGGGTGAGCTATTACTTTTTTTTACTTTAACATAAAACTTCAAACATTTAAAAAAAAAAAAAACTGAGCTGTAACATGAATACATTCAGTCTCAGCTTCTAATGACCCAAAAAAGCAGGCAATTCTTGGTCAGAATTTGTTGCAATGAGGACTAGACTTTGTGCCACAATACAAACATCTGGCGATACGAAATCTGTGATTCAGTTAATAACCTGCTTTAAGGTCTCAGAACAAAATGTAAGATGAAAACCCCATTGAACCATCAACATGCTGAACACAACAACTCCCTTATTATTCACCAAGGCACTGTTGTGGTCTATGTTCTATGGCAGGGGTGGGGAACGTTGATCCTCGAGGGCCACTCTCCTGCAGAGTTTAGCTCCAACCCTGAAAAAACATGGGAAAAAATACCTAACAGCATTCTGAAGACCTTGATTAGCTGCTTCAGGTGTGTTTGATTAGGGTTGGAGCTAAACTCTGCAGGGACACCAGCCCTCCAGGATCAACGTTCCCCACCCCTGTTCTATGGAATTATAAGGTCAGAATCAAGGAGGTCTTTTCAGAGGTTGCGTAACAGGTTATATGGAGAAAGCAATCATTAATGAGTATGACACTTTCTACACTGCACACCTGGTATGTGCAAATACTGATGTGTTGCTTCAGACCATGGTTGCTGTGTTGGTGTAATTGAGAGGGCTAGACACAGAAACAGGATCTTGCCTTTGCGCTATGTCAACAGCTTTTAATAATTGCGTGTGTAGGAGGCAGGATGAGCAGGTGTGTTGTGGATGTTTACTTGTTTCGATTCTCATTCTTGGTCAAGTCCTTAGATTCTGTCTTTTTATCCCGATCAGTTGCAGTAGAGGAAATATTCTAAATCTGTTTTTAAGGAGTCAGTAACAGACTGAAAGAAAGATGTGAACATCATTGTGGGTTTAGAACAGTTAATCATTTAAAACTCTAATAATCAATACTAATATAAAAAAAAATTAACAATCATTAGTTTTTCCAGCAATATGAATGTTTTGCTAGATGTGGTTTATATGAGAGATACTTTTCTAAAAATTAAACATTTTAATAAGATTCAGGTTCAGTTCTGCACTTTGGTTGTCATCTATAATAATAATAATAATAATAATAAAACTGTTTTCACTTTGTTTTCAGTGTTGTGAGATTTATTTATACATTTTTTTTAAATCTTGCATTTGTCTATTTTAAGACAATTGATGATTATCATATTCAAATATCAAAAAAGAAAAGTAATCTTTGGTATTAAGCGCTGTTTCATGCAGCATTTGGATTATTTTGTTTAGAAAAATACTCTGAAGGTTATATTGTTACTTTAATGATTTTTTTTTTTTTTTAGATTTCTTTATTTATTTTTATTTTTATAGATTTATAGTTTTTTGCCTTTATTGTGACAGGACAGTTTAGAGAAGGGGTACAGCCAACAGGTCTATTGGTGCCGACATCATTCAGACCAATTTGTTCATTTCACTCTCTTTTTTTTTTTTTAAAACTACTTTGCTTGGTAGAACAAAAAGATTCTAAGTTATTATTTATTTATTTATATTTTTTGCACTTCATTGTAATTCATTTTGGTAACAAAAGTATCTGCTTTTGAATTTTGCTTGTTTTTTTTTAAAAGTTATATTTATGGGCTTTTTACACCTTTATTGTGAGAGGACAGTGGAGAGCTGACAGGAAAGCACTGGGAGGAGAGAACAGAGCAGGATCAGCAAAGGACCTTGAGCAGGATTCGAACTCGGGTTGCCGTGAGCGCAATTGCGCTATGTCGAGGCACTAACCACAAGCCTATGGGTGCCAACTTGAATTTTGCTTTTATATGTAATCTTGCCAAACCATAAAAAGCAGAGCCAAGTAAAGTAGGGTTAAATGCATTCCATAAATTTCAATCAGCATTGTTATTTATTACTATTGGGTAGTCAATACAGCAGTAATACACAAATCAACATCAAGATTCGCCTAATGCATTATATTTTAAAATGACTGCTCTGTTATTAATCAAATAGACCCTTAAGACCAAGAAAATTAGTTCCATGGGAATTTTTATGTGGTACAAGGATGACAGCAGAACAATTTAAAAGCACACCTACACATGCGCTTACCAAAATTGCAATAAGTGATTCTTCTTCCAATTTTATAAACATTTGTATAATTATTTCTAGCAAAGCTTGACATTTGATGGTTTCTACTGATAATCAAAGATTTAGTAAATTACTTTCTCCGGGTTATTCATTTTGCTTTTACGTGCATCCAACTTGTGTATACAAACTTCACTGCAACTCCACAGGAACGTATAATTTATGGACAATTACCTTGTGTTACCATGACACCATCTGTACTTCAGGCATGAGACGTCATTGATGTCCATGTGTTCTTTCATGCATGTATCTAATAATTAAACATAAGATATAATTACATTTTCTATAGTGAATAGCTTCATAATTGACATTTTACTTTACTGGTGTTAAATGGATGTTTTAATACAGTACTATACATAGATTTTTGTCATCCTTGTACTGCTTTGTGGAAGCACACGGCTGTTATTGTCCTTTAAGTTCCCTATCTGAAATGTGTGAGTTTGAATGTCAGGAGTGCATGTATTTGAGGATGTGTTACAGGAATCAAATTAGTGAACTGTAATAGAATGTAGTGGCCTTTCTAATGTCACCACTGTGTGGTTCAACTCATAAGTGAAAGGCCAGTGGCTCCATTATACCTTTCTGTTAAATTAAGCTCTTTCAAAGAGCCAGTGAATACACGCTGCTCAGTCTCACGAGGACAGCTGCTGAAAAAAAAAAAAAAACATGAATGACATGTAGGATATAAATATCAACTTGGTGTTAAATAGTATGCAATTACAGCTAACATATTGGTTTATGACTTTTGTAAAAGACTGACTATTGACTATAGCTATACAAGCCGCTGTACATTCTTTTTTCTTTAAAAAAACATATATATTTGTATTTAGCATATATTTTAAATACATTTTGGCCAGGATTTGTTTCCAGTAAAAGTCTGTGTAAAGTCTTATATTGTACATCACAATCTCCCCGAGCACAGCAGAGGTCACTTATTTTGCTGATCATAAGCTGAGATACCTAACGGACATCAGACACATCCTCCATTAATGTTCATAAAATATAACTCCACAGATGAAGGAAGATGAAAGTCAAGAGATTGATAAAAGGAGCACATGCATCAGTTTGTTGCACACATCCCAATAAATGCTGACACTTTCTAACGGAAAAGTGCTGATTTTATGGTAATAGCATATTAGTGCATGTTTCAACTCTTAACAAAGTGAGAGATTTGAGAAGGTCTTGGTTTTTATAGATGGCACATTCCACATATTTTCCAGACTCTGAAAATGAGTTCAAATTGACAATGATGAGAACAGGTCAAGGACATCAATAGAAGAGATGTTTCTGTGGGTTAGTATGCTTTTTAGAGTCAAAATGTGCATAATTCTCAATTTAGGGGGTTTTCAAAGTGTTAATGAAGCCTCCACAGCACTGCACATTTTGGATGCCTTCTTTTTTACCACAGATGAATTAACTGATTAACTCAAAAAACTAAGAATACTGATAAAATTTGCTTTCTTCTCTTTAAGTAAAGGCAACATTAGATTTGTTTTCCAAAGCCTTGGTTCAGTCCCACTGTAAGACATCTACTTAAAATATGGCACAGTTGTTGAGGTAGCTGCAAAGTTAATGAATTAAATTATCAACTCTGAGATCAACTCTGTCATCTTGTACAGGAAACAACATCCTGTGTCCTGGTTCACCGAATCTCTTCTGCGTCCTACATATAATTTATACAAGAGGGCCGCAAACCATTGTACATATAATTACAATGGATATTAGAACTTAAATCATCCACTATTTGGTTAAACAAGAAATACATAAATATAACCTCAATCCTTTTGCACTTGCTATTAAACATTTCTTAAAACATATCTATTGTTTTTGTGTAAAAATTTCACCATTTTGTACAACCCCAATTCCAGAGAAGTTGGGACGTTTTGTAAAAATGCAATAAAATCACGAATCTGTGATTTGTTCATTCTCTTTAACTTTTATTTAATTGACAAAAGTACAAAGAAAACATTTCCAAAGTTTTCACTAACCAACGTAAATGTATTTTGTAAATATTATCAAATTTTGATTTTGATGGCTGCAACACACTCCAAAAAGTTGGGACAGAGGCACATTTGTCACATCAACTTTCCTTTTAATTACAGTGTTTCATTGTTTGGGAATTAAAGATACTAATTGTTAAAGTTTTGCAAGCAAAATTTTTGTCCAGTCTCTCTTGAAACAAGGCTTCAGATGCTCAGCAGTCTGTGCTTATTGTTGTCTGATTCTCCTTTTCATGACTGATCATACATTTTCAATAGGAGTCATATCTGGACTGCAGGCAGGCCAGTCTAACACATTCACTCTGAGTCTACAAAACCACGCTGCTGTAGCACATGCAGAATGAGAGCTGCCATTGTCTTGATCTAATAACCATGGACTTCCCATGAAAGACATCATCTTGACGGCAGTATATTTCTCTGTACAACTCCAGTATTTGCCTTCATGTCAATGGTACCTTCGCACATATGCAAGTCACCCATGCCGTTTGCACTGATGCACTCATATACCATAACAGATGTTTGCTTTTGCATCTGTCACTGATCAAAGTCTGGATGGTCCCTTTGGTCTTTGGGACCGAGAACTAGAAATCCATTTTTTCCCAGAAACAAGTTGAAATGTGGACTCATCTGAGTACAGCACACCTTTCCACTGTCTGAGTACAGCACACTGTCTGAGTACAGCACACCTTTTGACTATCTGAGATGAGCTCTGGCCCAGAGAACTCGACGGCATCACTGCATAGAATTGATGTATAGCTTTCTCCTAGAATAACAGAGTTTCAAGTTGCATTTCTTGATGCACCAGCAGACTGTGTTAAGTGGCAGCAGTTTTCTGAAGTACTCCTGAGCCCATGTGACTATATTTAACACCGCAGCATGACGGTTTCTTATGCAATGCCATCTGAGGGCTCAAAGGTCAAGCACATTCAACTGAGGTTTCCTGCCTTGCCCTACATGTACTGTGATTTCTCTGGATTCCCTGAATCTTTTCAAAATATTACGTGTGGTAGTTGGTGAAAGACCTAAATTCTTTGCAATTTTGCATTGTGAAATGTGATTTTTGATTTGTTTGACACTTCTCTCATGAAATTTGGCACAAAGTGATAAGCCCTGATCCAGCTTTGCTTGCAAAGACTGCTTCTTTTATACCCAAACATGATACCTTGACCTATTACCAATTCACCTGCTTATTGTGAACTATTTCAAAACAGTTTAAAGTGGATATTCTATAACCTTTCCACATTTATTTTGCCTCTGTCCCAACTTTTTTGGAATGTGTTGCAGCCATCAAAATCAAAAAATTTTCATATTTACAAATTACATTTACGTTGGTCAGTGAAAACTTTGGAAATGTTTTCTTTGTACTTTTGTCAATTAAATAAAAGTTAAAGAGAATGAACAAATCACAGATTCTTGATTTTATTGCATTTTTTACAAAACGTCCCAACTTCTCTGGAATTGGGGTTGTATGTAATTTAACTTTTTTCTAGTAAAATCAAGTAAATTGTTATTGGTAAGTATACTATGAATGCACTTATGTTTTGAAACCATTCGGCTTTTTACTTAAGTAAAAGTACAGAAGTACCAAAAGTAAATTTCCTTTTTCATGTATTATTATTGTTGTATGTAATACTTGCAATGACTTATGCCTCTGAAGCAACTTAAAATACATTACGCTACGCCTACTGAATACACTGGCTAGCTTGTAGTATCTTTGGAATAAAGAGCTTTTAGAATGTTAAAAACTTTTAGAAACAAGTGAGTTGAAAAAAACTATTTTCTTTAACACCCTTACCCACCCCCACAAAAGCAGCATGGTAGTGATCTCATACAGCTCTGGCAGTGTGTGCACACATCTACTGTATGTGTACCCATTCATCCACATTTGAACCGAGTGGACAGTGAAATTGCTGTAAGACTGATAAGAAAAAAAACCTCAAACCTGCTTTAAAACCCAGCAACACAACTGTAGCTGTATAATTTTACAACATCAACACTGCTTTTACAAAAAAGCTAAACAGCAAGATTTATTTGACATCAAAACAAAAACAGCAAAAACGCTCTCTAATCATGGTACTTTGATGTCATACATAGAACGCTAGTGTTAGAGTGTCATTTTTTATAATAAATAAAAAGAAAACAAGTAGTTAGAATAAAAATAGAATAGAGTGTGCAAGTGTTAGAGGGTCAAGTGTAGATAGAAAAAATGTGTTTTTAGCTGTTTCTTGAAGATGTCTAAGGACTCAGCTGCTTGGATTGAATTAGGCAGGTCATTCCACCAGGAGGGAATAGTTAAGGTGAGAGTCAGTGAAAGTGATTTTGTGCCTCTTTGGGATGGCACTACAATGTGCCATTCACTTGCAAAACTCAAGCTTCTGGAGGGCAAATAACTCTTAAGTAGTGAATTTAGGTAAAGGGGTGCAGAGCCAGTGTTTTATTTTTGTAGGCAAACATCAATTCCTTGAATTTTATGTGAGCAGCTATTGGTAGCCAGTGCAAATTGATGAACAGAGGTGTGACATGCGCTTTTTTTAGCTTGTTAAAAACTGATCTTGTAGCCGCATTCCAGATTAGTTTTAGAACTGTCTGGAAGACCTGCCAAGAGAGCATTGCAATAGTCCTAATGTTGTATAAAGCAAATCTGCAGGACTGGGCAGTTTTATCAGTGTGGTCTGTGAAATTCATCCAGCAAGAAATGTCTGTTAGACATGCAGAGATGTGAGCAGCTATTGTTGGATCATCAGGATGGAATGAGAGGTAGAGCTGAGTGTCATCAGTACAGGAGTGATATGAAAAAGACATGATTCTGAATGACAGAACCTAGTGATGCCATGTAGATGAGAACTGAGCCCTGAGGCACCCCATTAGCTAGATGTTGTAACTGGGACACCTCACCCCTCCAAGATACTTTGAAGGACCTATATTTGAGAGGTACTATGAATCAAACCACTGGAGTGCAGTTCCTGAGTTGCTCTTTGCCAATAGGGTTGACAGGAGGATCTGGTGGTTAACCATATCAAAAGCAGTCACTCTTGCCAGTCTTAGGGCTTCAATAACCTAGAGCAAGGCAGTTTCGGTTGAATGTCCACTTCTGAAGCCAGACTGGTTGCTGTCCAGGAAGTTTTTCTGTGCGAAAACGGTAGAAACTTGGCTGAACACAACTCGTTCAAGTGTTTTTGCAATGAAAGGAAGAAGGGATACCGGTCTGTAGTTCTCTAAAAGTGTTGGGTTAAGAGCGGGTTTCTTAAGTAGTGGGGTTATCCAAATCTGTTTAAATGCTGAGGGAAAGACACAAGTGCGAAGGAATGTGTTAATGATGTGAGTGAGTGCAAGTACACCTGAAGATAAAAAATGGCTTGAAAGATATGAGATGGAATTTTATCAAGCAGACAAGTAGTAGGATGAATGGAAAGGATGAGTTTGGAGACTTCTGCCTCAGAGAATGGAGAGAAGGACGTGAGCAAGTGTATGTTTGCTGGTAAGATGTGTTCAACAGTTTGTGGTGTGGAGAACTGTGCACTGATGGTTGTAATTTTATTAAAAAAGAATGTGGCAAAGTCGTTAGCTGTTAGAGTTGATGAAGGAGGGGGAGGAGGAGGACAAAGGAGAGAGGAAAATGTTTTAAAAAACATGTAAGAGATAAACGAATTGTTAATTTTGTTGTGGTTAGTAAGTCCTTTTTACTCAAGTAAATGTACTTCATTACTGTCCACCTCTGATTACATATTGTAATGTATTAAAACAAATTCAAAACAAATATCAATACCTTTGTGTTTTTACGGAATCTTCTGCTGACTCAGAATATTTTTTTCCTCTCTTCTTCTGACTGAGATGTTTTTGTTGTTTGCTATATAGTGAACAAATGAGTGAGAGTGAAAGTGGGAAAGAGATGGAAAAGTAGAATATTGCTTTATTTTTTTCTATGGAAACGTCTGAAAATTGAATCTGGCCATTAGTCACAGAACTGAGTATTTATCACACAGCACAGTGGGTGTTTACCACACAGTCTTATTGGTCAGTATGTTTAAATCAGGTTTCTTTTGAGGACAGCTGTCATGGAAATCAATGTTTATGACAATCTGCCCTTAAAACTAATTCTCTCATTCTTTCTCTCAGCGTGACAAGGCAGCTGGAAGCAATAGGGGTCTTCTGTCCAGCTAAAAAAATATTTTCCCTAGCTGGATAAAAAACATCAAATACATATGCAAATTATATTTTTTCCTAAGGGACAGCCTAAGTGACACAGATGCTCAATTTTGACCATGAGCTTACTTGTGATAGTCCCTGCTGTTCATTAAATATGCAAAATGACCATTCAAACAAGACAATCACAGTTCAGACAATGAAATTTAAAAAGGCTAAATGAGGGCAATGAAAAGACCTGATAACTGAAAAGAAATATAATTTAGGTATGGAGGGAAAAGACAATAGGGACCATCATTAGGAATAAAACTGTGAGAAGCATGCATAATTTATCACAATATGATATTAGATAATTAACTGACCAATTACTGAGATGAGGTGAAGGTCTCTTTCATCTTTCTTGTTCCTCCTCACAATACAGAAAAGTTCCAACCCGAGCTTTTGTTAAGAATTTGTGCTATCATTTGGTCACTCTTCATGTTGTTCATGAATTTGAACTTATTCCAGACCCTGTGGTGCATCAGCTTGACTGCACAAAAAACCTTCGATCTTTTGCCATGGGAATATCAGTGGGCAGTTTTTAGATGAATTCAACGGTTACACAAAAAGGCAGCATATTTTAAAAAAGCCTTTGTCCTACAGCGTGGTACATCTGCGATGTTCGTTTTCTTCACTGCTGTTGGAATCACAAGTCCATGAACAGATTATTCAGATAAATTCCTCTACATGAGTCATACAGGTCTCCCAATATAACATTTTTTCTTACACTGAATACTGTGCTTTAAAATATCTCAAGGCCCTCCCTCAAACATTCCATATTTTTAAACTGGTAGTTGAAGAGTAATATTTCATTTTTATGCCTTTTTTTGTTGTTGTTTAACACAGATAGCATCTATGCAGCTACATTTCTCAACAGATATGACACTTTTTATAATTCTTACAGTGAGCACAACATACAGTGCCCTCCATAAGTATTGGAACAGTAAAGACAAAATTGCTTTCTCTGATGTGGAGTCAAGACATTTGCAAATATGATTAAAAGATGAATATAAGACAAAACTACAGAATGTCACATTTTATTATTAGGTCTTTCGACACATACATGTTTTACCAAATAAAAAGGACAGCACTTTTAGAGTTCATCTCACTATTTGATGTGAGCATAAGTATTGGAACAGTTGCCTCACAGGTCTTTCTAAATGATCAGCTGTGCATTAAATTAACAGCTGTGCAGCTGTTGCATTAATTCTTCAGATATTAAAAGCAGGGAATGTGTCTTATCAGTTATATCCATTGCTTCTGCATTCTAAGTCTTGCATTCGATGATGACACACACAAACCAGGATGAAGACGAGGAAACTGACTCTGAAAGAAAAGCAAGCAATTTGGATGCTAAAAGAAAAGAGGAAGTCGATTAGAACTATAGGAAAAACAAAGGGCACGGAGAAATCAAGAGTTTGGAAACCACCGGTGACATCAGCTACCAACGACGACCTAATCAGCTGAGAAAACAACAGTAGTTGATGACAGACAAATCATAAAAGCGGTGAAAATTAACCCTAAAATACGTGTCTGTAAAATCACCAACAACCTCCAGAAAGCTGGAGTGATGCTCTGACAATCTACTGTCCTCAGGAGACTTTGACATAGAATTACAGAAGCTACACAGCAAGATGCAAACCTCTGACCAGCACCAAAACTAGAAAGGCAAGATTAGAGTTTGCAAAAAAGCACAAAGGTGAGCCAGAAGAGTTTTGGAACTGAGTTTATGGACCAATGAGACAAAGATGACAATGTATGATGACAGTAGCATAATGAATTTGGAAGGGTACAAAACCATCTTGGCTACCAATATTCAAGAAAATGCCACCAAACTCATTAGAAAGCACTTCATATTGGATAATGACAGTGACCCAAAACACCCTGCCAGTTCAGTTAAGGAGTTTATCAGGGCAAAGAAATGTAAAGTCTTAGATTGCCTGAATCAATCTCCAGATTTAAATCCAATTGAACATGAATTTCACCAGCTAAAGAGGAGAGTAAAGGCAGAAACTCCCCAAAACAAGCAACAGTTGGAATTGGCTGCATTAAAGGCTGGGAAAAGTATTTCAAAGGATGAGACCAAGAGTCTGGTGATGCTATATTAGCTATATTTCTACATTAATACCATATTAAAACATATTTCAAATTTTAAAAATGAAATACTATCAAAACATTGGTCTATGTCTTTCAGTTTCTAAAAATCTATACAAAAGGGGACAACTTTTGTACTCTAATGTAAATGTGGACTATGTAACAATGCATTGAATTCTAAACAGTAGAGGTGTCGTTTTACAAATGATAACATTGTATAATACTTTGTTTTATGAGTGACAAAGTATGTTTGTTGAATGACATAATTTTAGACATGTCTGAAGTGTTTTGGAAGATTTAATACATTATAGATATTTGTACTTAATTAATTTGTCATAGAAAAGATGATTAAAAATAGTGATAATGTTAACTTCTTAGATTCTAGAAGTGAAATTTACTGCTGTGCCAAATAAGATGGTAAAGAGAATGGACTGACTTAAGACATATTGAGAAATGGGTCCTAGTGATTGTTAAAAAAAAATAAATAAATAAAATAGTAGGCTATACATAAGCCTACATTAACATATATTCTTTCACCTTTTATATAAAGTTATAAAGTCCTCAAAACAAATTAATAACGTTTATGTCTGTACAGTGATGTAATCATGTAGCCTTTTTTAGCATCAGTAGCCTACATGATTGGTGAGTAGGAGATGGGAAATCATTAGTAAATTGCAAAATTAAAAACAAACAAACAAAAAAATATTTAATAATCTAAACAATAATATTTTACTCTATTTAACTGTATTTCAAGAGTTCATGAATTTACGTAACTGCAAGCCTCTACACTTGGCGTCCCATTCTCTCGGGACCAGTTTGGCTCTTTTGTTTGTTTTCCCCTAAACAGTTTTAATAATGGTATGACTGGAAATCAGAGTTCACCTAATGAGTGAAGTCACCGGCATTTTGTGCGTAAAGGGGAGGCGCACCGTGACTTCTTTTCTCCACGCGCGACACTCTCCTGCCCAGTGTGTGCTGGGAACTCGCAGAGACAGATTGTTTACGGTCTGTTATGAGAAAGAGACACATGATTTAATTACAAATATCACGAGCTTCATAAGACATTATGTAGGACTGACCATTTGTGCCGAACGGTAGTGAGCAGTATGGTTGGAGACATCGAGACTTCTGGAAAACATCCAGAGATCTAACAGAGGCTCCTGCGTTATTTGGTTAGACACTAACAAACTTCATTCTTTCCTGTTATACCGGAGTCTTAATTATGTTTCTCTTCAGTACTTGGTCAACTGTAAGACTGGTCGCCGTTTTACTGAGTTTGGGGATTCACCAGAGCACCTGGAAGGCAGTAAGTTATCCATGTGTGATCTTAAGCTCTAAACATTTACACAAAATATTGTAGTATTTTATTAATACACTGCGTACAATTAATTGCTTTCGATTTTGTAAACTTGTATATAGGCTTTTAATTAATTAATTTATTTATTTTTGTCATAGTACCAAAATCTTGGTGTTTTTTTGTGCAGTTTCATGATTTTAATTGAAATGATTGGGAGTTTTTGCAAATTTATCATATGCATTGTAGCCAGAGGTTCCTGTTGTGGGCTGTATGTCCCCGATATTAAAATTTGTTAGGCTAATTGTATAATATGTTTTTTATTTTATTTTATTTTTTATTTTTTTAGTTAACACACATATATGTATAAGTTGTATTGTTACAATATAAGTTGGCAACATTATCACTATTTCTATTCAATTTTTGTGTAACAAATTAATTTTTAAAAGTATAATATAAAGTACAAAATATCTATCTATAATATCTATAATGAATAGAAAATCATAAGAATATGAAATCATAGTTATGCTGAAATAATTAACAAATACTATACTAGCATAACAAACCATAGAATTAAGTTGACTTTCCTGAAGTATTTTATGGCAAATATTAGCATTTGCTTCCAAAATCAGGTGATCTTTTCATTTTCTTGAGAGATGTTTGCATATTTATTTTAGAAAGCATCACTCTGTACCACTGATGTAGACAAAGTATGATGTATGCTGTTTGGATGAGACGTCATACAAGTTAAAAGTGTTTTATAATGGCCCTGACATCAAAGTGTATTAACATTTCCCTCCAGATGCAGGTGAGGATTTCTTGAGAGAAATTTACATATCTGTTTTAAAAGGCATCGCACTGCACCACTGACTTGGAAAATGTATAGTGTATGCTGTTTGAGTGGCATATCGTAGAAGTTAAAAGTGTTTGCAATAGCACTGTCTCCAGATTTAGGTGAGATGTCCTTGAGAGAGAATAAATATAAATGTAAATATAGCTGCAAGCAGCAATTACGGGCCAAGCACTCCAGCCGCATAATGAGGAGCGAAGCATAGCATGGAGCATCAGACCAAATGCAACAATGAGTACTAAAAGCAATTTTTAGGATGATTTCAATTGAAATGGCTGAAAAATCATAAATACAACCTCTATTCATATGATTAAATGGCTGATCACTTTTGACTAACAGGTGGCGCTGCAAACAAATAATTTTTGGTGTGTTCTGTGTGAGGTGACAATGGCACACACAAAGTTTGTTGTCATAATGTCAAAGCTTTGCAAAGATATAGCCTCAGAGTCATTTTGGCACCATGCCTAAAATTTGTAGTGGTGCTGTACGAAAACGGTTTTGTCTATCGACACGAAATCCATAACTTTTTGTCAGCACAGTCTAAAGATGATCTGACTCAATTTTGGTGAAAATCGGACCAAAGGTTGAGGAGGAGTTCGAAAAAGTAGGTTTTTAAAGAAAATCAAAATGGCGGACAGGAAGTTTGTCTGACTATGGCAACATTGGTATCACTGTTCTCAGCATGACCCAAGGAATCTATTAATACCAGTCTCATTACAATAGGCAAAATTTACAGAAAGCTATTAGCATTTATTTGAAATTTCATTATAACTTTTGACCACAAGGTGTCACTGTCTCAAAACTTTTTGAGTATATTCTGGTCATGGTCTCGATGGTACAAAGTTTCATAATGGTACACCAATGTATTCGTAAAATATAGGATTTTATATGACAATACTCTATTGTAGTCAATGGCAATTTCATATTTTGTTCAATTATAGCACCATCAAGAGGCACAATCCCACCAAATTTTTATCTGTCCTTAGAGTGTGCCCATACATATGTGTCAAATTTGGTGAAAATATTTCATTTTGTTTTGGAGTTATAGACATTTTTATATATGAGAAGAGAAAAAATGACTGATGGCCGACTTTGCATTTTTTTGCAACTTACTATAAAAATTTTGGCAATTGGGCATTAGTATATAGCCGGCACGCTATGTTTGCAAATTTCCAACGGTGGTTTAGTGTCGATCGGAGTAATGGTTTCTAAGATATTGGCAAATGTTTTTTAAGCACTAAAATGCAACGTTACACAAACCATAAGGCAAAACATGGCATGTTTGGTATGGCTGGACTCGGTTATAAGCATGTTATAAGCATGTGAATATTTGATTTTACCACTAGGTGGCACTGGCTCGAAACTTTTCAAGCTCCTTTGACCCATACAAAGTTTTGTAACGATACGTCAATGCGTTCGTAAACTATAGCATTTTAATACAAAATTCAAAATGGCCGACGCCCAAAATGGCTGACATGGGAAAATTGGACATCATTCGACTCGGCATGATGCACCTAATCTAAAGAGTTTTGGGATTTTTGGCCAAACCATTCAGAAGTTATAAGCAAAAATATTAATTTTTCATGTCTCCTGACCACTAGGTGGCACAGTGCCGAAACACTACAGGTCATGCTTGTTATAACACACACCAAGTTTGATCTCAATACACCAAACCGTTGCGGAGATACAGCCTCCGATCCATTTTTGCGTGCTTTTCATTGAATTCGTTTGTGCGTTATTCGAGAACGGTTTGACTAATCAACTTGAATTCCATAACTTTTTACCAGCATTGTCTGAAGATGATCTGAGCCAATTTTGGTGAAAATCAAACAAACCGTCTAGGACAAGTTCAAAAAAGCAGGTTTTACGAACAATTAAAAATAGCGAAATTTTCCTTCTGTGCCTAACGATTCAAAAATTATTAGCATAAACATGAATGAAACTTTTGACAAATGGTGGCGCTAGACAGTTTGCGTTAGAGACTTGCTATGGTTAATGTTGAGACTGTCCTCTATCAGTGTGCCAAATTTCACAACTTTCCCGCAAGCAGTTCTATGGGCTGCCATAGACTCAAGAGTGGAAGAAACGGAAGAAGAAGAATAACGCCAACAGATACAATAGGTGCCTACGCACCTTCGGTGCTTGGCCCCTAATAACGCCAACAAAAACAATAGGTGCCATCGCATCTTCGGTGCTTGGCCCCTAAATATAAATAGATATGCACAAAAGATACATTAATTTTAAAAGGCAACATACTGAGCTAATGATGTAGATGAAGTATAATCCATGCCATTTGATTGCCACTGTATTCTCTAGGGATCAGTCTGGTGCTATATTTAATGTGCTAATGTGTCACAGATGTTGATTTCATTAGCAGTACTGAGATCCTGGCCTCCTTTTAATGATGTTTTGATGACCATTTCCAGTACAGGAACACTGTCATGTTTTAACCCGAGTGGCAAAATTAGGTTCCTGTCAAGCGTGCAATTCATGTGACTAATTGGCCTCCAAAACAAACTCTATCCAGGTTAACCAAACCTTTGTGTTAAGTGAATGCAAAGGTGGATCATCATTCTAATTTCTAAGGATCACAGGCTCCACAAGAAGAGCACAAATCAATGTTGTAATTAAATGTAGTTGTTGTTTGGTACTCCCTCTAATGATATGGCTTTCCTTTCCTGAATGGAGGTTCATTTCCTATAATAATGATTCCATGTGTTCATGAGCCTCTTCCTCATCTCAGGGCCACTGGATGCTATCTGACTAATAACAGGATCCTTATCAGCCAGTTATTTTTCTTCTTTATTTGTCCTCTTAACTTGTTCAACATTTCTGATCAGGTCACCAGTGCATAGGTTACAGTGATTCAAGACAACAGGTGTCTATTTACTTATCTGTTTGAGATATTTAGATATGTAGCCATAAAGGGATTTTTAGCACACTGCTGCATCATTTTTGGGCTAATGATATATTTTATAGTGCAAATTTGTGGGGAGACATATGGAAGCGGCCTTGAACACCCTTTATCAACAGATGTGCTGTAATTGGTTTTGCTGAGATAGGAGACTTGACCTTTTGGGGACCTTTAGTGCCACATGGGAGCAGTCAAATCCTGTGGATAGTTTAATTGAAACCAAATGCTTTATTGCCCAGGTGTGTCACCAGTTCTGGTTGGATACTGGTTTGTTTGTTTTTTTTTGCACTGTTCTGTTTGCACTTCTCTTCTCTCTCACCCACCCTGGGGATTCTGAGTGTGACTCTGCGTTCTGCGGCTCAAATGAAATTTGTTGGAGTGATCCATCGAGGTCTTTTCTCATCACTATTCCCCTCACAGTTTCTGTATGTCCAAGTTGAGCCTTGGCCTTGGCTTGAGGAAATGCCAGGGAGATTTGTAGTATCTGGTTGGGTTTAATATGCTGATTACATGCAATTTAAGCATACGAAAAGAGGTTATTATGCATTCAGTAGCATAACATTTTTAAATAAACGCAGCAGTTTGTCTTGCCAAATTTTCCCACACAAATCTCCATCAATCTTTTAAATACTCACACTCATTATAGATACGCACACACACAAATGCAAACTTGAAAATACGATTTGCATCTGTTTTTCAAACCAATGCTTTTCGATTTCTTCTTTTATACAATTACTTAAGTGCACATTTATACAACCAGTCTCATTTTAAAATAAGTTAGTATAAGAATGCAAATGTAAAAAAAAATAAATAAATAAATAAAAAAATAAATAAAATGATGATAATAATAATAATAATAATAATTTTATACATTTAAAGTCTTTTTTCTGGTTTATATCAGACCAATAAATTTCAGCCTAGCTATTTTTATCCTCTACCACCAAATATGCCACTCTGGTGTCGTATTCAGCTCATTTCGGAGTAATCGATTCGTTTACCTTTTGGATAAACTTTTTTTTGGGGGTTTATCATTAGCCAAGAATAAACTTTTACAGTTTATCATTTACTCACCTCATGTTAGTTGTTTCCTGTTTTCTCTCTGTTGTCTATGAAACACAAAAGGATCCAAACAGTCCATACTAAATGTGTCCATAATACATTCCAAGAATCACAAAGCCATATGAAAGCTTTGTATAAGTAATTTTTCTTGGAAAAAGCCTACTTTCTGACATAACGTTCAAATCTCATTCACAAACCTGCCACCAGGTTTGATGTTAATAAAGTCAAATTCCAATTGTGGCCAATTGTGACACTGACAAGTTTGAATGTACTTTAAGTGTGCCTTCTAATTTGCAGTATGACTTCTATTTTACAGGAGTGGAATGGACTACTTTTACTTTGATTTTTTTAATCATTATTGGATTAATTTATTATGACAGTGTATATTAATCTAAATTTTACCTTTTTGTGTTTTGTACATTGGTTAGAGGCTGAAAACCCATATAATTGGTGGAAATATTACCATTGCAGTGTTTTAGTGGTGCACAGATAGAAGTCATTGAAATTTGTCCTGTGGCTCCATTCAAATGGTCAACCAATAAATTTCTTTAAAATATAATGGGTTAACAGCCCACCCTGTTATTATTTGAATTATTAACGTTTTTCTGCTTTATAAGATGGATGTTTTTTGCTAGGTATTTACAGTCAGTTGTCTACCTTGATGACTCAGATTCAGCTTGAGATGTGTGAAACATGTTTGTGAGACAGTCTTTAATTTTTTGTACAAATGCACTGCATCTAACCCTGAGAAAACTCATCCACATCCCCTCCTCTCTCATCTCACCTGCCAGCAGACGACAGAGGTCATTGAAACCAACAGTGCAACCATCTGTTCTGGTTTTGAATTTGGAGAGAACACAAGCACTAACAAGCACTCGCAGGCAAATAGACAAGCAAACACGCAAAGACTTTTCTAAGCACAAACAGCCATAAACACATTCACACTAGCGTTCTCACTGACTGCATCAACGTGTGTCCCAACAACTTCCATTTCTGCCTATTAGCTCAGTGAAGGGGACATAAACACGACTTTCACCACTGCATGAATAATAGTCAGCATAGCTGGAACGTTTGTCCTTGATTTCCATGCTGACGTCATACTATTGATTCAATTTACACTTAGAGGATGATTGACACACAGACCCCTGAGGCGTCCCTCTAGAAAAAATACAACAATTCACTTTTTTCTAGTATTGTTATGATTCACCATCTCTGTTTTCCTTTGGAGATACGTAGGTCTGTTTCAGGAACTTCTGAATCTGTTGCTACTGCTCGTTCCCCCGTAACCTCAGGCTTAATCGGATCATTAGCATTCACCCACCTCTGACTCTCTCTCATTCCTCTCAGGAATAAGTGGGCGGCCATTACAGGTCTTTTTATGCAGCAAAGAGGTGAAACAGAAGCAACTTTTCCTTTTTATGCTGTCAATGAGACAGCATCCCGCACATTTTGTTATACGTTCATTCTCTCTTTATTTCGCTCTCTATCTGTAATACATTTAATTATAGTAAATGATGGCAAGAGAGGCTCAAATTGGTTCAATGGCTGCTTCAGAGATAATGAGATTTTACAGACTAATTTTGCTGTGTTTCTAGGGTTTATTGACGAGATGTTTCTAAGTCTCAGTCTGATAAATATTTAGATCCTTTATATAGATATACATTTCGAATCTGTTAACCCCAAATATAACTATTCTGCACCCTTTTTCAAAACTCATGTGATCTATCTTCTGTGCTACACAAATGGAGTTAAATGAATGTTCAAGCTGTTAGGAATTTATATTTGAAATGTTAGAATTTTTCCTAATTGTCAATTTGACTTAATGGCAAGTGACTGAAATTGCTCTTTAACCAGCTTTCTCTAATGGGCTCAGCATGTTTATGCAGTTTCTTAATACGTGCTGCAGTTTGTACTTTCATTTGCCTCACACATTTTTTTTTTTTTTTTTTTTTAATCATCATCAGGTGGAAACAATTCATCCAGCATGTGCTGTGGTGGCTGAGCATATGAAGGCTCGAGAGCATTGCATTCATACTCAGAGACAACAGGCCCACAATAGCAACAATATCACTGGTGAGCTCAACTATTATAATCTTTACTGCTTTACATCTCTTTATGTCTTTAATGTCTACCCATTTGCTGATTGGTAATAGGACATTTTTTTGAGATGAACATGATTTTTTGAGATATTCATGATGAATATGATTCTCTTGACTGGCGAGCTGAAAACTAGGTTTACAATTTTAAGCATTACACTTTCCTCTATAGGCCAGGTCAGGCAAGGTAATTAAAGGATGCAATCATGTGTAGAGATTTAGGAGATTAAAGGCAGTTATTCAGACAGAAGCTGTTCAATTCTGGCTGCTGATGAAGGGTGAGGATCAGTAGAAAGGATCAATACAACTCCTTGCATTGTGCTTTCATTGTCAGTGATCAAAGGATAATGAATCATATTTTAGGCATGATTCTGTTCACTAAGGTTTTAAGATGCATTAAACGTAATATCTGTAGACAGTGGTTTTTCAGGGATATTGATTTTTTGTCTTTTCATAACAGCTTAGTCAACTTTGTAAATAATCTGTAAAGCACTTTATGGATAAACGTATACATTTATGTAAAAAAAAAAAAAAAAAAAAAAAAAAAAAATATATATATATATATATATATATATATATATATATATATATATATATATATATATATATATATATATATATATATATATATATATATATATATTTAAATTGTACTGTATGTAATATTTCCAACATTATATTTTATTTCTGATTTGTTGAATATATATATATATATATATATATATATATATATATATATATATATATATATATATATATATTCAACAAATCAGAAATAAAATATAATGTTGGAAATATTACATACAGTACAATTTAAAAAAAAAAGTTAGAAAAACAACATTTTTCTAACAAAACAAAAAAAAAAGATATACATTAAATAATATTAAGATATATATTAAAATAATACTCTCAACAAAGTTATCCCAGGTTTCTAAATGTTTGGATTTTCAGTTCACATTTGATAACACTTTTAATTTTTCCCTATAATTTACAAGGGAGAAATAATTTTCTAATTGGAGGAATTTTAGTTTTATGTTCTATAAGATTACATATGAGTTGTTCCATATGGACTTCCTTGAAGACTTCTTCAGAGTAGTATATTGTTTTCCATGAAGTCAGTGGTGACCTCTGTACCACCCTTAGAAAGCTAATGAAATTATTTCCATATTCCCAAATGCTCTCAACTCAGCAGCAAAGCTGAAGCACATGAATACTCACTGCTGTTTAATATTCAGATTTGTTTATTAAATATACACACTCTAAACACATTGGACACAGCCTTTTATATGTTAATGAAACACTTTTCAGCTTAGCTTCCATCAAACTCTGGAAGGATTTGAGAATGACAGTAACTTTTTGCACTAAACCCTTATAAATCCTCATATTAACTGGATGTTTTATTTGTATGCTTTGAGTAATTGTGTAGACTTTGAGCAGAATTTCATTATCATTAGTCATTGTTGGCATTTAAACTATATTTAGCAGAGTTTAAACTCATACAGTGGATTATGAATTACACTGAAAATCGATTCTCCTGCATAGGAAATGTCTTTCCAGTAATTTTCATGACCACAAACTGTCCATAAAGAGGATCTGTCTTTGTAATGCAGCAAAATTATATTTCAAAAATCTCAACTGTGCATCCTCCAGTTTCACAAGAGACTCTATTTGGCAGAGTAAGAGGTGATTTCAAACGATGTCTCATACCTGCAAATAAAAGTGTACAAATGAGAAACAGCCTCTGTGGGCATGATGAATGTTGATGAGACAAATTCATTTCTTAATTTAAGTTAGTGGAGCAAACATCATTTAAAAATTTAGAATGCAAAACATAATGAGTTTCCTAAGATTATACGCAGTCAATAAGCTGAAATGTTTGATCTTGTGAAGTAAATTATATGGGCATGATACATTGTACAAGGTTGCTGTCAATAATAATTGATAATAAAATCAGCATATTAGAATAATTTCTGAAGGATTGTGACACTGAAGACTGGAGCATGGCCTTGCCATCACAGGAAACAATTACATTTTTAAATATATTCAAATTAAAAAAAATGTTATAAATTGTAAGTGTATTGTCTGTTGATGGCCATTCATTATTATTATGTATTCTGATTAAATAAATTATTTGGTTATTTTACCAATGTTTATTTTTCATTATATTTTTTAATATAACATTACTTTTTCTGTTTATAATATTGACTTTTTGTATCTTATTCCTGTATCCTGCCAGACTGTGCACTTTCAGTTGGCAATGTCATGACATAATTTACTTCAGCTTTAGAGTAATTTATCGTATTTATACCTCAATTGATTGCCTTAAAGCAAACTGGCTAGAGAATTAAGCCAGGATTGAGATAAATGAGAATGCTAACTGAGAGATTTCTCCAGGTATTATACCTCCCTGCTGATATGCCAGTACGGTGTCTTGTTTCTAGTTTATAGAGTTTATAGAGTATTGGCGAGTGTAGTTCAGACTTACTGAGAGGTTTTTAGAAGTCGGTGTACCAGAGTCAGTGCAGGTGTAAGTGCTGCACTTGAGTTCTTAATTGAAACCCACGTTTCTCTGCTTGTTGCTCCACATAGGCTTTAATTAACACTGATCTTATGGAGGGGAGGAGGGCAGGCGCCATGTCCCTCTTTTGATGTATTACAGAGCGGCCTGGGCTTGACACTAAGTTAGAGAGGAAAGAGGCAGGGCAGGACTCAGTGGCCACTTATTAACGGTCAGCCAATCAAGTGGGCGTTCGGTACAACATGTCCCCCTGCATGAAATTACTGTCTATGGAGAATAATAGGATATAACACAAATAATGAGAAAATTATACCATGGAAATGTTGAGAAACTGATTGAGAGAGAACTCATTCAGAGAGACCAGTTCAGGTAACTCTAATATCTGTGATAATTAGATTTCACATATGTCCTCCATTGTGTAGACCTTTCTTCCCCTCAACAGATTAAGCAATAAAAAATCACCAATGACCTCAATTCTACTATTTATAATATGTCAAGATCTACAGAAAGTGATAGAAAAGGCCCTCTATGAATGTACAATTAGATTCTATTCATTCAGCAACTCGCGGAAAAAAAAAAAAACAACAAAAAAAATTGGATGTTGCCCTTGCACGCCACGTTACACACAATGCATCTCTTGCCCTTTCCTCCTTTCCATCATCACTGGGAGAAGCATCATTGTCTATATGGTGAAAATAAGATGGGTATTTCATATGTTATCAAATACCTAAAATACTTGGCTTCTGTGTATAGTGATGGGTTCAGTGATTTGCTGTTATATATTTCTCCAAACATCTTTGTTTGAATAAAAATATGAGTTGAAAGCATGTAGAAAGCCATGTTCATTGCTATTACCATTCTGTCAAGCTCTTAAAAGCAATTGGGGATACTTTTTGGTCATTTTTTTAATACTAATTTTTATTAATTTCAAAATGATCATATCAATAAAAGTGTAACTGCAATACCTATCTCCAAATGGCAACAAACAAGCAGACTGGAATTATTATAATATTTTTATTGTGCTTTGTTGTTTTAGGGTATTATGTTCAAGTGGTGAATTAGATGTTTGGTGTTAGATTACGGCACATTGGTACATATTCATAGTAACCTAATAGGTTATTTATAATAAATTATTAATTAATTAAAGTGAATATGAGACTCCAGGGAAAATAACATATTTCATATCAGGATCGATACATATTATCCTATTAGTATAATGCATTAAGTTTTTACTTAGAGTCTGTGTCAATGCACTGAATGAATACACAGAGGAAGCACAGCCATTTAGCTGTATTTCAGTGAAATATACTACTGAGAACTCGATGCCATTATCAGTTTCAGTGTATTAGGTTGAATTATGTGTGAGATTGTTGATTCACAGTTCTGCTACACAGCTAAGATAGATTCAGTTCCATTAATGACGTTAATGTATCAAATCCGTACCTGTTAGCGCTTAAGATATACAGTATAGAGACCCAGAACCTTTTGCAACAGCAGAATCAAATCTAAATTAAAGAGGTGCTTTTCAAAAAAGACCTTCAAATACTTAACAATCATTTTACAACTGTGCTCAAAAAGTCTAAGTAACATGTTCATATTTCATGAATCGTATTTGATAAAATTCTGCTTGCCCTGTCAGAGATAACACAGGCAGTCATATGGCCTGGCCATAAAAATAAATGCATAGTTTTTTTTTTCCAGTAGTGCTTTGATAATACTTACATTAATGAGGTGACATCAGGCCTTCAAAGTCTTTCTCGTTCCTGTGGGGATCAGCCCAGGCTTCTATAAATGTCTGTGTGTTCCAGAGAGTTTCACACTTGTTCTCATATACTTTTCCAGCTCTCCATATGATGTTCAGTCTTAACTCTCTCTCAAATATTTCTCCATTACTGCAAAGGCTGGTGCTGATGTCAAGTGTTGTTGTGGTCTTTTTGTGTGTGATCAATGAATAAATTATTTTAATAACTTATTATTATTATTATTATTATTATTATTATTATGTGCACAATGTGAGAATATGGTGAAGAGAGATAAGTAGATGTAAAAGGCAAGTGATTAAAAACAGAAAAGCTGAACTGAAATTAAGCAATCAATTAAGGCAACATTTCTAATTTTGTTTATTATTATTATTATTATTATTATTTAATAGTTATATTTATTTTATTTCAGCTTTATTTGAAATAGTGTAAACAATTTTTAGTTACAGTTTTAGTTAACAATAACAACACTACGTGTGTATAATATACTGAGTATATAGTTCTGCAAGCAGTAGAAATAAGATCCGTTACTTAGAAGTGGCAGTCATATTTATGTAGTCATGAGCAAATATGATCCCTGTGGCTCTCATTATGCTCAGAATCTTCTTTGTTCATACAGCTTCAGCTTCCACAGTGCTCTTATATTCCTCAGACAGATGTTCACCCATGAAGATTGGAGATGCCTAGGTTATCTAAACCTTTTTATGAATTCTATGTGCGAGTATGTCTATGCCCTCCATCACTCTCCTTTGCCATCTTAATGTCCATCATCTGCTTTTCATCTCCTCCTGTCAGTCTGACAGGACACCATCTATCTATCTATCTATCTATCTATCTATCTATCTATCTATCTATCTATCTTTCTATCTATCTATCCATCTATCTCTCTGTCTCTTTCTTTCTTTCTTTCTTTCTTTCTTTCTTTCTTTCTGTCTTTCTTTCTTTCTTCTAAAAATGCTGGGTTATTTTTTAACCCAAATGGGGGGTTCAGCCTGATGGGTTATTTTATTGGGTTATTTTTAATATTTTTACCCAGGTGCTGGGTTATTTTTTTTAACCCAAACACTGGGTTCAGCTTGTTGGGTTATTTTATTGAGTTATTTTTAATATTTTTACCCAGGTGCTGGGTTATTTTTTTTTAACCCAAATGCTGGGTTCAGCTTGTTGGATCATTTTATTGGGTAATTTTAACGCTGGGTTATTTTTTTTTTTTCTGCCTAACGCTGGGTTGATCTATCTATCTATCTATCTATCTATCTATCTATCTATCTATCTATGACCTTAAAATAAAGTGTGACCGATGTGTCTGTTTATTAGTGATTTGTTTGTTTTTGTGTATCTCAGGATGTGGTACCGAGTGGGATGATTTTTGGTGCTGGTACAGGGCAGAGGTCGGACAGGTTGTCAACGTCTCCTGTTACGAAGTGTCTCAGTTCTTCGCGATTAATCATGGTAAGCTACTGCTATCCCATGCAGCTTTTTTTTAATTATTTTTTATTTTATTATGCCTGTTATCAAATATCAATGAGACACACATTTTTAAAAGAAAGCTAAATTTTAAGACTGAATTTATCAGCTGAATAAAATGATGTGGATTAGGTGAGTTGATGGATTCTCAAAGTGGTGTTCCAGGAGCTTTTTTGTCTGTGCAGACCACATAGACAATATTATGAGTACCCTAAGACGTTGTCATCATGTTATTTTAAACACACATTCATCTTTTACAGCACAATCCATGTTAGATCACACCCTTCGGTTTAGTCTCTTGTAGAGGTCTGCATTCCCCCGGCTCTCTCGCGGAAACCGCGGGACCCTACACTCTAAAAAATGCTGGGTTGTTTCAACCCAATTTTGGGTCAAATATGGACTAACCCAGCTGTTGGGTTAAATTTTTACATTGAATTTTTAACCCAAAAGTTGGGTTGGTCCATATTTGACCCAAAATTGGGTTAAAACAGCCCAGCATTTTTTAGAGTGTATGGAATAACCGTTTTATAAAAGCAATAAGCCCCGTGAAGCCGTGGTTTACGGTCTTCTTCTTGGGGCTTATTGCTTTAGTAAAAGGCGGTAGCGGTCGGTAACTCTGGTGTAATTTGAACGGGAGCGGGCGGTCTAACAATATCCCGTTCCTGACGTCCATTCAGAACAGAATATCTGCGCTTTATTCTTATTGACCACCGGTACAGCCTGCACCCTATGCACGCGCTGCACGCATGCTTTCTGCGTCGCGCGTTTTATTTGCGGGGTCTGTGCGCGCAGCATGTGCATAACGATGCTCAGAGCAGGCTGTCCCGGTGGTAAATACGGTCCTCAGACAGAACAGGCAGGTTGTCGATGAGTGAAAGAGCAGAATAAGGGTGGAGCAAAGGATGGGAGTTTCCTTGAAGGGCGTTCAATTTTAAACGACAGATGTCGTAGGCTATTTATTTATTTATTTTTCTCTGCGACACTTTTCCTACTTTTAACAGAAAAAAAATGTCAAACGAATTTTGACAAGATTAATAAAAATAGCTGATAGGCTATTCTTGTACAACCCACTCTCTCTCTCTCTCTCTCTCTCTCTCTCTCTCTCTCTCTCTCTCTCTCTCTCTCTCTCTCTCTCTGGGACACTTTTTCCTATTGTGTTGTAAATGTTAAACGAATTGCATCATGACAATAATAAAAAAAATAGGCTAAGAAATAAAAAATTTTACAACATTTTTATTTTCTCTGATACTTTTTTCCTACTGCGTTGCATTTAATGTTAATCGAATATTGTTTCTTAAGATTATTATAATATTAATTCAAGTCAATAAATTCAAGACTCTCGACAAGACGAATAAAATAACAAATACAATTTTGTGCAGACTAGCCTACACTGTTATTTGTTAGCCCATCTCTCTTTCTTTGAGTAGCGGATATTTAAATGTGAGATTCAGTGAACCAGATCTAAATTTAGCGGGAACGGTCGGGTCGGGAAGAAGATTATTCTAAGCGGACAGCGGGTGAATATATAGCGGGAGCGGGTGGGTGCGGAATATAACCTTGCAGTCCCGCGCAGACCTCTAGTCTCTTGCGTGTACTCAGGCACAGCGATTGGTGACACAAACTGTTTAACAGTCTTTTTCTGACGCACCAACCCAGGGCAATAAAAGTGACAAGGCAAACACACACAGAGAAACATCATGAGTGCTCTGTAAATTCATAGCTAGAGCTCTGAATATCCGGATATCATAAACTCTGTTAGTGGCTAGGGACACTGAGTGTATTTGTTTTCACAGGTTGAGTAAATATTACAGTTATTTCTCAATGTTTTTCTAACGTGAGCAAGCAGATTGTACTCATGATGGATTTTAAGTGTTGTCTACAGGAAATTGGTAGCAAATTTTACAGACTACTGTATGTTACAGGTCCTAATCAGTCACAAGATGACACAGTTCAAGCAATTTTACCATCCTAAACGCAAAACTGCCATACGACGTGACACAATCACTACCATTCTAGATGTTGGGTGAATTATTTTAGTTATGAGGAGTAGAATTTTGGGTTAATGAGATTTCATGGTGGGCAGAGCTACCCAGAGGAGAATAAAGTTAGCATTTTTAACTTTGTGTTGCATGTTAGGACACACTGCAAAAAGTAAAACAACCCTGACATTTATTTATTTAAAGTGCAGTTTTATTTGTCTAATGGAAAATCATAGTTTTTTATTTATTTTTTTTTCACCTCAGTTTTGTCCACTCCCCATTGAAAAAAATTAAAATAAACAATTTTGTTTAAATAGTATTTTGAGAGTGTTGATGTGTGGAACACATCGCATTACTGACAGCAGAAATTATTGTGGGTTATTAATTTTTCTGGAGTTTATTTTATTTTATTTATCCATTTTTGTTAGTACATAACAGAAAATATGATGCATATTTTGTTGAAGTTGTCATTATTTATAGTAAGTAAACTAAGTGAAACATTGACTAACAGTAAAAGTTTTTAGTTTTAAGTTAAAATAAGCAATTTTCATATTGCTTATTTAGCCTTTGGTTACAGTGATGTTAAGTTTTAAAAAGCAAAAATAAAACTAACCCACATTAAGTAACATTTTAGTTAATGTCTGGAGAAAATATTTTAAATATGGTACACTGAAAAAATGGGAAAACAGACTGATTTACTCAAATGATATTATTTGTGATTTACAAAATTGTGTTTCTAAACTTTATTTGCTTTCAATGAATGTAATTCTCTATGTGCAGTGAAAAATTTGGCTGTAACAAATTAGATTTTTTTCAGTGCACCACAGGAAATAGGAGATACACATAAGTTACGCACATTGGCATTGAAAAACATTTCAAAATTATGAACCCAGCATATCTGCTCCAGGGCTTTTGAGAAATCAATACAAAAGTTGTAGAGGCTAAGAAAAATCAATACACTCATGACACAACTGCTATCTGCATCATGCTGTTCTTCCATCCCCCTACACACCTCTATGAATATGTAAGTACACAATGGACCTGCAGATATCTACATCGCTCTGTTCCAAATCTTGCTGAAAATGTGCCAAGGAAATAATAAAAATATTAAAAATCAAAGCAGGTTAAAGTAGGCATTATAGTAGTGGCTGTTAGCGCTGGTTGTTCCATCTCTTCAATCCCCCTAGGCCAATGCCTGACATCTCCAGCACAGAAAGCAGCTGCGGTCAGGTCCTCACTACTCCGTCTTCCCCCACTATGGCTTCAGGGAGATAGACTTACGGTACATGATGAACTCCGCTTTATGGTAATACTGGAAACAGCGGGTGGAAAGAACTCCCATTGGCAAGCTAGCACTGAACCACCCACTTAGCAGGCCTTCAGAATGGCCAAGATAAGTGTAGGTGAGGAGACAGAAGGTTATAGGTTAGCTGTGATATCAAGCCTTACAGAGTTAACTAAGGCATAGTCCAAATGAAGTATGCCATGCAAATGGATTCAGAAGTATGAGCTTATTTTTAGGCGAGTTTTTCTATTATTCCTCATCATACCTTTTTCTTTTTTCTTGCTAAACATAAAAGTGACGAGTTTTTTTTTTTAAGAGTTTATTTAATCAAAATGAGAGAAATGTCTTACAGGACAGTTGATGTTTATCATATTAGTATCATATTTTTAATTTAGGATTTTCAGAAGCATAGTGGAATGTGGCAGGAAGCAGACAATGATAAAGATGCATATGAACTAAATTCTAGGTGTGAAACAAAACATTTACAATAACATGGAACAGCTTAACACACTTTAATATATGACTAGGAAACATGGCAAACATGAGGGATTAAATGCAAGACTATGGGGTAATCACATGACAGAAACAACAAATGTCAAATAATGAAACATGACTGTAACACATGACTAGATAGACCTGAACTGAAAACATGAAATATGAACAAAAACCTAGACAGACGTGTCACATAATGTACTTCACTCCTCTTGATCTTCCCCTTGATGTTCCTCATTTAGTTTTGCTAAATTTTGAATAGAAATAAATGCAAATTATAAATAATTTAAGGTGCACTCAGTTATTGTTCTGTCATTAACATTTTTTTTCATTTAAAAGAAATGGATATAATTTTTAAAACTTGTTTAAAATCATGTATACTCACATATTCTGTTAGTAATCACCTCATTGGGCTGACCCTATGAGCATATGCTTTATCTCACTTTATCTCATCGTAATTGGACAGTGCACTTACAGAATAAACAAATCATGGATGACTGGGCATTTCTACAACTTAACCGCTGACATAACCCACTTGTACACACAAACTCAACAGAATCAGATTTATCTGGCTGACCAAGTTTTTTATGTCTCTGAGTGACAGGTGACCTCACTTCTACAAGTTCTAATAGAACACCGTTGGATAATCCAGTCAAAAGTCTGGTCTCCTCATCCAACTCCTCATGCTAGTTTATTTTGCAATCAGAGAGAGAACATTGGATTCTCAGTACTCAATGCTCAAATGGACCATTTCCTCTCGAGAATGATAAAAAATAATAATAAGAGAGAGAGGACATTTGTCTTGATCCACTCTCTCAACATACAGTGTATTTGGGTTCGAGTTGTTTAGAACCCAGAGGTTGTTATGTTTAAGGGTTGCAAGAGAAAGAGGTTTTTGATTTACTGCTTACACTGAACCACTGAACCCTTTTTGAAAAAAAAAAAGCACATTTCAGATCTCAGATTCTCAATTTCAGATTCCTGTTGCAATTTCACATACTTTTTTTGTCTGTCTATTACATTGTCACTATATACTTGGGCACAATCTCATTATACTGTGACATGCATGACATACAGTAAATTCCCATGCTGGAGAAAGCATAAAAACTGTGTATAAACCTGATTAGTTTGATCTATCTGAGCTCTCCATCCACATACTGTATCTACATATCTTAAAATACAGCAAAAGGTATAAGCAGACTAATAAAAACATAATCCCTTTACTGTCAAATGTTAGTGAGAGTAAGGACCTGTGGATTACTGTAGCAGAGACATCCTAGCTTATACAGTAGCTTTATAGAGCATTTTACAATGTGGTATAAAATCTAGAACAAATGAAACATCTGTTTCATTTTTGTGACTAATTACACAAAGTACTAGATGTATCTGTTACAGGCGTTGTAATGAGCAGCTGTTGCTTATCTGGTGTTTTACAAGTTTCTCTTTGCCAAATGATGCATCAAAATATAACCTATACAATATTGCATGCTGATCATTATGTTGAAAATTATTTTAATGCAGGTTTCATAATTAGGAATTGCACCAAGAGTGGCTGGACAAAAATCTACCCATCCTATCAGAATGCTTGTGAGATTGTGGAGGACGTGGAATCGGAAACTGAGGTGAAAACTTCACTACATGCAATATTGCACACATCCTCATAGAATCTTATGGCCTAGTAACTGTATATGCCAAGTTCTGTCATGAAACTCTAGATGGTGCAGGCTGATGAGTCATTAACGCAAACTGATGATATTCACAGTGTTACACTACTTGGCTCAAGCTGGTTGGTTCATGTTGCATACTTAAATGGCTGGTTAGCATTCACTAGAGCCTTTGAAACCCTCCATCTTCCCCAGCTCCACCTGTATACATCTGCTACAGGTTATTATATATGCTTTGTGCAGCAGCAGTGTGTCTTAAATACTCTCAGCACCATATTGGTGTATGCATTGGCAGTAGCAAGTTCCTGTACTTGCTTTTGCAGCGGCAGCAGCAATAATCTACAACGATAGCAATAACCAACAGCAGCAGCAATTCAGCAGCAGCAATCCTGACTACCTTCACCTCAAAGCTGCCATCCAGTTTTGTTTTCTTTGCCTCTTATTTGCATAAAGTTGAGAATTTCTCAACTTTTTAAACACTGTGCAGAGGGACTTTGCACTGTCGCTTTCTTTGCTCTGCTGCCAGCCCACAATCTGCCACAAACATTTACGGTCAAGCTTATTTGTTAATCTCTTTTGCACTTCTTTGAAAACATCTCTTACTTTTTTTATTTTCTTACTTTTTTTTTCTCTGGGTTAAGACCACTTTACTTTTGTTGATAGGAGCAAATTGTATTCATATTACCAATAAAAAAAAATAGCTTACTCACTTCAAAGCGCAAATAACCTTTCCTCTGCCTGGCAGTTCCCTTATATTATCTCTTTTTCTCTTTTTCAGTCATATAGTAATGAGAATAGAGACAATACTTTGAATGAAAAATGAGAGATGATATGATAATGTTCAGTACACACACACAAACAAGTAGTCCAAGGTTAATAGATAAGAGTGTTCCTAATGTGAACAAGCTAATTACCAGTAGTTTAATCAGTCATTCAAGAACGTAATACTCTCTCCTGAGTGCAGTGGCGTAGCAAGTCAGCCCCGGGCTCATATGCAAATTTTTTTTTTTAATTCCAACTTGGTTAATTTGTTGATTTTTCTGATGTAAATAACATTACGTGACTATTCACAAGCTGTTTTAATTACGGTATAAATGCTTGGAAATAATATTTAACGTTTTCAAGTCCATTCATTGCACGCAAGCCACCCAATAAGTCTCATCCTTCTGTAAATTTTAATATCAGATACAAACAATAAATGTGTTTTGTGCTCTTTTATTTGTAGTGAGGTAACTATATTCGCCTCAGTTCAAGTGGCATGTGAATCAATGATATTTTCCTCTTTAATATTTGCAGCCTGAAATAAACATGAATAAATATTTGAATGCATATTGAAAAAAAGAATTAGAACAATTTAATACAAATGAATGTCTCATGAAATCGATCAATTAGAGTTTCAAAAACATCTATAAGCCTATGTGTTATTGCTGTTTTTCATGTTAAGAATCACAGGTTGGATGCCACAGACTTTTTTTTTTTTTTTTTTGTGAAGTGTAAGTTTCACATTAACTTCACGCAATATAACATGATTTTATTATCGTAATTTTGACTTTATTCTTAAAATAGTATGACGTTAATCTTTAGTTAGTTATTTTTCAACGTGACACTAAAATGCCGCTGTAGGGTATTTGTACTGCATGCAGACTCAATCTTAGCACAGTCGCCCAAAAAGCAAAACAAAACAAAACAAAAATAAATAAGTAAAAATAAAATAGTATGACGTTGACGACCCTGACTCCCCATATCTCCTCATTGGACGCGCCTTTAGAGAGAAATGCATCTTTACATATGCTAATGAAAGAGTTTTTAATTTTTGATTTGAATTATTTCGTTGTAAAGTAGTAATTTATAGCATTCTATAAATATATTTATCATGTCTGTGAGGCAAGTATTTGCTGAGTTTCCGTTCAGTTTTTTTTTAAGTGTTCCTGCTCAAGATCAAGACCACCCTGTTTGTTTTCTTTATTTTACAAAAGCAAAACGTTTGGTGATATTGTGAGTGCACACAAATAAAACTATTTGCAGCTTCGAATGATGTATACTCTTACCTTTATGAGGAAAAATTATGACATATTTAAATTTTCCACTCTTGTTAAGAAAAAAAATGCAAGTGATCTCGCTAGCGCCTCCATGTCCTTCAAAGCGCGCTTCAGCTTCCACTTTTAGCACAAACGATTTGATATTTATCACACATTTATCTTAATTTTTTTTTTTTAATTTATATTGTGAAATGCATGAAGTTTTTTTTTTATGTCTCAAATCGTGTTTATTTGCTAAACTGATCAAACATATGCTCAACTCACTGTCTGGCACTGGCCGCTTGGTATTTAAAAAAAAATAAAAATAAAAACTTGAATTTAACAAACATAAAATGTTCCAATCATGTTTCTAAATTAACTTAATAAAGAAACAAAACGAAATATAACCACTTTGCCATTAAAAACCAAAACTGAACTTTTTTTAATGGCTGCAACAGCAGCTGTGTAAAGGGGGAAGAGAGAGAGAGAAAGAGAGAAAAGACACGGGCTCAGGTCGGACTCGGGCGGAGAATTCTGATAAGCTGTCTGACAAGGGCCGGGGCCATGCAGGGCTCTATATTCGTTCCCTTGTTTCAATTAAAAGTTCCCCCTCGGCTCGGCGGGTCCCCAATCTGCCCGGGCCCATATGCACCTGCATACCCAGATGCTACGCCCCTGTCTGAGTGATAAATTTAATCTCTACCACTTAAACTCTATTTTCATAATGACTTTCACCTGTGCCTGCATCAGGGAAAGTAGCAATGCGGTTGTATATGCACCTGAAATATAGTTAATTCCATATGCTGTAATCCCAGAACAAGATGACCACCTTTTAATATCAGCTATGTCCATGTAAATAGTCTGCATTCATAGGGATCTCTCAATCTAATGTTTGTATTATATCCTTTTCCTATTATATCCTGACTATTAAGAGGCATTTTTGCATTGTAAGCAGACATTTGCTGCCTACAATTTCCCACAATCCTTTGGTGGTGGCATTGAAATGGCCTATGTTGGAGTACTAAATTTATTTGTTACAATTGTCCTATAAATAAATAATCTGAAATAATAAAAATCATTTTTTAATCCTTATACATTTTATTATTTTATAAAACTTGTTTCAACATGACCATTTATATTTGCTTGGTTTTGGGCATTTCTCATTTACTGCACTTGAGGTTTTGTCACAAATAACAAACAACGAAATATTATTTCATCAAATGTTTAATTCATTTTGCTGCACACTATCATTGGTTAAATATAAAATCAGTTTATCCATGATATTTCAGACCGGTGAGACTATTCTTGTCTCCATCCAGCCTTATACTCTCATACATGATTCATGAAATCTGCAGGTTTAGAATTATTAAGATTAAGAACCAAAGATCCAGCAAGCATGTGGATAAAAGCTTTTTTTTTTTTTTTTTTTTTTTTTTTTTTTTAAGAATGTAATATATGGACTTCTTTATGTGCTAGTTTTTAAATGTAAGATTATTGCATAAAGTCAAAGCACATTTGTGCAACATCAAGCAAAATAAATTTCTGTGTAAATTGTTTGCAAAATCAAATTGTAACATTCAGTTCAGTGGGACAATTTATTTAACAATAGATTTATGAACAATCTACACACAAATGCAACACTGGACCACAAAACCAGTCTTAAGTAGCACGGGTATACATTCACCGGCCACTTTATTAGGTACACCTGTTCAATTGCTTGGTAACACAAATTGCTAATCAGCCAATCACATGGCAGCAACTCAGTGCATTTAGGCATCTAGATGTGGTGAAGATGACTTGCTGAAGTTCAGACCGAGCATCAGAATGGGGAAGAAAGGGGATTTAAGTGACTTTGAACGTGGAATGGTTGTTGGTGCCAGACGGGCTGGTCTGAGTATTTCAAAAACTGCTGATCTACTGGGATTTTCACGCACAACCATCTCTAGGGTTTACAGAGAATAGTCCGAAAAAGAGAAAATATCCAGTGAGCGGCAGTTCTGTGGACAAAAATGCCTTGTTGATGTCAGAGGTCAGAGGAGAATGGGCAGATTGGTTAGAGATGATAGAAAGGCAACAGTAACTCAAATAACCACTCGTTACAACCAAGGTATGCAGAATACCATCTCTGAACGCACAACACGTCGAACCCTGAAGCAGATGGGCTACAGCAGCAGAAGACCACACCGGGTGCTGCTCCTGTCAGCTAAGAACAGGAAACGGAGGCTACAATTCGCACAGGCTCACCAAAATTGGACAATAGAAGATTGGAAAAACGTTGCCTGCTCTGATGAGTCTCGATTTCTGCTGCGACATTCAGATGGTAGGGTCAGAATTTGGCGTAAAGAACATGAAAGCATGGATCCATCCTGCCTTGTCTCAACGGTTCAGGCTGGTGATGGTGGTGTAATGGTGTGGGGGATATTTTCTTGGCACACTTTGGGCCCCTTAGTACCAATTGAGCATCATTTAAACGCCACAGCCTACCTGAGTATTGTTGCTGACCCTGTCCATCCCTTTATGACTACAGTGTACCCATCTTCTGATGGCTACTTCCAGCAGGATAATGCACCGTCACAAAGCTCAAATCATCTCAGACTGGTTTCTTGAACATGACAATGAGTTCACTTTACTCAAATGGCCTCCACAGTCACCAGATCTCAATCTAATAGAGCACCTTTGGGATGTGGTGGAACGGGAGATGCACATCATGGATGTGCAGCCGACAAATCTGCAGCAACTGGGTGATGCTATCATGTCAATATGGACCAAAATCTCTGAGGAATGTTTCCAACACCTTGTTGAATCTATTACACGAAGAATTAAGGCAGTTCTGAAGGCAAAAGGGGGTCCAACCCGGTACTAGCAAGGTGTACCTAATAAATTGGCCAGTGAGTGTATTTGTAGCAATAGCCAAAAATACATTGTATGGGTCAAAATGATTGATTTTTTTTTTTTTCTTTTATGCCAAAAATCATTAGGATATTAAGTAAAGATCATGTTTCATGAAGATATTTTGTAAATTTACTACCGTAAATATATCAAAACTTAATTTTTGATTAGTAATATGCATTGCTAAGAACTTCATTTGGACAACTTTAAAGGCAATTTTCTCAATATTTAGATTTTTTGCACCCTCAGATTCCAGATTTTCAAATAGTTGTATCTCGACCAAATCTTGTCCTATCCTAACAAACCATACATCAGTGGAAAGCTTCTTTAGTCAGCTTTTAAATTTCAATTTAAAAAAAAAAAAAATCCATTATGACTGGTTTTGTGGTCCAGGGTCACAAATATGTACTTGTGTGTCAAAAATAATCCCCAAGAACAACAAAAATGTGCACAAACCATATTAAAAAGACTTGCTATTTCTCTGTAATATATCTTGATAAAACAACTGTTATTTCTCTGTAAATAAATCTATAATTTTCCCTTTTTTTTTTTCTCCCCCCCCCCCCATCTTCTAGACATCATATTACTCCACTTTCAGGCAGGTGTACACTGCAGGTTACGCTACCTCTTTGATTTCCCTCATCTCTGCCATCTTTGTGTTTACGGCCTTCAGGTACAACAAGAATCCTTACCAAGCCCATACAACCAAACATATTTTAAGAGGTTTGTGACAGTTTGTTGAATAATTTGACATTCTATTTTACTCTGCCCAAAACAGGAAGTTCCACTGCACAAGAAATTACATTCACATCAATCTCTTTGCCTCCTTCATCCTGCGAGCTAGTGCGATCTTCATCAAAGATGCAGTTCTCTTTGCCGATGAGAATCTGGACCACTGCTTCATGTCAACAGTGAGACCCACCAGCTGTCACAGGCTCATGCAGAAATCGTTTTTACATAATTTTAATGAATAAGCTAATGCGTGCTATTCAGCATGTCAGAGCTCAAGTTCCCAAGTGGTCAGTGAACATATTACGTCACAATATATGACACTGCAGCATCTATCTGGAACAGCAAATAAAAGCTTTATGCCAGTTTCTGTCAGCATAGTAACACTAGCTTCACATTTTCTGCATCCACTTTTCCGCCCCTGTCAGTATCAGCCGACTCATCGGTGCCTTAAAGGCACACTTTTCAAGATCTGCCTCCGCTAGAACTCACAAACACCTTCTTTAAAGTACAAAAACCACTTCTTACATAGCTAACACTCTTCTTCCCACTTCTCTGTGATGGTCTTTGTGCTGTTTCTTATCAGCACTAATTAATTTATCTACCCTAAAACTATACTGTTGAAACGTCTGAGTACTGCAACAATATCATACTTTCATTTGCAATGCGTAGATCTTAATTTGTTACGTGCTGTGGCAATTGCCACTCAGACAGTATGTGTACTTTTTATACCTTCTTTTGTCTTCTAAGAATGTACAGTACATCTTGACAGAACAATTATTGTACTAATACTGAATTCTGAATGTTTTTCTCTTCAGATTTCTTGCAAGGCAGCGGTGGCTTTCTTCCAGTTCAGTATCCTGGCTAATTACTTCTGGCTCCTGGTGGAGGGGATGTATCTACAGACTCTTCTAGCTCTAACCTTTGTCTCACAAAAGAAGTATTTCTGGTGGTACATACTTATTGGCTGGGGTAAGTATGGGTACTATAGCAGGTACTTGGGAACATATTGTTATATAATATGTTGAAATATCACTAATTTACACAAATTATGGTCAAAATTTTAGAATAATTATTTTTTTTTAACATGTAAAAACAGTAATAGTCTTTTTTTCTAAAAAAAAAAAAAACCTGATAAAGAAATTTTTTTAATATTGATGATGACAACCATTAATAGTGCTGTCAAACGATTAATCGCGATTAATCACATCCAAAATAAAAGTTTTTGTTTACATATGTGTGTGTACTGTGTATATTTATGTATATATAAATACACACACACACACACACAGTAAATATTTTTTAAATATTTACATGTATTTATATTCTTATATTTTATATTATAAATATATTTAACATATAAACATAACATATTTTTCATAAATGTATACATGCATGTGTTTGTATTTATATATACATAATAAATATACATAGTATACACACATGTAAACAAAAACTTTCATTTTGGATGCGATTAATCGTTTGACAGCACTAACCATTAATAAATGCACACTAAAATAATAACTGATAATCAATGAACACCAAATCAGCATATGAATGATTTCTGAAGAATAATGTGATAGTGTTGCATATGATAGTGTGGCCTTCTGTATTATGTTCCATTGGTGACACCTGTAGGCATGAGATGAAAATAAACTCTTTTTTTCTCCTAAACATGGATTTTTATAGGAAATGCAGTATTAGATGTGACGATATGAAACGTATTCTTGATTCTGTGTCAGCATAGTAACAAACATGTTTTACAATTTGATGAAATCTTATTTATTTAGTTCTGCTGTCTGTATCCTGTAGGTCTACCAACACTAATACTGACCGTCTGGGTTCTAGCAAGGAATTTTTTTGATAACAGAGGGTAAGTCTAGTTTTATCTAAACCCTTTAAACTAGTGTGTGATACTGATATTTGATTTATAGTGATAAATACTGAAAAATACATTTCTGCACTGTTTGCGAAAGTGCAGTTACTGGTCTTCTCATAAATAATCATAAGATCATGTGAATGTTGCAGGTGTTGGGATGACACAGATGTTGCTTACTTTTGGTGGATTATCAAAGGACCAATCACAGTGTCTCTCCTGGTAAAATACAGCTGATTTGATCAAATATATAAGACCACATCTGGAATATAATGGAAAACGCTGGTTGCAATAGAATTGTGCAAAATATATACAGTATTTGAATTAGTTTTTCATGTGCCATGATTATGCAGTATCAAAATGACATTTTCTAACGTGAAAGTAAAGTTAAAGTTATGTAAGACAATATGTAATGTTCTTAAATACTTTTGATTTTAAATCATTTTTATTCTTTCTGAATATAAGTATCTGTTTGAACAAATAGTATGTTGATGTGCAGTGTGCAGTATATGAGCTTTTTCCATCATCCATTATACAGAGACACATTCTTTTAATTTTTTTGATCTTTAGATCAATTTCTTCATCTTCATAAATGTGATCCGGATTCTTGTGCAGAAGCTGAAGTCTCCAGGAATGGGTGGCAGTGATACCAACCACTTCATGTATGGAATAAAAAGCACACTCAAAACAAAGGCAGCAATTAATATAAAAATGTTTGATTCAAAAACAATTGGCAAATACTTGTAGATCTGCGCACATGCCACTGAAGTAATGTGTTATTGCCATGTTGAAATTCTTAAGTCGCAAGTTTTATTTAGTTACAGCATGAACATTACAGCATGCTGTTTTTAGGCTGCTTTAATTTACAGCTATCACAGTTGCTCATTACTCCCTCATGAAAAAATTCCCTCCAAAATGTACTTTCATTGTTTGTTATTAATCTGAAGTAATGCTGAACTTTATGTATACTTGTAGGAGACTGGCCAAGTCTACCCTTTTCCTGATCCCTCTGTTTGGCATGCACTACATGGTTTTTGCCTTCCTGCCAGAGAACACAGGAGAAAATGCTCGCCACTTTCTTGAACTTGGCCTGGGCCCCTTTCAGGTGTGTACAGCCTAGCATATATGAAATTCACAGAATACTATCATCAGTTGTAGAATTGTCTGTAATTCACATTATAAATGATCATTTGTGTTAAAAGTAAATGTATAATATATGTACAGTCATGGCCAAAAAAATCGTAAATATGATCAAAGAAGGCTGTGAAAATTAATCTGCATGGTTAATCCTTTTCATCTTTTATTTAAAAAATTCACAAAAATCTAAACTTTCATTGGATAAGAATTTAAAATGGGGGGAAATATCATTATGAAATAAATGTTTTTCTCTATTACACGTTGGACACAATTATTGGTACCCCTAGAAATTCTTATGAGTAAAATATCTCTGAAGTATATTTCCATTCATATTCACTATTTTGAGCACTCCAGGGTGATTATGAACATGAAATTATCCAGCCATGGCTTCCTGTTTCACAGAAATATAAATAGGAGGGAAAACAAAGCCCAAATTCTCTTAATCATCCATCACAATGAGAAAAACCAAAGAATATATTTCTGATGTGCAGCAAAAGATAATTGAGCTTCACAAATTAGAAAGTGGCTTTAAGAAAAGAGCTAGAGCAGTGACAATTCCCATTTCCACCATCAGGGCAATAATTAAGAATTTCCAATCAACATAAAATGTTACGAAACTGCCTGGAAGAGTACGTGTGTCTATATCGTCCTAATGCACGGTGAGAAGGAGAGTTTGAGTGGCTAAAGACTCTCCAAGGACCACAGCTGGAGAATTGCAGAAAATAGTTGAGTCTCGGGGTCAGAAAACCTTAAAAAGAAATTGTCAAACAGCACCTACATCACCACATGTTGTTTGGGAGGCTTTCAAGAAAAATTCTCCTAGCTCATCCAAAAACAAACTCCAGCATATTCAGTTATATTCAAATGGGACTGGCTTCTATGGTCAGATGAAACTAAAAAATGAGCTTTTTAGCAGCAAACACTCAAGATGGGTTTGGTGAACACAGGGATAAAAAGTACCCCATGTGTACAATGAAATATACTGCTGTATTTTTGATGTTGTGGGCCTATATTTCTGCTGGAGGTCCTGGACATCTGGATGAAGATTCTGGATGAAGGAATGGTCACTGATCTCTTGTCAGGTGTTCTCTAACCTCATCAGGCATTATAGGAGAAAATTTAGAGCTGTTAAACTGGCAAATGGAGGTTTCAAAAAGTATTGAATAAAAGGGTGCCGTTAATTGTGGCCAATGTGTATTAGAGAAAAACAATTATTTCATAATGATATTTTCCCCCCATTTTAAATTCTTATCCAAAGAAAGGTTAGATTTTTTTTGTGATTTTATTTTTTTTTATTTATATATTTTTTTTAAATAAAAGATCAAAAGGATTAACAATGCAGATTAATTTTTACAGCCTTCTTTGATCATATTTACCAAGGGTGCCGATATTTTTGGCCATGACTGTATGTAATGTGTGTGTGTGTGTGTGTGTGTAATATAAAATGTAATATCATTTGTCAATTAATAGCTGCATATGTTTTACTGAATTGTTAATGCATCCTTACTGACTGACTGTTATACTGTTTCTGTATATCTCAGGGTTTTGTTGTGGCTCTGTTATACTGTTTTCTCAATGGAGAGGTAAGCCATAAGTGTTTTCTAATAGTAAATATACTATAGTCAAAAGTTCAGAATAATTATTTATTTATTTATTTATTTATTTATTTATTTTTATTTTTTTATTTTTTTATGTTTCTGAAAGAAGTCTGTTCTGCTTCAGTTAAAGTTTATTAATACCATGCGATACTGAAGACTGGAGTAATCAGCTTTGCCATCACAGGAATAAATTGTAGTATTTCACGATAATACTGTTTTAACATTATTTTTCATCAAACAAATACAGCCTTGGTGAGCATAAGGGACTTCTTTCAAAAACATTACAAAATCTGATCTAAACTTTGACTGGTAGTGTATGTGTAAAACAGGAAATAAATGCACATGCATTTGTGTTTTCAGGTACAAGCAGAATTGAAGAAGAGACTGTGGAAGTGGCAGACACAAAATTATTTGAGATGCAGTAAGAGAAGACGAACCCTCTTTACTGAGAGCAGCACAGTCACACAAATCTCAGTTTTAGAGAAGTCCAGCCCTAAGGAGCTGCCCTTAACTGAGTCCCACAACAGTGTGTCATCCGTCTGAA
The DNA here is from genome assembly GCA_039654775.1 of Spinibarbus caldwelli. Taxonomy (NCBI): domain Eukaryota; kingdom Metazoa; phylum Chordata; class Actinopteri; order Cypriniformes; family Cyprinidae; genus Spinibarbus; species Spinibarbus caldwelli. Next base: position 19,780,335 of record CM077237.1, read on the forward strand.
TTCAAGCTTTTTACAATTCATCTCATTCCCTGTTTCTCTTCCTCTCTAAACCTTTCATAAAACCTCTTAACTAAAGTCCTTCAGCGAGGTTCACTGTCCTCTTTAACCCTGATTAAACTCACCTGCCTGTCATTTTTCAGTAATCCTGAAGATCTTGATTGGCTTGTTTAGGTGTGTTTCTTTAAGGACACAAAGGCCAGTTTTGAAGAACCCTGCTCTAAAAGATTGTTCATTGAAAAATGTCAAGTTCGTGCAAATTCATGTGTTGTGATAAGGTTATAAAATGGTTGCTAGAACAATTCAAAGATATTTTTTTTTCTACACATTACTGAAACAAGCTTTCAGTTTGATGCTGATAAGAATATACTCTCGATTTATTCATAATGCAGAAGCACAAATCATGTTGTTTAGTTTCCTCCACTAATTTAAATTAGATGCACTGACTATTTGGAGACCAAATTAAAGGGACAGTTCACCCATTTAACCCATTTAACCCATTGAAAAAAGAGCAGCTTGCTTTCTTTAGCAAACAATGATCATAAAACTGATTTCTTCGTAATTTGTATTTGTCACTCCGTAGTTTGTCAGTTGAGTCGTATGCTTTGCTTTGCTTGAAAGTTGAGATTGCATAGATGTTGAACACAGCTAATTGCCTTACAGTAAACAGAGACCTCATTTTAGATTCCCCACATATACTAGCTAACAATTAAAGATATTTTCGTATTCATAAATGCATATTCATAATCTTTTACTTTGTAAATTGTGTTTCAAGGCAACATATTGCACAGTGCACTGGCCCTGTATGTATAAAGAAATATAAGGGCATACAAAGTATTTTTCTTGAATAACAGGTATTTTCAAAATATTTTATTTATTATAAACCATGTTTAAAAGTTTCAGTTAAATAAATCATTAGGATTTATTGTTTTATTAGAAAATGATTTACTAGAAAATACAGTACACGAAAACACAATCAGTCTTAGTACAAAGAGTACTTAAAAATGGATGATTAATCATACTGATATGAGTATTTTGAGTAAATACAGTGTGAGTATTATAATGAATAATACTGTTTTGAAAATTGCCTATTTAAGAATCCTTTTGCAGTGCACACATCTGGAGCACTAGACTGTAAAGTTTCTTGTTTGGTAGAAATGTTATCTTGTTTTATTGTTGCTAAATGTGTTTGTAAATATATGCTTGCCGTATATATTTTACTTGATGTACTATGTTTGCCGACATTTGTGCTCTGTTATTTGGTGTTTTAATTATAAATATAAATTCACAAATGTATAAATTAATTCATATTAACATCTATTTTCATGAATAATAAAAAACACTGATTTGGAGTCACACATTAGTATTGATATATTTTGATAGGTGAAAAGAATTGCTTAAATGAATCTGAGCAGTTATATATTGAGTCTGACTAAACTGATTCTATATGATTTTCGCACATTTTTATATTTTGCAAAAAAAAAAAAGTGGATAGAAAATGAATTCGGGGCCATGAATTCGAAAGCATTCAGTTACAAAAAAGACTGTGAACTTTCTGACATATGGTTATAGCATATGCTAAAATGTATTTATTCTCTAATTGATTTTAATGTTGTTGTATATTGTCTTTTTCAGCTTGTGAAAATGTTATCCATTCAGATAACTTCTGTTGTCTTGATTGTAAGCGTTGTTGCAACATTCACCAACCTGCCTTAATGTATTCAGATGTGTATTAGCTTTGTTGAACGTTAAATGTAATGAGTAAATATTTTTATTATGTGCTTTGTGACGTTGTATTATTATGGTATATATTATTATGGTATTACCTTAATGGCCCTGGTAATGACATTTTGGTTTGAAGGTGCACCTACTCTTACTGTATAGTTGACATTATTTATAAACTTTAATAATCATCATAAAGACACATTAATGTGTTTAAACATCTGCAGTTTTACTGCCTTTAACATATTGTGTCCTAATACAAAGGGGTTAGTATTAGAAAAGTTCAACTTCATCTTCACTTGTCAAAAACATTTAATGATGTTTCAAAATGAATAGTCTATGTGCAAAAAGGTTTACCATACATCCAACAAAAAATCATTTCACATCACAATCGATGACATAAAATATGCACAAAGAAAAACACAAAATGCCAGCAACTCTCCACAAAAGCAAGTTTAGCTGCAGTTAACATCATCTAGAACGTTCAAATGAATCTAATCATTACAAGTCTGTCAAACCACTGTATTGTTAGTATTCTAAATACTCTTGTTTTCTGTGATATGCTAGTTTCAAATCAGAAATCAAGTTTCCACATGTAGTTTGCGTGAGGTGACAGTAAGTGTATCATACTCCTCCATTAAAAAAGCAACATTTCATATATTACATCTAAATCCATAGCTTATTCAACAGTATTTGTTATAATACATTTTCACATACAGGAAGAAAAAAAAATGTAATTTATGTATTGTGAAATATAAAACCCCACACGTTTTCATCTCCATACCTGTGTAACACTGACAGTTTACTTCACTTCCCAGCAGCCCATTTTTATGTAAGTCATCAGCAGTTGAAATGCGCAGTGGTGATTGCATGCTCTGTAATTTCTGTTGAATGCTGTATGAGGTATACAATGTGCAGGTTGTTTATTTCTGGGTAAGTTTCTGTGTAGAACCTGTGCCAGCACTGCAATCCCACTGTTTTGAATGAGAGGTATTAGAGAGGTGTTTGTTAGACCAAATTATGTTCTCAATCTATTATACAAAAAGCGCTGTGATAATTCCGGGGATATAATAAAATTAGTCATAATGTGTTTCAAGAAAGTGCACATGCTTGTTGGCCCCATGGGTAAGACTCACTTATTTTTGTCGTTTATGCTATTTTCTTTTAAAACAACAACAATATTGCTGTACATCAATATAATAAGCCACCCACTTTCTTTGTGTGCTTTAGCGCCCAACAGATCACAGGAAATGCATGCATCGTTTAAGAGGAATAGGCAGCGATACTGAAAACTACACATTTAAAAAACATTATCACCAAGAGCTCTTTAATCACAATTCAAATGACTTACTAGCTTTTCAACTGACCACACTAGCTTTTGTTATTTTGACATTTACACTAAAAAGTATTACTTTTTGTTTCTCTGCACACAATCTGTCCACAATGTATTGCTAAAGCTTGTTTACTCAGAGAGTAACGCGAACGCACACTGATCGTGTCATTGAATTAGAGAGACAGATTTTACAGAAGTAGCATCTCTTGAAAAGATAGTGTTTCAATTGAATATACAGAATATTAAACAATTATTAGTCAGCTGTTTATTATTTGCTAATCATAATTCTTTGTCATATGCTAAAATTACATTTATTGAAATCAAAGTCATTTTACATCTTGTAAAAAGATGATAAGTGTCCTACATGGATCATTATAACTGATTCCACCTAGATCAAAATCACGTCAGGCTAGGATTCACCCTCATTTTTTAAACAGTTGTACACACTAAACATTCCACTAAAAGTCAAATTCAAATGCTCAATAATTACTCAAAAAAAATTATAATACAGTATCATTTTACATATAAATAAATATTGAACATATAAAAACATTAATTTTTTTTTGACCTTGTGTGCATCTTCTTTTTTTAGTTATCATTTGAAAAAAGGCATTTGTTGAAATGCTTCACAAAAGGAATACACACACACACACACACACACACACACTCTCTCTCTCTAAACTGGGGAGAACACTGTAATGTATAATCATATAAATTTAAATGTAGCCTAAAACAATTATTCTCAAGATTCCCAAAATAAGCTTTTTGAGTTTTTGGAATTGTTTTTTCATATCAAATTACATTTGACACAAACGTTTTTCTTTCTTTCTTCAGCATTACTGAAAGAAAATTGAAGGCCTGTAGAAAGAAATATGAAAAAAAAAAAAAAAGCTTGAATTCTCTCAAGGCCTCTTGGTTTGCTGAAGAATAATAAAAGCACTTTCACAGAGGGATGCAGTTATGTGTTGCAGTTTGTCTTTGTAAAACCAAACAGTTGTCTCTTTTGTGCAAAAAAGGCACTTTGAAGAAGCAAAAAAACATCTTCGTATGCAGTGACATCAGTTGCAAAGTCTTGCAAACTTGTATGACAAATGACGTCTTAAGGGGTCAAATATTAAAAAAAAATCTTTGGAATCTTAAAAGTGCTCTATTTGTAAATGCTTTCATGACATTAAATTACAAATAGATCAAATATCATCAGTCAGAAAAGCTATAAGAAATGCTCAGCCTTAAACAGAAAAAAATTAGCTTAAAAAGAATTTATTCATTGATACGAGTGTAAAGTTTCATAATTCTTTGCTGTAAATTCACTGCATGACAGCTAGTAGTCATAGAAGTGTGTGGGGGAGGAATCAACATACATATCACAAATCTATTACACCCATATTACCCAGTTATATATTATTATGCCAAACATTGTGGCATGAGCCTTGTTGCATTATTGTATTCTAACTGACATTTTCTGTACTAGCGGCTGTTTAAAAAAATAGGAGCACATGTACAAGTACAAGAGGAACCCACTCATGAAAACAAATTGACAAGTTAAATTACTCACTGTTTGATGAGGTTTCAAATGCTAGTTTTTCTTTGCAAATGTTAGTTTTAACTGTGTAAAAGATTTCAACATGGTGCCCAAGAGGCATCAACAATGTGGATCCTTAAACCTCATTGTCCCTACACTTGATTTTCCTTCAGTCCTTCATTCTACAATTACAACATATGAAAATATTTACATATTAAATTTGTATTAGGAACTGGGGATCCGTTTTTCATTAAGCTCCTGTGTGAAATGTGGTTTCTTCCCCTTCAAAAATGACTTTTTATGTCCCACATCCCATTGTTGTGAGGCCGGCTGCTATCTTCATCCTGTTTGACGATGAAATATTGAGAATCTCGAACTGTCACAAATCTTGTGATGTTGATATGTACAAAAATATCCACCTTGTTCACGGACTAAAGCTTTCTGGATGAAAACATCCTAAATACTGGATTGCTATGGATTCATTATTTCCCCTTGGCCTGTAATTCCTTTCAGTTCAGATTAAATCAAATCTGGTTCATCCATACAGTAAGTCTACATCAAAGGTATCCATGTTTGCTTGGCACACAATAGACCACTGGTTGTGAGTTCCAAAGCAAAAGCCTGTCATCTATGGACGGTTGACAGATATTACAGCTTCATCCGACACAATACAGACTCAGAAGATGAAACAGGACTTGGATGTTGATGTAGGTTATTCTGTAGCTCTAGTTCTAAGGAGTTTGGCCTTCAGTCTGTTCTTCTGAACGCTCATGTGGCCAGTGTTTCCGCCTGCAGGCTGGACATGCGGATCTGTGAGCTGCTCTTGCTGAGGATGGAGAGCTGCGTGCCCCCGTTCACACCACTGCTGGCCAGGGACGGATGCCTGTGCTTCATATCCACAGCGAAGTATCGGTTCACCGTCCAGCTGCGCCATTTTCGTTTGATTTCTGACTGCACCTTTGGGGAGAAACTTCAGTGGGTTATTAAGCTGATTGGATCCTGCAGGAGGAAATCTGCAGATCTCTTTCTATGCTGGTCATGGACAAGCTTGAATTTTAAATCCAGATGGTTAATAATTTACATGTAAGGTTGGTGTAATGAGCAATGAGAAGGGGCCTTCAGAGACACTGCTTTATGCAAACAGAATCCAATTTGGATGTTTTTCTAGTTAGAATTTAGAATAATAAAATCAGATTTTATATTAAAAAAATAATAATAATTTTATAACAATGCATTTGTATTAAATAATAAATAATAATAAATTTATATACATTTACTTTTAAACTTTCCACAGACTCTTTTATCCAAATGTTGCTAAAAATGTTTTCTTCTTAAAAAAAAAAAACAAAAAAAAAAAAACAATGCAACAACATTTCGAAGTGTTTTTCTTTATTAAAAAAAAAAAAAAGGATTATAAATTTATCTTGATTTTTAGGAGTTCATTAGATCTGTGGTAAACAGTTTTTGTTTTCCTCCATGCTAAACCAAACTGAAGACGTTAATTTTCTTTTCAATAGCTCTTAAAGGACTTACCTCTCCATTAAGAAAGCAGTAAAGGACGGCTACTACAAAACCCTGAGAAGAAAAATGAAAAATGTTTAAAAAAAAAAAAAAAAAAAGTAAAAATGGTTGGTTAGGCAGAAGTAACAATTATTATAATCTTGTGATAAATGATATCTAAATATAATATATTGGATACATTATATTTAGAAAAGGAAAAGTTATGTGGAAAAGGTAATACTTTTTCACTTCAGATGGAAAATGATCTCAAAATAATACAGTACATACCTAATAATAAAAAAATAGACTATAGATTACAGTGCACAAAATCTAAATAAATAAATGTGGTCTCCTTTTTACAAATATTTAAAGTTTCAAATATGAGAAGACAAAAGAGGACTTCTACCTGAAAAGAACCAAGACCAAGTTCAAACACGAGTCTTTCTCTTTTGCTGACATCTTCTGGTGTGAAAGCAAACACAGTATAGTGGATTCCAAATAGAGGAATGAGGAGAAGAGTGGAGCGGGCCAGACGCCTGTCAAACACACAACACACCAATCAAGTCATAAAAAGAATCCACATCTGATTGTAATGATGCTCATCTTACAAATGGGAATATATAGAAATATTGTGGGTATATGTATATGTATATGACTAACAGATAAATGCTGGACTCATTCCCTCCAATATCTGGAGACTGCAACTTCTGCACCAGGATTATAATGATGCCAATAAAGAGTATAAAGTTGATCTGAGAGCAAAAAAGACAAGAGATGTGGTGTATAATTACTTCTGCCCTGCTGAATGAATCAATACAATATTGCAATAGCTTAATATTACAGTCAGAATTATTTTGAGATGGAATATGTACAATCCGCACCATGATAGAGGCAAGAACGGGACCCTTGATCACCCACCAGATGGCAGCATTGTCATTAATATCCCAGCAACTGCAGGCAATGTCAGACATTTATCAAATTTGATTGTTTTTTTTGTTTTTTTCATTAAATAACATATTAATTTATATTTTATAAATAAGTCCTTTATCTTACCCAATGTTATCAAAATGAGCCCTTAACACTGCCCAGACAGCCACACATATTGTTGGAGTACCTGGAAAAACATGGGCAATCTAAATAAATTTTAAAAATAAACAGATTTTCACATGATTTATTTTACAAATTTTTACAAACACATATTTTAATTCAATAATTATAATATATATAATAATACACACACACACACACACACACACACACACATATATATATATATATATATATATATATATATATATATATATATATAAATTATTTATTTATTTATTATTATTATTATTTTATGTTTATTTAGTTTTTTAACTAACTTTTTTATGGTCTTAGTTATAATAACTATATAAGCTACAATAACCTTAGTCTTACCCCATCCAATAATGGTGTACCAGTAGAAGTATCTTTTCTCAGGAAAAAATGTCTCAACAAGCAGTGTAAAAAGATACAAGCCCTCGATGAACAGCCAGAAGTAGTTTGACAAAACACAATAATGAAAAAATACCATCACTGCTTTACACTCCACCTGCAAAAACAAAAGCATAATATGATTATCACATTATCAAAATATTTATTTGATTTTGATTAACTAAAGCATAATTTACATTTACATAACCTCACTGGACAATTAGTTAAAAGTTATCCTGGTTTGTAATGACATGAGGGTGAGTAAATGATACAAAAAAAAAAAAAAAAAGTTTATTTTTGAGTCAACTATCCCTTTAAAAACCAAAGAGTCACACTGTTGGACAGGGAAACATTCAAAGCACATTTAGCTAGCTGGCCGAGCAAAAAGCAACTGTGAGGTGACTACAGAGACCTCATTATCTGAAGCAAATTAAAGCACATAACAGCACCACAAACGTGTCATTCTGAGACTAATTCCTTCCTCAAAGAAATGACATGGGCAGCCTGGGATGTTAATGGGCCCATCACCATGACTGCCTGGGTATTTGTGTGCAATATGAAAGAGAGAGAGACTGAGACTCACAGTGTGTGTAAAGCAATGGTTGCTGTCCTCCTCTGCATATAAAATGCCGTCTTTAATGAAGACTGAGATGGCCCTCAGGATGAAGGACACAAACAAGTTCATATGAATGAAATTCCTGGTGCAATGCAGCTTCCTGAGGGTAAAGCAAACCACAATAAAGAAATATTATATAAAACATAACAAAAATGCATCCTATATGTACAATGCTATTCAAAAGTTTAGTTTTTTTTTTCTTGTATGCTCATCAAGGCTGCATTTAATTGATCAAAAATATATTAGAAAACATTAAAATTATTTTTATTTTAATATATTTTGTATTTTATTCCTGTATATCTGTAATTTATTCCTGTGATGGCAAAGCTGATTTTTTTCAGCCATTACTCCAGTCTTCAGTGTCACATGAATGTTTAATAGAACATCATATATATATATATATATATATATATATATATATATATATATATATATATATATATATTAATAATATATATCTTTAGTAACAATATAAATGTCTTTACTATCATGTTTTAACAATTTGATATGTCCTTGAAAAAAAAACTGACCACAAACTTTTGAACAGTAATGTATATTTAAGTGCATCTTTTTTGTACATCTTAGTGTACTAGTTCAGTCTTGTATTACTATATACAAACTGAAATGTCCAAAAATCTAATACTAATTCAATTCTACTAATTTCAGGGGCTTAACTTAAAAAAAATGCTCCAAATATAATTTACAGTTGTGTATCAAAATGCATGTTAGTGAAAGACAAATGTGTCCATATTCTGTAGTTTTCTCTGAAGCTTAAGAACAGAATGAATGCTCATGACCTCTTTCTTGACCCAGGTTGACCTCTCACCTGAACCTGCAGAGAATGACCATGGCAGTGGTGAGAGACACCAGTGAGGTGCTGTAGCCCACAGTATACAGAGCCTTTACTGACACATAGTACATGTCCTGCAAACAAAGAGAAGAAACACTAATAATTGGCAAGCTTATTCAATAAAATAAATTCATTTCTTTAGAAATTTTGGAGGCTGAAAGGGGTTAGGAATATTCTGAGGAGATACGGAAGGAACAGAATGCCGGAAAGGTGAAGTACACTTACTGGACTTGTTCCATTTTCATTAAAAGGGCAAACATCAACGTAGTGAGGGAACATCTCTGACCAGCCATCCTCTGTGCAGTTACGACTGACCTTTCCAAACTCTACAAAAGGTGCAAAAATCCGATACATTTCATGAAGAAAACTGTTAAAGAGATAATGAAGAGCCAAACAATAATGAATCAAATAAACATTATTAACAAGCAGTGTTTTCATGAAACAATAGATAGATAGATAGATAGATAGATAGATAGATAGATAGATAGACAGACAGACAGACAGATAGATAGATAGATAGATAGATAGATAGATAGATAGATAGATAGATAGATAGATAGATAGATAGATAGATAGATAGATAGATAGATAGATAGATAGATAGATAGATAGATACAAATTGAAACAAAAATTAGAAACTAAAATAGAATTCTTTTCAGTTGAAGTACTAAAATTATTAAAACTAAGCCCAAAACTAGCCCAAGTCAAAATAGCACAAACCCTAGTCTTTATGATATTCTGGTCTATAGATAAGGACTGATTCCCGGGCAAAAACCTTAGTCTGATTACTTAATATCATATCTTCTCAATAAGCCCCAGTTTGAGGTATTGTTCATGTACTCACCATCATTCTCCTCACTCATGACTTCAAATAGCTCAGGACAGGGCATCCAGACCTCTTGACCAATTTTTGCTGGGTGCCAGCAGGTGAGGTTGTCCCACATCCATCGGCAGACTAGAGGATTACACAAGAAGACATGGAATATCATAGATTTAAATCTCTGCCTAGCCAACAAGAATGTATACGCAGCAATCATAAATGACATATGTTAATGTATGAAATTGCTCCAACTTCTAAGAGGTTGCATATGTTTTTACTTGATATGACAATATATTAAATATGTATGGAAATTTAATATCTTTACATACAGTATATTACAGTTGTGTATGGGGCTAATATAATACTACTTTAATTTAAAAATAGTACTTTGAACTTCTGGGCTTATAGGATCTCAAGATTAAAGTTTTGTGGTATCGCTGCCTCTGAACCAGTTTTTATTGGGGTATTTACGGCACCTGAGAATAGAACAGCCTAGTTTAAGATATATTTAGGTGTGCTACTTGACAGCCATTCTTATGATTCAGTGAAAATCAGTGCAAATGACAAGCGACAAAAATAGGCTACCATCTGCTTCAATAAGGCAATAAATTGTAGGAATTCAATCAAAACAATGCCACAGCATTTTAGAATATAAAAAGAAAATGCAACTCAGTCAATAAATATCAATCACATGTTTTTCCCACAAATTTAATGTTCAAATAATTAGAAACTTTAGCCATGTTGATCTTTGCTATTTTTGTTATTCTCTCTCTCTTTCTCTCTGTCTTTCTCTACAGATAATAACATGCTTTCAGCACGGCTTTGTGCTATGTTTTTTTATTGTGTGTCTGCGTATGTGTATATGAGCATGCAGAACATCTTAGCTTATTTATTTATCCCTTTATCTATTTTTATTTTGGCATTGCTCTTCAATAAATCCCTGATGTATTCAGAGGGAAAAGAGACTTTCACAGCGAACTAACCATGTGATGTTAAAGCATCTTATCATCTTCATCAAGGATTAGGGATTCAAAGAGAAATAGTAAAGAGAGCAAGTGTGTGTGTGTGTGTGTGTGTGTGTGTGTGTGTGTGTGTTGGGAAAAAAAGCCTGCTGATCTTGATTTGCATGAGCAGAACAGCATCTGCCAGCTGTGTTTTTCCTCTGCTCCCATCCCCATCAAATGTTTGAATGTTTTTACAGTGCTTTCGAAATATTACCCAGACATTCTTGCAAAGACTTCATTAAAAAAGAAGAACTAACAACATATTTTATCTAGTCGCTTTACAGTATTCTTACATTCTTATTAGAAAGCTCACACACAACACTCTTTGTTGCAAACCTAATTTATCGCCCAAGTGTACACTTTAAATTACATGCATAAATTCTAACAATGCAAGTTTGACATTTACTTCTTGGTGGTCCGCGTAAATGTCAAACATTTATAATAACAAAAGGCCAGGCGAGTGTTTTAAATACTCTGCGTCTCAAGCCAAGCACTCAAACATCTTGTCTCTTGAATTCTAACAGTCTGCAACAAAGGCACACAGCAATACTTTCAACACTTTTGAAAAGTTACATTTTTTGTAATTTCATAAAATGAACATTGTATGTTTAGGATGGAATTTTCTGTTCCAAAGCCTTTAACATCCTTTCATTTAAAACAGTAATTGTAAACCGTTTTTTTTTGTTTGTTTGTTTGTTTGGTTTTTCATTATTCCCATAAATAGCTTATTCCTAAATTATTATCCATTATTCCTAAATAAATTTCTACCTGATAAAATAACATTTAAAGTTAAATATAAAGTTAAAATAAATTGTTGATCTTGACATAACTAGAAAGAGCTATATTCATTATAAAAATGTTCTTGACTTTTTTTAAATTTAGTAATAACTTTAATGGCTTACATTCCAAAGCCATTAAAGTAATAATTCAGGGTGCAGATTTTCACTTTAGCTTTAATTGAAATCAATTTTTTTTTTTTTTTTTTTTAACAGAGCATTTGTTTGTGATAAATAATTGACGGATCTCTGGCAGTACTGCCTCAATGAAGACTCCTGCTTTAAACAAACTGACATGCATCACTCAAGAGCTGGCACTGAGTAGCCATTAAAGACCGACAACTGTCAAACACTCTTTATTGTCTGTCATGTTAGGTATTTATATCAATCTCATTTTCTCTGCAGCAGTGCCAAACACAGACCCAAAGGAGGAGCCTGTGCTTGAGCAAGCTCCAGAAACTGGATAAAGCCCATAAAACAGCTGCATAAAAGGAAATTGATGGAAAATGGCACAAAATAATACCACTACATATTCAAAAGCCTTGTCTGTTTATTTGGCCATAAGCTCTGTTATTGCACAGACCCAAGGCAGTGTTTTTAATGTAAAATACTGCTGGGAGATTATTCTACAAACAAATATACTGTATTTAAAGATTAGGAAATTCATATAAAGAAATATTCTATCTATGAACACAAACAAGCAGAGTTCAACTCTTTGAGGACACAAGGAGGAAATTTTTCTTCCAGGCATATTCTGCAACGCTCGCAAAATGACAGATTATGATTTCTCTCCTGAGAACAGCTTTAATTACTTGTGTAAATTGGACACAGATGCGTGATTAGATAAAAGACAGGGCTGTTTGTCTTTGTTCTCCAGAATCTTCCTGAAATACTGCACATCACTGCTTTCCATATTGTAGGAGAATTTCTGAGAGCGTTACAACACCTAACTTATGAATTATGACTACTTATGAAATAAATAAATGACTCAAAAAGCCAATGATCCAATCATTGCTAATTTTCAGCAGCTAAAAATAGGCAAAGTAACTTTGGCAAAATAATGAGAAAAAGATGAAATGATGTAAACAGGCTACTGTAGCCCACACAAACCACAGAAAGTTTCCATTAATCCTGTGTGTTACGTGCTTTCTACATTTTTTTGCTTTAAAGGGATAGTTCACCCAAAAATAAAAATTCTGTTATCAATTAATTGACCTTTGTTCATCTTCAAAACACAAATTGAGATATTTTTGTTGAAATCTGAAAGCTTTCTGACCCTGCATAGACATATTTACGAAACACAGTTGCATAACTGACACGTTCAAGGCCCAGAAAGGTAGTAAGGACATCATTAAAATAGTCCATGTGACATCAGTGCAGCAAAGACTGACACGGGAAGAGAAGAGATTGTTGAATACAGTTGTTGTTTTTGTTTTCTTTGTGCACAAAAAAGTATTCTCATAGCTTCATAACATCACGGTTGAACCACTGATGTCACATGGATCATTTTAACAATGTCCATACTACCTTTTCTGACCTTGAATGTAGTAGTTGCATTGCTGTCTATGCAGGGTCAGAAAGCTCTCGGATTTCTGCGAAAATATCTTAATTTGTGTTCAGAAGATGAACGAAGGTCTTACGGGTTTGAAACGATATGAAGGTAAGTAATTAATGACAGAATTTTCTTTTTGGGTGAACTATCCCTTTAATGTAAAATTGTACAATGCACATTTAATGTACATGTACTCCCCCAGCTAACAGGTAACATTCTCAGAGCTAACTTAACAAGTGTGTTGGCATGGCTCTCTCAAAGTAACACTCAGAAACATTAATTGAACATTTGTTCAAGTTATCTGGTTTTTAATAATATTCACAAAACGTTTGCAAAATGTTCTTGGAACATATTTTTGTTAACTGGGCCACTCCATAAGTTTCAGCTTATAGCCTAAAACTGTGTGCAGCTCTAGTTTCATGCTAACGCATGAATCCATTCCCTAAGGACAACTCCTTGTCAAATCAAAATGTCAGCATTTCATTACTGACTGTGATTGTGACTGTCCAAAGGATTATGATCAATGCCACATGCAGACAGCACTAGAGGGGTGTCAGAGTTGGTTCTGGAAAAGCTCTGAGCTTATGATCTTCCCCCCACTTCTTGTGAACCGTCACAAGGTCTTACATTCTCCAGCTTAGTCTGACAGCTTTAAGCTTAATATCATCACACATTTATTTCAGATCACTTCTAAAATCCATAATCTAAATTGAAACTAATTTTAAAACTTATTTTAAATGATTCTTATTATAAACATCTGCAAGCATGCTATATTTAGTTTCTGGTAAATCTATTACTTCACTTCACAGTTAAACACTAATAGCTTTGCACTGCATAACAAAACAGTAACATGCAGCATTTACTGTATGTGTGACTCTAAAATGACAACTCAAAAACTGTGTGGACTGAATTAGCAAATATGTATAATGTATTTGCAGTCTGACACATAATAAGTACCACCACCACATAAACACATCACAAAAACACACACAGACTCGCATTGTTTTTCTATCATGATGAGGATTGTTTTATTAGAAAATGTATGTAAATGTAGTATTAATGTTATAACTATAGTTATTATTATGACAGTATATATATATATATATATATATATATATATATATATATATTTTTTTTTTTTTTTTTTTTTACATTTTTACTATTTTTCCCATTAAAAATGTCCCCAGATGACTTCTTGGGACAAATTTGTCTCTAAACTAGTAAACACAAACACACAGATTATACATAAATGCAGTTCTTACCCAATTCAGGTTCACTGCTAGGGTCATCCATGGCCATCCTTTCCATGCACTTCTCTTTCTCTAACTGAATGACACAGTCTGGGTGCATGCAGTAGATCTGAAAGATACAGTATTTAAAAAAACAGAGTGAAATGTTAGATTTAGACACAGCAGCTGTTAATGTAGAACATATTTTTTAAAAGTCACAAAGTACTTATTTGAAAGTATCTACTCAGAGAGTATGTGGTTTCAAGCAAACTGTAGTTTTTAAGTATGGATTTCTTCAGACAGCAATGAACTGACTTTTTTGGTTGTGAGTCCAGAAAATGTACTAGCGTGAGTTTGCTTATAGAATGCAGTTGTCACTTTCTTAAAGAAATAGTTCACACAAAATAAAGATGTGCATAAAATTTACGCACCCTCAGGCCGTCCAAGATGTAGATGAGTTTGTTTCTTTATCAGAACAGATTTGTAGAAATTTAGCATTACATCATTTGCTCCTCAATGGATCCTCTGCAGTGAATGGGTGCCGTCAGAATAAAAGTCCAAACAACTGATAAAAACTTCACAATAATTCACAAGTAGTCCACACAGCTCCAGTCAATCAGTTAACATCTTCTGAACAATGTTTGTAAAAAAAAAATAAAACAACTAATTTATGAAGGTGTTTTAATCATTGTTTGAACTCTCATTCTGATGGCACCCATTAACTGCAAATGATCCTTTGATGAGCTAGTTATGTAATGCAAAATTTTTCCAAATCTGTTCCGATGAAGGAACAATCTCATCTATATCTTGGATGGACTGAGGGTGAGTAAAATTTCATCAAAATGTCATTTTTGTGTGAACTATTACTTTAAATAAGCGAACTGTGTGTGAACTTAACAGTGTTTAGCATTTAAATATAGGACTGACAGCCGTATTTTGCTGCTGCGTGAATGTGGCCAATGTTTAGACTATTCAAGAGGAAACATTTACAATTTGTAGCAAGGCTACTGGAGAAGATGTAAAACTCCTCTATTCCAAACAGTTCCAGTGCTAATTCAAACCTGTTAAACGCACATTTAAATGATAATTTCACCTGGCAGTTGCTCACTTGGCCTTGTCAAATGAACAGAAATAGCTTAAGAATTCTGACAGTGTTGGACCAAATTTTGATGAGCTCATCATTGACTTATTACTCTGGATCAAAATCAGACTTGTCAGCCATGTGTATAGAGATATTTTGACAACATTGCATTACATTGAGTTGTGACTTCGAAACTTGTAATGCATAAAATGATGACACTTTTTGACACAATCACTTTTTTGAGAGTAAACTAATGGCAGTCCTAGCACATTTGGTGACCTTGCTAAGAAAAAAAAATGAAACTATTTGTTTATATAGACCAAGTTTAAAGGGATAGTTCACCTTCAGTTGTTGGCCCCCATTGACTTGCAATTTGTATTTTTTTTTTTTTCCCCATACTATGGAAGTCAATGGGGACCAGCAACTGAAGGTGAGCTATCCCTTTAAATCTAGTGCAGGGATTTTTAAACTATTTGAAAATAAAAAATTAAGAGGTTACAAATAAGAAATAAAATTATAAATATGTTAAAAAATTGACCTATTAATTATTTTTTAATACGTTGACACTGAATTTTCTTTGCTAATAGAATAAAATAATTTATGATCTATTTCTAAGTTCTGATCAGTCTTTTTAAACTCTGGTCAGAAATTAAAGATATAGGCTGCAAATTATTTTATATGTATGAAAGTAGAGCAATAATCTCAAATTCAGGAACTTAGTTTTTCAGAGGGTATTTTTTTCTCTTTTTTTCTTCTGTATTTTTTACAAAGCACATCTTACGGGCCCCTGGATCATATTACATTAACGTCTAAACTTCTATAAAGCAACACTTTATCCGTCAAGAGTTCTTGTAGCCTGTGATGATACATCAGAACTGACAGAGTACAAGGTTACTAAATAAACAATGACAGCAGCCCAACAGCAGCCAAAGACAGTGAGACTTTCAAGGAACAATTAATCAGTTCAATGCAATTATTGCATTCTAAATTACTATATGTGTTTAAACCCGCTTCAAAATTACAGACAATAAACATCATTCCACTCTACATCTAAATGTCAAATGCATTTATGAGACAGCATTCATAATTATGAAGACAGTTTATGTTCTAGAGCTTTTAGAAGGGGTAAGAGAGAAAATAAACAAAGCTTTGTTTATTGGTAAATATAATTGTTAATCTTCCATTGCTGCAGTGGCGTTTTCTTAAAACCATTCTTTATTTTTGAAAAAAAATTATATTCAAATAAACTGCTGCTCACTCCTAGCAGGTCTTGAATATTGCTTATCTTAATGTTAAACAGTTTTCAAATAGAGACAATATTACACACACCCACACACAGCATACAAAACATTAAATATCTTCAGCCCAGGGTCGAATGACATTCTGGGCCAATCCAAATGTGTGCTTCTTCTTATCTCTTCCACTCAGAGTGCGCTTTAAACAATAGCTCCTTCCTGCTTCATGTACTACCAGGCCATTCATCTTATATCTTTTTAGAAAAACAAAATTGACTAATGTTCCACAGCACATACGTTTCTTCACACAGAAGGTGGTGTTCTCTCTCCAGTTGAACAGTTACATGAATTTTGTCGATGTACTGTTATTGTCTGTTAGAGTACATCTTGACGCTCACATGTATCCAAGCTTTATTAATGGATACGAGCAAAGACTTGTTTATTGCTGTCAACTAGGTTACAGTTGTGTGTTTACAATTGTAGTTAAGGCCTTTAATAAACCATGTTGAGAAATGTTTATGTATTAGAAATGTTGTTTGACAATCTTTTAAAAACTTTGAGATGACACTGAAGGCCAAAGCAAAATGTGAGAGAAAACCGATTTGCTTGTTAGGTTAAATTCTAAAATATTAACACTTTGGGAGATGTTTGAGACTAAATAACCTAGAAATTGTTTTCAGTCATAAATAAAAATGGTTTACACATAAATACGTTTTTCAACATGTATGTATGAATTTATTTATTTTTGTTTTTATTTATTTATTTTTTAAAGAATTTTAATATTTATATAATATCTATAATAATTTCTTAGTATTTATGAAAAACCTCTCTTAAAGGAATAGTTTATGAATGAAAATTTGCTGAAATTGTACACAATGTCAGGACATCCAAGATGTAGTTGAGTTTGTTTCTTCATTGGAAGAGATTTGGAGAAATTTTTCAGTATATCACTAAATGGGTGCCGTCGGAATGAGATTCCAAACATCTGATAAAAACATCAAAAGTAATCAACATGGACTAAAGTCCATCAGTGAATGCCATCATTAATCCTTCATTAAGGCATCCACCTTTATACTGTCGCTTCTGGCCAATTATGAGTCCATAATCTATAATAACGTTTCCTTTAGTGAAAAGTCATCTTGTCTGAATCAGGAGAGAAATATGCATAGACCAAGCATTGTTTACAAGTGAAAACCATTCTAAAAAAAATATATATATATGTTGGTGGATTTTAATGTGAGAGGACAATAGGTGATAGACTTTTTCACTAGAAGAAGTGTTATTATGGATTATGGACTTGTATTTTGGCCAGAAGCGACAGTTTAAAGTTAAAACACCTTAAACACCTTAGATTTGTTTCGTTAAGATGTTAATTGATGGACTAGAGTCCTGTGGATTACTTTGGATTATTGTGATGTTTTTATCAGCTGTTTGGACTCTCATTCTGATGGCACCCATTGACTTCAAAGGATCCATTGGTGGGCAGTAATGTAATGATAAAGAAACAAACTCATCTAGGATGGCCTGAGGATAAGTACATTTTCAGCAAATTTTCATTTTTGGTGAACTATGCCTTTAAACCTGAACAGATTCCCATGTTAAAAGAAAAATCCTTCATCAACAAGAACTACCTACAATACACAATGGATTTAACAGAATACGAAATCACATTATGAGATATAATAATCTAATCACTTCTGAAACACTCCTTAATACTGCTGATTTGAGATCCCTGAGATTGTGGTTAGTGTGATAACTGGTCTCAGTGCACCATGCTTCCTGTGCAATGCCTTGAAAACATGAGCAAAATTTAATAAACATGAGTACCTGCATTAATATTCACGAGGGCTGTGTAAGCTCTCACCCCTCACCCTGGCTGCATCACAAAGCTGATTTCCATCATAAAGAGACTATGCAATTCACTCCTACATTATGACAGCAACACAAAAATTCATACAAATAAGCAAATCCATAAAACTAGTTCATTCCCAGTATGTTTCTTTCATTATTATTCCCCCTCCTGCTTCTTTTGCTGTCAAACTACATTTTTTTAGTCCCCTTTATCTTTCTACACCACTATAAAAGTAGAACACATTCATTCTTACTGAAATTTTTCTGTAAGATTTATACTGCTGTCTTCAGTGTGGGTGTGGGAATGTCACATGGCATTTACACTCAGGTAAATGGCAAACAAATTATAGTTGTCTTATTTACAGTTTATAGTTTTATTTAAAGTTGTTTCTACATATGTGATAGAAGCTGACAGGCAGCATTTCAAAGTTTAAAAAATACATACTTCAGCTTTAATGAAACACACCACATGTCATTTCATGCTGGAAACAGATGGAAATAGGAAAGTAGAGGAGATACTCATTGCAAGTTTCCTTTGTTTTTCTCTTGCAACAATAATCCCATACAGTGTATCACATCAGTAATCCCCAGATTAACTGGAACTGGAAGGGGGAAAAAACTAAGTGAACTGTGGGATTAGTTGATGTCTGTAGGGAAACTCTTTCTTATATTACCATGAGCATTACCATAAATGGAATCAAAATCAAACCCAAACCTTCTAAATCTGTAATTTAGAATCTTGTAACATTGTATGTATTGGGGGAAAAAATGTGTATATTATTAGTTCATAGTCATAGTATGAACAAACTCACAGTATGTAATTAGTTTGAGCATTTTTATTATTTTTATAGCATGTTCATTTTTTTTTTACCCATTTGTTAATGATAATGAAAGTTTATTTTGCCTTTAGTTCATGCATGTTTTTGAATTTGCTATTGACTTTCATTCAACACTAATAAAAAAGACACTTGCCAATATTTTTGTCAGCAGAAGTAACATTGTTCATCCTTTTGATAACCTTTTGTAAACATTTCATTGCAATGCCACTGCCAGCTTTTAGTGTTAACATGAAGTGAAATAAAACAGCATGGCCTTTGTTACTTGAAGTATTCACTGTACCATAACTGTTTTGGCTCTTGGGCAGTTTACATTTGGCCTGTCTGGTGCCAATGATCTTTGGATGCCAGGAACCATCTAAGTGCCAGTGTGTATGTGACGTAAATTGCCCTTGGACATTTGTTTCTCCTCAGCTGGAGGCACAGATAGTAGACCAAAGAGAGAATGGCTCTTCATGTAAACAAAGAAAGCACTTCTCCCCTCAGTTATGAGAGGACACCAAGTGTATGAAACGAGCAGTCATCCAGGAAACAATAAATGCCTTTAAATTTGACCGATTGTATGTGGATTATTTACAGAAATCAATAACAAGAGAAAGAGGATGAAAAAGGATGTGCGGGGGTATTTTTTTCTCCCCCAGACCCCAACCGCTATAAATTTCTCTCACGCTCTTTCTCTCTCTCTTTTTCCTCCTTCTCCCGCACGCTCTCTGTCTCATTCAACCCTTTTATTCTCCTCTTTGGAATATTTCTTCTCTGAAGCCTTTTATGTGTCTGCTAGGATGGTCTGTGTCCATTTTACAATTAGGAATCTATTGTGCCTCTCAGTTACGTCGTGTTTAAATCAGTGGTACTTTTATGCAATTCAGGCCCATTAATCCAATTAATCTGCCTTGTTTATATAAAATAAAATGTGCACATAGCTTACCAAAGGGAGAAGGATGAGTGCTAAAAACAGGTGCTGACATTTTCTCACTGTGGAAGCCATTTTGTTTGGAGCACTGATGCGATTATATCCACCGATCAGCAGCAGCAGATGGGAACAACAAAGTGCTGGATGGTAAACAGGTACACTGGAAAACTGCTGCAGTTCTTCAAATCATCATCAGATCTGAAAAAAAAAAAAAGTTTTAGATGCAAGTGAGATTTTAGTTCTGCTTAATCCAGTTGAGTTTATGAGGCATTCAGTCAAACTGTGTCAGAATGTCAAACCTTAAGAGCAGTGATGCATGAAGAAAATGCAGTTTCTATTTGTCAAATTATGGAACAATATTCTTAATATATTATTTGTATGTTTTTACAAAAGCTATTAAATTAGTCTTAGCAAGGCATCTGCCATTTTACCCTTTTTAATATCTTTTTTTATAAATCACTCATTACCACCACATAATGACATTACACACATACATAATTTGAGACGGTGGAAATGGCATTGTGGTGGAAATGTTCTTGAACTTCTAGAAAAAAAAAAGACAGTTCTCTTGTGATGCACGTATATCCACTGTTGGACATTGTTATGGCATACACACACTCATAAGAAACATAAAACATAAAAGGGGCATTTCACTACACTTTTCATTCCATTGACTTGCATTCAAACATTATTCAAAATTATTAGTTGAATTTATGCTTTTGAAAAAGACACCACAGTGCATGACATCCTATCTTGTTCAATGCAGTGTCCAAAGAAATTTCACATGCTCAAATTTGATTAGTTTATGTTTTGTGAATTGTTGGCTAATTTATATGAATTTGTACAATCTTAGTCATACATTTTCATACGATCTGCTAATGCCCCACAGATAGTTGGATTTAGGAATAGGGTTAAGGGTAAACCTTCATGCTTATTTAATTTATTTATTATTTATTTATTTATTTATTTTAAATAATTGAACTTTTTTGTACAAATTACATCATACAAATTTATATGAAATCACCACCTCGTAAAATACACAATTTATCATCATTGAACGGGCTGGTTTCAACACACTGTACTGTACAGTATTACACCATAATGGCCACCAACCACACTGACCACAAACCGTACACGTGTCTCGTGGAGAATATATGGCCTATTATTGTTAAGTTGTTCATCCAAAAGACCCATATCATAGAGTACAGCCTTATGACGCAACTCATGGTATTGCTTAGGGATAATTGCTGATTCAATTCTCTTCATCACAAGCACCAATCTCATGAAGGCAGGGGGAGGAAGGAGCTGTAGGGGAGACTTTGGTACACTCAGATGGGAGAATGAAAGAGATAAAGAGAGCATAAGTGTGATGGATGGATGGATACGTAGCTGGATGGAGGGCTGGAGGGAGATAGGGAGCAACGAGTGGAACAGCTGCTCTGGAAACTGCTCTTGCTGTAATTAGTGGGTATAATGAAGCTGACTGGCTGAGAACTCCCCCAGCGATGCCTCAAGACCGCACTGAGACATGCTAGACAAGGATGTTCACAAAAACAAACATGCATGCATGCACAAAAAAAGTGACATTTACAGTACACAAGCAAAAACAGACCAACCTGTAACAAAAAAGAGAAGCATGCTTGCCAATGCCAAAGCTGTATAAGGGCAAACTTGGATTTTCTTACCCCATTCATTGGGGAAAGTGTTAACAAAATCCAACTAAATGTCAAAACATCCAAAGAAATATAGGTGGGGAAAAATCCTTTTTTACAATGAATGTCATCTAAGTGTTCATCTTCGCTGTGCATGTGTGTTTCCACTGCCTTTGAAGTGTGACTATGGGACTGATAGTATGGAAGTATTTGCACATGTGTGTGAGTGTCAACATTCCAGAGTGTGTACTCAAGCTATCAGAGGCCAGGGAGGCTGCATGCCTAAACACTTTCCCTTTGCACACTCCCCAGGGCACATTTACCACAGCAAATCCTCTCCACAAAAGAACATGCCTTCACGATTAGGTACAATTAATTCTACTGACAGAACAACATATGGGAGGGGGAGGTGGGCCGTTCTGTATGAGGGAAATGATAGTCTGGATTGCTTTAACTATAGCGTTTGAATATAAACAGGATATTTCGCCTATATTGGCAAAATATTATGTTGAGTGTGTTAGCATTTGGAGGTCAAACACTGCTACTGACAGCTTGGCTAGCTGAAGGGCATACTTC
Organism: Spinibarbus caldwelli; assembly: GCA_039654775.1. Classification (NCBI taxonomy): domain Eukaryota; kingdom Metazoa; phylum Chordata; class Actinopteri; order Cypriniformes; family Cyprinidae; genus Spinibarbus; species Spinibarbus caldwelli. The sequence goes on from CM077237.1 coordinate 19,802,858, forward strand.
AGGGACAGGTGGCACTTCATAGCCTACAGTATGTGACAGATTTAGTGCCATGCCTTAAGCATTTTCCTGGCTTTCAGGTCTATGACATCCAATGTAATTTCACTCTGGGCTGAAATGTGATTTATTTTCACATACTATTGCAGATGTAATGAGATTTGGTTTTGTATAATAATTTTGACATTTTTATCTTTTTCATGATTTGGTGCACACTCTGTTTTGAAATTGTTTTGCATGTTATAAATACACTATTATTTAAAAAATGAGGTTTGTAAGTGCATGTAAATGTTTTTTTTGTTGTTGTTTTTTTTGTTTTTTTTAGTAAATGTTCACCTAGACGGCATATATTTGATCAAAAATACATTAAAATAGTAATATTACAATTTTAAATGTTTGAATATATTTTAAAATGTAATTTATTCCTAAATAAATTTTCAGCAGCCATTACTTCAGTCCTGTCATATGATCTTTCAGAAATCATTAACTAGTTGCTTATTAGCATGCCTATTATTAACATATTGACTGTTTATTAGTACTTATAAAGCACATCTTCTGCATGACCATATTCTACATCAATAACCCTACCCAATACCTAAACTTAACAACTACCTTACTATTAATAAGCAGCAAATTAGAAGTTTATTGAGGCAAAAGTCATAGTTAATGGTTTGTTAATAGCGCGAAATGGACCTTAAAATAAAGTGTGACCATGATTTCTATTTTCATTGGAAGTGTACGTTTGCATTGATTTTTATTTCAAACAGACAGTCAAAGTCATTATATCTAATGTTGGGAAGAAAGACTGTTAATATATAATCGCTATTGAATTTGGATTTTGCTAAACCTTTAATCCAAAATATTAAATTCCTGAAACTCAAACACAAGAAGTACAAAACTACTCTAAATAAGATGCCGATGTGAACAAAAACAAGTCAAGCCGGCTCTCCCCAACCTGCTGAGGCCAGTGATCCAGCCAAGGTTATTATCACACTCCAAATGACTTTGCAGAGGTAATAAGGCATGTCAGTCTGATCAGCTAACAACCCTGGTTTTCACCCCCCACAATAATATCTATCAAACGCACCCACAGTGCAAAGACACCACAGTGTTGCAATGTACCAATATTGCTGTATAGCTGTATTAGATCTGCCCTGCTCCACTAGCTAGTGGTCATTTGAAGCTAAAGTAATTTGTCACACCACCACTCACAATATATCCAGACAGGTTTAGTGTGCAGAAAGAAATAAAGAGAGAAAGAAAGAAAGAAAGAAAGAAAGAAAGAAAGAAAGAAAGAAAGAAAGACCGTTAAAGCAGAATATGGGGGAAAGGCAGGGATATGCAGTGGATGTATCCATTTTTCATCCTTAAGGATGGATGAAATCTGTCGCACATGCATAAGACGGATCTCTGGCCTCATTTCTCCACTGAATATTCTTCATAAATCTCATTAGAGTGTGTTAATGCTGAACTAGGCTGACCAATCGTGAACTAAGTCACTAAAGTCTGCACAGCTATATTTAGATTGTCAATTGTTGTTTGAAGAGAAAGGAGGGAGATTACCATTAGCATATAGACACATTTCTCTCTTTAAAACATTGAGAGAATACATAACGTAAATCAGGAATTAGGGAATTTGGAGTCTCTTTCTCTCTTTATTCTTTTCTCTCAGTACAAATCACAAGGGATTGCATGGGGTGACTTCAATTACTGTGCCATGAGCCCCCAGGTAACAGAGTGATTTGTTATTATCAAAGCAGCACTGTAGTGTATGTTATACAAGCACAAATCATTTAAACAGGGTGTCAGTGGCTGACAACAGCTAGCAAAATGTGAATATAGAATTCATGCACAATGTCAAAAAACGCTGAACACACAGAAAATAGTGAGGTCATCAGAGCTGGTCCGTCACAAAGAAGAGTGAACTAAATGTGAGTGTCCAAGTACATTTATGCCCATATCTGCTAGTGGTTCACTGTATGTGAGATGCACACACTACAATACAAACTAATGGCATGAGACACGCAATCAGTGTTGATTATGTGTTATGCAGTGTTGATTCTTACTTAAAGAAAATATATTTCCTTATACAGTAATGCTCAAGATATTAAATTGAATTCATATTTAAAATATTCAGAATAATATATTGTGTATATTACAATATATTGAATAACACATAAGAAATTGTCACTTTTCTTGTATTGAAAATATTTGACAATTTACTTGTATCATAATGTATGCAAATTTATATTCAATAATAAACTTCATAATATATGTACTTCATAAAATACTGTACTGTGTGTAAATAAATATTTGAATGTATATATATATATATATATATACACACACACACACACACACACAGTGAGTAAACACTGTTTTATTATATGTGCAGCAAAATATGTGCTGCACAATTTTATAAGCAAGGACTAAAAAGTGCAGATGAAAAATATGTGTACATTCTGATCCAGAAAATATCAAAATGAAGTCAACTCTTAGGAATATAAAACATCTACAGCAGTGATAACAAAAAATGCACTACATTTTTACATTTAATAGCTTTACTGAAACGCTAAGTTAATTCATTTCTCTTTCATGAGTTGACACATGGGTTTGACTTTATTGTTTGCATACATTTCATGGATGAAAATGCAAGAAGTGTTTCACAAATTATAGGCATATTTATTGAGGCATACTATATGCAGAAAATATATACCAATTCCGGCAGTACTAATGTCTCATGTCTTTTTAAAATATGTTAAACTGGGATCTCAACTCAATATCGAACACATATAAACCTGTTCATCTTCAATTCTTATATCATTAGAGGTGAGTGGTTGTAACTGAACACCGTATGATGTGGTGTAATTTTTAATGGTGCACTAACAGAGGCCCATAGAACTGAACTGAGTGTAAAATTGTAAAACAGTTCATTTGCACATACACATCCAACACAATAACTTGAGGAGTCTGTTTCAAAAGACACCAGAGAGCAACAAGAATAGAAATGAATACCGACGTAAAAGTTACAGAAGCTCTTCAGTGGATAATTTACACTATTCAGCACAAACAGAGAGAGGAAAGAGGAAGGAAGGAGAGGGACTGAGAGACTCCGATTCACTGCAATCAAATTGAATTATGCTGAGTTCAACAAGCAATAATAACATCATTTTATGCCTATGTAATCAGGACTTTCAGAAATCACACCACCAGGGCTAGGAAACACACACACACAAAAAAAGTTGAAAGGTTGACTAAAAAGTTTAAAAGGTGACTTCACACATTGGTGAATATGTAAATATATTTAATATAATGTAATGTATAATGTAAATTAAATATAATTAATCTTAAAGTAAGGCATAAACTACTCAGCAATGGGGTAAGGAAAAAGAAAAGATGCAAAAAGACTGCTTAACGTGATGAATTTGTATATATACAAAACTGAACACATTGAATGCAATTTTATTTTTTTGTAGGCTATTTCAATTTTAAGAATTTCTGCAATATCTGCAGTACATGAAATGGAAATTAATCGATCTATATATAATCCCTTAGAAGTTGGTGCTGCCATTTTGTGGCATAATCATTGCACTATAGTTTGGGTGTGGTGTGGCTATAGCAATAAGGTTTCAACATTTATAATTCATGTATAGATACAACCAAAGTCTTGTAAGTCATTGACCATTAATGAAGCAATTACGTGAATAAGAAATCATCATAATATGGTGGTCAATTTCTGTGATCTGCTGAACTGTACATTAAACACATAATAATGCTTTAAGTTATGTTATATCATGCAAGCTCTCTTACTAACGTGTTTTAATAACAGCATGAGCAGCAGCTCCATGACAGTGATCTGTCCTTAAAACAGTGCTATATTGCACGCTGGACTTCTATTTTCTTTTTTTGCTTTTAAAGCATTCAGTTTTATAATAAGGAATGCACAGCACATTCCCCCTAAACGGTAAATGTTAAAATTAATAATTTCTGCAAACCGCACAACTCCCAGCTGGCTACTACTACAGAACATACAGTAAATCGCAGACCGTCTTCAAACCACTCTCCAACCAACCCCCATAAATTGCATTTCGACCACCAAATCCGCAGTAAAATGCATAATATAAAAACTGCATGTAAAATGGAAGTATTCGCTCCATAATTCACCCATACGAGAGCTATTGATCCGTACTGTACATTCCATTTCATTACAGGCTACTCATGCAGCAAAAGGAACCAAATGCGTTTCTATACAGATTCCACTAAATGGTCACTGCAAGAATGAGTAGTATACAATGAATCATGAATCTTACTGTCCCAGTAGGCAGGAGGGTGTCGAGAAAGGACGTATCAACACGATGCAGAATGCAGAGTGTCTCGCGCTGTCAGTCACAGGCGCTGCAACTGCTGCGGCGCGCTCTGGTGCACAAACATTCACTCAAGACGCCCCGAGAAACTTCTGCGGACAAGTAGTGTGTGTGTGTCTCTGAACGAGGGAACAGACGTCTAATTAAGGCAATAAATGAGAAATACACGCACATAAATACATAGAAAAGCCAAGGTTTGAAGTAAGGGATGTGGTCTGGATATAACTCGCTATTCTCTATATTGTTGTAACACTCCGCTGCTGAGCGGTTATCCGCGCAGACTCACAATGATCTCTGATATGCGCTGAGCATTTAGATGAACCCCTTCAAACACCCCCATCTCTCTCTCTCTCTCTCTCTCTCTCTCTCTCTCTCTCTTAAGGTTGCACTAAGTCCAATCCAAAAATAAAGCTCTACTAAAAAAATGTAGAAAATCAGAAGTCAGGGGAAGTCAAAGGTGTGGGTAGATCTTAAAATACTATTTTTTTACACACACATACATGCACAGGCCTATATATTTCAACAAGTTAAAAGACGAGAATAGAATTAGCGTTCGCGCGAAGAGGTAACCATAGCAACAACTGCTGATCGCGAATGAACGCTTTTCTTTAGGTTCCGTATCGGGCGGTGATTTGACCAAACGTTCTGTGCCATTATTTACTATCACTTGTTATAGGCCTGTAATAAATAGTTTTATACTAAATAGGTCATTTAGTATGTATTATTTTAAAATTTTGTTGTTACACTGAAAGTATAAAAGCAACTTTCAGAAACCGCGGTAACACTTTATTTTAAGGTGTCTGTTACATTTTACATACTTACTGTTATAATAACAATTAATTATGCATAATTACATGCAAGTAATCCTAAACCAAACCCTAATCCTAACCCTAACTAAAGCCTAGTAAGTATATGTAGTTAATACTCAGTACTTAAATGTATAGGCTAATTGCTCTGTAACAAGGACACCTTAAAGTAAAATGTAACCAGAACCGCTAGTACATTTCCATTACAATTACAATTGCAATTAATTACAAAGTAACAGCAAGTAACATATTGAATTAAACGTGATTTTTTTTTAAGTAGAAAGACTAAAATAATATTTTCCTGTTCAGGTAATCTGTTTTATTTACAAGTCATTTTGAACATTTAAAACGTTTTTATTAACTATGCAAAGACATCTTGCGTTGAACAAGACGGACCTCAACGAACTGTACCCCTGAAATGACAGAAATAACTTTAAAAAGTCGACCCTTCACATGTAATTGTATAATACGCACTCTGGACTGCTGGAGACACTTACTTCGTGATTAAGAGTAAAAGAGCGTGACTGTCAGTGCATTACCCTTTGTTTTGCGCACTCTGATCAGTGAGTTAAAGGATTTCACTATTCAGCTCATTGACCCATATCCAACGACAGCTGCATGCGCTGCAGTACAGCTACTCCAGAAAACGCCTCAGGACCCTGGACAGCGGCCGATGAAACGTTTCATCGATCATGTTACGTCACCCAGCGTTGGAAGAAAGCCCATGGTTTATAAAATTCCAAACATTTCAAACCTTTTTTTTTATTTTGTGTAAAATACAGTCTGCAGGAAGTTACTGTTCATGGTTACTGTTACTGTTGGTTAAGAATAATATATTGAATATTACTGTTCATGGTTAAGTTACTGTTACTGAAGTTAAAGACTTCAGCTCAAATAACAAGATACAGATTCCAATTACGCATGTTTTATAATAACGTATTTAAATGAAAATGTTATTGTAAAGTCCAAAGTTAAAAATAATATGTCACATCTGAAATATGAATGCAGATGTAAAATCTAAATAGTAAACGTCTTCCAACTAAAATTTCTTTATCAGTTCAATTCAAAAAGATTAAAACAAAACAAACAAACAAACAAAAAAACAAACAAACAATGAACTGTAACTTTGGTACCTTTAAAAAATTAAGAATTAACAATTGTAGTGACTTGTGTCATGTGTTAAAGGAAAATATGACTATTGATGTTTTGACAGATTTTTTATTTTTTAATTTTTTAAATGGGAGCCCTTTGATGTTTTGACATCAGTATAGAGGAAGGCTAGAGAATGAGTCATACAAATATATATATATATATATATATATATATATAACGTCTCGGTTACTATGTAACCCTCGTATTCCCCGGAGGAAGGGAACGGAGACGTCACGTCGGTGACCGACGAATGGGATCTCACCAGAGAGACCAATCCACTTCGAGTGTAACTAAACAAGCCAATGGACATTGGCACGCGGTATTTCGCATCTGGCTGCCACACCCCGCAGCGCGGGTATAAGAGGCAGCAGGTGCACCGCATTAATTCATGTTTTCACTGAGGAGCCGAGCCGGTGACCCGGCAGCTCAGCTGTGGTACAGCGACTGTGACGACAGGACGTGACGTCTCCGTTCTGTCCTTCAGGGAACGAGGGTTACATACGTAACCGAGACGTTCCCATTCAGTTGGTCACTACGAGTCACGTCGGTGACCGACAAATGGGATCCCTACCAAAGCGCCACAGGAGCTGCCCCCTCCAGTGCCCTGTGTAGGCCTCCAGGTCCCTCCTATAAGGCAGACAATAGGACCGGGCTCTACACAGAGAAGGTCGACTACTGCTGTTCCTCAAGCAACCCAACAGTAGGACTTGGATAACACTGGGAAAGCCAGATTTCAGGAACACCAGATTTCAGGAATTCATTGGCTGAAAGGCCTGGCACCGGACGATCTGCCACGTCTGGCCGCCTGAGTGCTGGAGGACTCGACAGGGTTTGCCTGGTTAAGGAACTCTCTGGAGAATTAGGCGTTAAGGACGCCGCAAGCCGACTCTGAACTGGGCCTCTCAGTGCCACTACCCGTTTGAGGTGAGAACACAGGAGGAAACCGGTTCAACACGTAGGCTATAGAACCTAGTGAACGTGTTAGGAGTCGCCCAGCCCGCAGCTCTACAAATGTCTGCTAGCGAGGCACCACGAGCCAGCGCCCAGGATGATGCGACACCCCAAGTGGAGTGAGCATGCAGCTTGAGCGGGCAGGGCACACCTTTTGCTTCATAGGCCAAGGTGATGGCATCCATTATCCAGTTGGCCATCCTCTGCTTGGAGACAGCCTTCCCCTTCTGCTGTCCTCCGTAACAGACAAAGAGCTGTTCTGAAGTCCTAAAGCTCTGAGTTCTATACACGTACTGTCACAGTGTGCGTACAGGACAGAGCAAAGCTAGGGCTGGGTCTGTCTCCTCCAGGGGCAGCGCTTGCAGGTTCACCACCTGGTCCCTGAAGGGAGTGGTGGAAACCTTGGGTAGGTAGCCAGGTCGGGGTCTCAGTGTTGCACTGGAGTCAGCCGGCCCGAACTCAACGCACGATTTGTCGACCAAAAATGCCTGCAGGTCCCCCACCCTCTTAATCGAGGCCAATGCAGTCAGGAGTAGGGTTTTCACAGAAAGAAACTTCAACTCGACTGACTGCAAAGGCCCGAAGGGGGCAGTTTGAAGGGCTCTTAGCACCAATGCCAAATCCCAAAAGGGTAGGGAGGGAGGCCGAGGAGGATTTATCCTCCTGGCCCCCCTAAGGAACCTGACGACCAGATCATGCTTCCCCACCGACTTCCCCTCTACGGGGTCGTGGTGAGCGGAAATAGCAGCAACGTAAACCTTAAGGGTGGAGGGGGACAGCCTAAGCTCCAACCCTTGCTGCAGGAAGGAAAGCACGGCTCTGATCGAACATCTCCCGGGGTCCTCATGGTGAGAGGAATACCATTCGATAAACAGGTTCCACTTCAGAGCATAAGCCCGTCTAGTGAACGGTGCTCGAGCTGAAGCGATAGTGAGCTCTACATCCTGGGGTAGGTCACCTAGAACCTCCGCGTCCCATCCAGGGACCACACGTGGAGTTTCCACAGGTCCGGACGCGGGTGCCAGAGGGTGGCCCGTCTCTGAGAAAGCAGATCCTTCCTCAGAGGAATCAGCCAGGGAGGGGCTGTCGCGAGGAGCATGAGTTCTGGGAACCAGGTCCTGTTGGGCCAATATGGAGCCACTAACAGGACCTGCTCGTCGTCCTCCCTGATCTTGCACAGTGTTTGTGCTAGTAGGCTCACTGGGGGAAACGCATATTTGCGTAGGCCCCGGGGGCAGCAGTATGCCAGTGCATCCGTGCCGAGTATTGCCTCGGCTAGGGAGTAGAACCACTGGCAGTGGGTGGTCTCTGGAGATGCAAACAGGTCTACCTGAGCAACTCCGAACCACCTCCAAATCAGCTGAACCACCTGGGGATGGAGTCTCCACTCCCCTGGAAGTTCTGCTAGAGATGGCTCGTCGGCTGCCCGATTGAACACTCCTGGGATGTGGATGGCACGAAGGGACCTCAGATGCTTCTGACTCCAGAGGAGGAGGTGGCGGACGAGTTGCGACATGCAACGGGAGCGTAAACCGCCTTGCCAGTTTAAATACGCAACGTTCGCAGTGTTGTCCGTACAGACCTGAACATCCCTGCCCCGAAAGGCGCCCTCTGAGGCGGCTCAGGGCAAGGCGTACTGCCAGCAACTCGAAGCAATTGATATGCCAATGCAGCTGGGGACCCGTCCACACCCCTGACAATGCGTGCTCGTTGTATGTGGCACCCCAGCCGGTGGCTGAGGCATCCGTGAATACCACAGCATGCCTGGATACCTGCTCCAGGGGCATTCCTACCTGAAGGAACGAGGGATCTGTCCACGGGCTGAAGGTTCTGTGGCAGGCCGGTGTAATCTGAACCCGGTGAGTACAGCGTCGCCATGCCCACCTTGGGACTCGGCCATGAAGCCAGTGCTGAAGCGGTCTCATATGAAGCAGACCGAGCGAAACTACCGCCGCAGCAGCCGCCATATGCCCCAGGAGCCTCTGAAAAAATTTCAGTGGGACCACTGTCCTGCCTGATAAAGTCTTGAGGCAGTTCATCACCGACTGAGCACGTTCCTGGGTGAGGCGTGCTTTCTGGCTGACCGAATCCAGCTCCATGCCAAGAAAAGGGATCCTCTGCGTGGGCACGAGTTTGCTCTTTTCCCAGTTGACCCGAAGACCCAACTGGCTGAGGTGTCTGAGCACCAGGTCCCTGTGTGCGCCCAATTGATCACGAGACTGTGCGAGTATGAGCCAGTCGTCGAGATAGTTCAGGATGCGCACCCCCCGTTCTCTCAAGGGAACAAGGGCTGCCTCTCCTACTTTGGTGAAGACACGAGGCGACAGGGACAGCCCGAAGGGCAGGACCTTGTACTCATATGCCTGACCCTCGAACTCGAATCGCAGGAATGGCCTGTGTCGCGGGAGGATCGAGACATGAATGTATGCATCCTTCAGGTCGATCGCTGCAAACCAGTCTTGGGGACGGATGCACCCGAAAATGCGTTTCTGCGTCAACATCTTGAACGGCAGCTTGTGAAGCGCACGGTTCAAAACTCGCAGATCCCAGATTGGTCGTAACCCACCGCTTTTCTTAGGACACAGTTGCATGGCCACAGGCCGCTCCACCGAGGGGATGCCTGCGTACCCCAAAGTGGCCCCACCATCGAGGGTGGTGAGGATGGAGGATCCACAAGATTTGTTTCGGGCAGTGAAAGGTGCCCTCTATGATCTAGTGAGCTCCTCATGCACCTCCGGGAAGAGACACCATTCGTCCAGCCTCGAAGGATCGGGACGCGGTAGAGAATTCCACACGAGCCCGACATTCTCGGCAGCCCAGGAAAGCATAGCCGTCGTCATCCCCATAGAGAGAGGGGTCGCCCTCCGACCCAAAAATGCACGGGGAATAAGACATCTTTAAAAAGACGCGATCACCCGTGTTGCTCTTTTAGAGAAATGCTCTTTTAGAGAAATTGCTCTTTTAGTGCTGAATTACGCAGGGGAGCTGGCCACCGCACACTCCTGGTGTGGCTGTCTGCACAAAGACGATTTTTTTTTTCCCTCCCGTGAGACCGCAACCACCGGTGCTGCGCCGTAACGCCCGCACTCGTTCAGCAATCACTCGAGGAACAGGAGAGCAGTAGTGATGCACTACCGCTCTGCTCCGAAGCGAATAGATGAATTAATGTGGTGCACCTGCTGCCTCTTATATCTGCGCTGCGGGGTGTGGCAGGCAGATGCAAAATACCGCATGCCAATGTCCATTGGCTTGTTTAGTTACACTCAAAGTGGATTGGTTTCTCTGGCAAGATCCCATTCGTCGGTCACCGACGTGACTCGTAGTGACCGACTGAAGGGGAAGAGCATTTATTAATTAAGATATTAACAATAGATGTCAGAAGGTGACAGAAAATGTTGCACTCTTCAAACTGAGCAGTTATGTCACTCTAAAAAAGACAAAGACAGTGTCAGTTTCTTTTTTGCTGTGTGCCATGACTTTTTTCTTACATAGAAAAGCATGTGTACTAAAGCAACTGCAGGAGATTGACTCATCACTAGCTGGCTGTGTAGGAGGGCAAGACAGAAGGGGACACATTTTCTCATGAAAAATAGAGATGGAGACATAGAAGATGAGGAAGAAAGGATAGAGAATGGTGTCAAATCTGAGTACAAGAGCTTGGCTGCTTGTCTTTTCAACTGTTTAGATGTTGTTTGTCTTTCTATGCCATTTCTGTTTCTTATTGCATATCACCTTTATTCAATGATCTTTCCTTCTTAACCCTTGCTCTGCACTGAAACTCCTTTACATAATTTGGTGTTCTTGGTCAAAAATGACCAGCCTTTATATTGAATCCAATATCTGCCAATAATATAGCATAATAAAAAGAAATATTTTGAAACATGGAAATTTTGCCTGGGAACAACACAAGTGTGGGGACTGTGTTGATAAATGCGTAATAAATGCACAATTCCCTGATCAATTTTCAATTGGAAACCAGGTAAACCAGAAATTTATTTTGACGATCTCCTTGTCCAAGGAATCGAAAGGGAATGGAGCAGCAAAGTCCAAAAAAAAAAAAAACACTGGGACAGAAAGGTAGAGTAGGGCCCAAGGTGAAAACGAGGCCTGACCAACTCAGAGAAAGGGCACGAAGCCGCAGCGCGTAACCCCTACCATACAGGATTTTAGAAAGAACGCAAAATACTTGATGTGCGATCTTACCACAGCATGGATTTCAGAAAGTGCACAGAGACTTAGCGTGCGCACTTACCATTACATGAATTTTAGAAACACCGTTACTAAGGAGTCATAGAGGCTGAAACTCAACAAGCTTAGAGACCCTATGCGACTCAAGGAGCTGGGGAATTCAACTCCACCAGAGGGGAGGGAATTCGGATTCTCAGAAGGGAGCAGCATGCTCATAGAAGACCCTCTACAGTGAGGGGAGCAATGCTAACTCGACAAAGACAGCTCACCAGGAAGGCATGAGAAGGCCTAACCATCCGGTATGGCTGTGGACCAGAGCTCCGGAGAGCGGAGGCCCAACTCTCAAATTGGAGAGGGACTTGAACGCTCAGCTAGGCATGAAGTGCTCGTAGGTGACCCTCTGGTGAGGGGAGCACTACTAAGGCTTAAACAGAGAAGAGCCATCTGTGAGGCAAAAGAGGCCTAACAGACTGAGGTTGCTTCTAAATAAAGTTCAAGTCATGGAGGACCCCACGGGGAAGACCCAGGCGCCTGGCTGTGGGCAACGCTTAAACCAACCCTCAGGGTGAGGGGAGTATTGTCAGGCTCAGCCCACTCTGGTGACTCATCAGGGAGACAGCAGCAGCCAGCTGCCTGATGATTCTGTCATGACTCTCAACACACTCGAGTGGCACACATTGACCACATGAGTGGCCCAAGGGCAGGTTCCTAACTCTCATTCCTTAGTAGAGAGGAGGAAGACCCGAACTGCTCAGGCGTGGCAAGCTCAAAACAGACCCTCCCGCAGTGAAGGGAGCACTGCCACCCCCTGAGGATGGAATGACTGAAAAGGGGCCTAGGAAAGGGGATCCAGCTCAAAAGGGGGATCAGACATTCCAGTAGAGATGAGTCCAACAATTCAGTATGGCTGCATAACGAGCAGCGGCGCTCCCAGACCTTTTGAGAGCGCCTCGTCTGGATCACCTCCCTCAGGTCTTGCCTACCTCTCTTTGACCCGTGCCCCCCTCTAGCCCCACCCGCAGGCGGAGGGGAGGGGCATGAGTCGCAACACTCAGACTAGGATCTGACCCTCAGACTAGGACGGGCCAGGACCCCTGTGTTGTTCGGGCTCAGACCTGGACCTTCTTGGAATGAAGGTTTTGAAGGCTGCTGAGCGTGCTTTCGTCTCCCTAAACTTCTCGACCACCGTCTCGACAGAGGTACCGAAAAGCTCGGAGGGTGAGATTGGAGCATCGAGAAGAAAGCCCTTCTCTTTCTTCCCGATATCTGCCAGGTTCAGCCACAGATGTCTCTCCGTTACCACCATGGCCGGCATAGACCTGCTCATAACAGTGGTGGCCAGCTTAGTGGCACGGAGAGCCAGATCCGTGATGCGGCGCAGCTCAGCTACCTCATCAGGGGACAGGCCCTGAACCTTATGCAGGTCCTTCAGCAGATCAGCCTGGTTTGTCTGAAGCACCACCATAGTGTGCAACGTGCCAACAGCCTGACCTGCTGCTGCGTATGCCCTGCCATTTAAGCGAGATGTATCCTGAAGGGACTTAGATGGCAAGGAGGGAGCCTTGAGAGAATGTCTCGCCTACAGAGAGATAGCTAGCTAGCGTCTCTTCTATAGGGGGCCTCCTCTCATAGCCGCTCTCACGCATCTTCTCAATATTAGCATAACTAGTATGCTGGAACCTATATGCGAGAGGAAAACGGCTTTTTCCATTCCTTCTCAATCTCCGTATGGAAATCAGGCAGAAATGGAAGGCTCTCTTGAGCTGGGGGGTTATGGTCAGAGAGATAATGCTCATCGAGACAACCTCGCGGCGCCACCTTCTTGGCCCGCTTCCACTGCAAGTCAAGCCTCGCCGTGGTGCGTTCCATAACCTCCAATAACTCATCATACGCAGGGCAGGAGGATAGAGAGGGCTCAGTCTCAACTTCACCCTCAGACATCTCCTGCTCTTCTTGGACAGAACCCAGCAGAGCACTAGCCACTGGATCAGATGATGTCAGAGAGATCGCATCATCATCATCCAGCAGCTCACCCTCGCTCGCGGCCGACGAGCGCGAGAAGGAAAGTCCCCTCTCTAACTCATCGGCCAGATCCGCCTGTGATCCCCACGAACTCATTCTCCTCCATGCCTCGGCAGCGACAGGTCCTGAACCGCGGGAAGCAGACGGCTGTCCCTCTTTCCTCGAAAAGAGAGACAGACGAGAGAGGAGCTTTTTCATAGAAAAACGCTCACAGTGAACTCAGATTGCCCCCTCGAGGACATCGCGTGCGTGCTCCTCGCCCAAACAAAAGACGCAAAGATCGTGTGTGTCATCAGGTGTCAAATAACGAGGACACGGATCCACACACCTCTTAAACGCCTTGCTAGTGCTCACCATGATAAGAGTAGAAAATCGTTCTTACCACCAGAATGCACGCTTCAAACAAAACAGTCAATGAAGATGAAGAAGAGGATGATGTATTCTCCCGGCGCCCCTTTATACTGTGGTTGCGCCGGTAGTGACGTCATAGGCTGTCGCCGGCCAACATGTTGTGATTTTTGTATGTATGCTTCAGACACGGGTCACGCTGATGGCGTTCCCCAAAGTGACCCATAGAGGACGCAGTTCGAAGTTCCCTTGAAAGGGAACTTAACAACTGCACAGTAAAAATCTCCACAAAAACTGAAAAATTAAATTTATATTTATTTTCTCTTATGTAACAATTTTATACCTCACTTAATCTATGCTGCCAAATTCCCAGCACCAATTACTCTTAGTTAGCGGTGCCTTTTGACATTAAATTTTATAACATAAATTTTTTTGTCAGAAAGAGCTTGGAAGTAAAGGTTATATTACAAACACGGAGCTTTTTGCTTTGCTCACCAGTGGATCCTCTGCAGTGAATGGGTGCCGTCAAAATGAGCAAAGCAAAGGTTTTATTACAAAGACAGCTTTTTGCTTCACAAGATGTTAACTGATGGACTGGAGTCGTGATGATTACTTGTGGATTATTGTGATGCTTTTATCAGTTGTTTCATTCTCTCATTCTGATGGCACCCATACACTGCAGATTATAATGCTAAATTCTCCAAATTTTTCAGATAGAAAATACTTATCTACATCTTGATTGGCCTAAGGGTGAGTAAATTTTCAGAAAATATACATTTTTGGGTGAACTATTCCTTTAAATTTCTTCAGTTTTACTATTTGTTCCTCTATCTCTCTTAATTTTCCTTCATTCACTGCCTCTCATTATGAGCGGTCTGAAAATTCATATCTGCAGTGTGGATATCGCTTTATGATGCCTCATTGAAAGGTGAGAAATATTATGGCACTGTGTGTGGTTACCACGGTAACAGGCATTTCAGATGTGAAGAAGCAGAGATAGCTGAGGAGTGTGGGAAAAAGAAAGGGGGCAGACACAAGTGGTGTGTGTACTGTATGTGAGTGTATGAAAGCAATGACAGTAGTCAAAAGAGAGTGCTGCTGGGTTCACAGAAAGCATGCTAAAGGATTTTGCCTTAATGACCCCGAAAAGAACGAGAGGTCCTCTGTGCTGACACATTATGTTACATTACTGAACTTCATGGCTGTTCTTTGTCATGTGTGATGCTGTCCAGCTGCAGCTGTTTGAGTGTGAGTCTCTTCTAGTCTAATAGCTGGTGGCTAGAGTTCATTCAAGCCCTCTTTCTTGGCTCTCAAACAGCCTTTGATTCCTCCAGTAAGGCCCCTCAGGCTTTGAAGTTCACTCAGGTTCCAAATGGATTTGAAGTGGACTCTTCATCTGCAGGGCAATCTTAGAGAGTGGTAGTGGCCAAATGGCCTCTGTCTTATTGGTACCTTTTAAGCTTCTCTTTTTGTGTTCTTATGTCACTGTTAAACACTGTTGTGCTATATTTTTGAATTTCACTTTTAAAAGAAGATTTATGACCATAAACGCTAAGAAATTTAAGTCTTCCAGTTTAAACATTGCTCAAGGGTTTATTCATAAATTTAGATCCTTAGATAGCTGAGTAGATGCCAGTAATTGATGCAAGTAAATGCCAACTGGCAATAATTACTATAGGGTTCCTTAAATTAAAAAAACAGAATATGCTTGAAATCATTGTATCATCATTTGCATTGTCATATTTGCATTACCACACATAAATAATCACTGAATATGCATCCGTCCCCAAGACTGGTTTTAAGTTAAAGTCATAAATGAACAGTCACCTTGCAAAATCTGCGAAATATTAATCATTTAATATATATATATATATATATATATATATATATATATATATATATATATATATGTGTGTGTGTGTGTGTGTGTGTGTGTGTGTGTGTGTGTGAGTGTGTGTGTGTGCGTGTGTGTGTGTGTGTGTGTGTATGTGTGTATATACATACATACATATATATATATATATATATATATATATATATATATATAATGATTTTGTTTAAAATATTTGTTAAAATTATTGACATTTCGTAGATTGTGCAAGTAAAACACGTATGACGGCATCGATAATTTTAATTATATTTTATGATGATTATTTTTGTAATAATTATAATAAATATTTTATTTGGCGACAAGTGACAGTCTTTTGTGAGTGTGTTTCGTCTATCTTTGATTCGTTCACTTAACTGATTCGTTACATAACAAAATGAGTGAAACATTCTGTCAGGGCTCTGCCCTGGCAGCTTTGTCTGTGTTGTCTTTATTTAATGTTTATTTGTTTGTCTTGTGTCTTAACACATTGCTTTGTCTTTGTTTGTGTCTACCATGTGTTCCTGTGATCCCACCTCCTTGTTTCCCTTGGTCATGCCCTCTTGTTTAGCCCTTGCCTTGTCCTCGTTTCCTTAACTGTGCTCACCTGGTCCTCGTGTACTTTCCTACCTTTATATTGTGCTGTTTTTCCTCTTGTGTTTGTGGGTTTGTCTTGTGCCATAGAGACAGTTACTGACCTATAGTCCAGTCTTGCGCTGTTATTGTGTATCCTTACTGCAGTTTTGCACTTGATTTTCTATCTTCTGATTTTTTTGGTTTTGTTCCTCAGTAATCTTGCTTATAGTTACTTGTAATTTCATCTTTAGTTGTTCATCAGTCTTGTCTCTAGTCTTGAACTACTCTGATTTTATACTTTAGTTTTTCATTAGTCTAAATTTAGATATTAGACTAATGATATCCCCCCCCCCCCTCCCCCCTCCCTTTTATTACATGTTGTTTCTCCCTGTGTTGTTGAGTAGTGTTGTTGCTGTGTGCTTTTGAGTGCTGTCTTGTTGTGTGTTTGTGCTGAGTGTTCCCTCCAGTCCTGCTCTACCAGCCTGAGACTCCTTGCCGGTCGGTTCCCCAAGACAGTCTGCCAACGAAGCCTGGTGCTGAGAATCTGTCTCTGAGACTGGCCTGCTTAAGTCCCTTCACTCTGATTGCACGTTCTACTGTTCTCTGCTCTGACCTTCTTCCCAATCTTCTGCCTGGTTTGGCCACCGACAGGGACTGTTTCCCAGACCATCTACCTCTGGAGGCTTAGTGCTCTTCCCGCTGGTTGGAGTTGTTGCAAGATTGTTCACCCCTGTGCACCCCCTGAACTTGTGCTTTCAATAAATATTCAAATCACTCAATCCACATTTGGGTCCCTTCCTGCTGACCTTGACACATTCACTCAGGATCAGTTCAACCGCACTGATTAATTCAAGAGCGAATCACTACTGTCTTCAGAGACACGCAATGTTTGCAAAGTTTCACTTTGATGCCTTTTTGGAAGTATTTTCGTTGGTGGAGCAAAACTGTCAGTTTTGTGTAAGGTGCTCGATATTAATTTCTTGCTTATTGAATCACTGTAATTAGGCTAATGTCACACTTACAGTAGTCTGAATATCATTAGCGTGGATTACCTACGCAAGAGTGTTATGTAATTATATTAACAATTATACAATTGTTAATTATACCAAAAAACCATGGTTACTATAGTTAAACCATGGTAAAACAAATTAACCACGATTTTGCTACACTAGCCATAGTTTAATCATGGTGTTTGTAGTAAAACTGTGGACAAATGGTTATCAATACGCCAAAAAAACCTTGGTTAGGCTACTACACTTTTACTATAGTAAAACAATGCATAATTTTTCATAAGGGCAAATGCAATAGTTCCTTAATCACAACAACTTGCAATATTCAAATGAAATTATTTAAAGTTTGAGACTATAATTTGTATAATTTGTTCTATAATAGACATATGAGGATACTAAAAATAGGATTGTTTGTTTTGTGTTGAAAATGACATAAGACTTTTAAGTAGCTTTGATGTCTTTGTTTTCCCCCTTCACTGTCACTTTGTATCCTCTCAGGAAGAGTGTTCTAGTCAGAAAACAATGGCTTATACACTGACTGATGTACAGCCAAGCTGAATTCTGCAGGTTTATAGAGAGACATAAAACATTTCTTTAAATGTATTTATGTGTGTTCCAGAGAGAGAGAAATCAGGCATCAATACACCTTTATCTGTAGATAGAGATAGCTTGTAGGTGGAAAACCATATGTTGTAGCGGACAGAGACTGCTGTCACAGTTGCCTTCTGTGGCAAAACGAAGAACAAGGAAACGAGAGGTAAACTCAGAATAAACAGTCTTTAATCCATAATCCAAAACAGGGTAAAACAAGGCAGGCGGAAACACAACATCAACGTTAATACCGAACGCTAGACTCAGGAAAACACAGGGCTTATAAAACACAGGGAACGTGATCAAACACAGGTGTGAATTAATTAATTAATAATGAAACAATAAAGACAGGAACAGGAACATAACCAAATATGGGCATACATGAGGCAAAACTAGGTCAAGGAGAGCACATGAGACAGAAAACCACACAAGACAGGACACAAGCCTGACAACTGCTGATGTTTAAGCATGCAAAAGTAATCATCTCCTTAGTTCTCTGAGGCTATTGGTGTTGTCATGGAAACAGATTCCACCTTAAAGCTGGGTTGTGGAGAGTGAAGAAAAAAACAGAAAATGATGGAAACCTGATTTTGCTAAGAGAGGTTTATAGAGGATTGATGAGAAACATTAAAGTACAAGTATGTAGAAGAGAAAGCAAATAAGTTTTTCTTATAGCGTGATGGACATTATATAGAGATTCAACATACTAATTAGTAAGGGAAGTGGAACTGGTTGCTTCAGAATTTTTTTTTTTTTTTCATTTTCCTGTCTTTATAAAATTTACAATTTACAATTAAAAAAAAAAAAAAAAATCAAAACCAACAACACAACAGACCCTATTTTTGGTCCTGTATCAGGTTGGCAGGATTGACCCTATACAAGGATAATAGAATAAAGTTCAAAGTAACCTGAAAATCCTAAAAAGCCTAAAAAGTCTTTCATCCATGACCTTGCTCTTGTTTATTTTCTTACTTGGAGGAGCATGTTTGCCTGTGTGCTTCTGGAGCAGCTCCACTCAATGAAAATCTCTACATGGGGTCCTTGTGCCACTCTGGCCCGTCTCCTCAATTAAGTCTCTAAGCAGCCGCATTGTCATGGAGACCAATGCAAGCAATATAGAGCCTGTCAGATTTTCCGTCAGATTCATCTGAATATAAACATAGAGCAGAGTGTCTATCTGGTCATAATGATAATGAAATAATGTAAAACCGATAATGTGTAAATGTTAATGGAAAAGAAACAAATATTAATACCTTGCAAATCCCACTATGCCCCCTTCATCTCTGTGTAAAACAAGCAAACTTTGTTAATATTCTAAGCAGCGAATAAGGAATTTTTAAATTTATTATTTTTTAACATATCGGCAAAAGATAAATGGAACTAAAAGGAGCTATTTAAGTGATTTTACTTCTTTGTTAACCATATTTTTGTCATTTTGTTTGTATTTTTGTGTCTGAATGTGGGATTCTATAGGCAAGAATATTCTGACCTGGAAGAATCCTCTGGCCAGAAATCATTACAAGACCAGCACAGAACTGAGAAAGAGAAGAAAGGATGCAAGTGTGCATTTTAGAAGTGAGCAGGATGCATGTCAGCAGGAAAGAGATTAGACACCTGACATCAGTGCAAACAAAAACTTGTTTCATTTGTAATATTCCTACAAATATCGAACATGTACACATTTTGAAGTACAGCAGAACTAACTTTGTTGTAAATTAAAATATGACCCTCAAAGTCATTTTTACTTAACTCACTCAAAAAGATGTTTTAAAAATATCTGTATTGATTGTTACTGAAATATTATTTTTTTTATTTTAGAAGAAGGTTGAATTGCATGCACATACTAAACCTGATATGACCATAGTGAATTGTGCATTAAATTATTACTGATGTTATATTTATTGAGATATACAAACTATCCCTGCTTAGATATTCTGCATTTGGCATCTAGTGTTGTTTTGGATCCCACTGACTTTCAATGTACAGACAAAAGCAGTTAGCACTTTATTATACTGTATGTATCTATCACTTTAAGAGCATATACCACATTTAATATTTAAACATTATTGTAGGTTTTGGTCAAATAGCAGGTTCTCAGTGACTGAAGGAGACATCAAGCCCTACTTCACACATCCTCAGGAGCTTATTGCTGATTCCACTTCTGACCTACAGCCATGGTGTGCCTTTGAGCCAGCGGCTTTATGCTAGCATTCTCCAGGACAGCTATTTTGCAATCTAATGTAGGCTACCCTATTTCAATTAAGTAAAATGTGTATTGATGACCATAAAAGTACAGGAGAAGTAAAAAAAGATGGTTGGTTATAGTTATTCATATCCAAGAAGATCTGAATGGCATTATGCAATTGTCCTTTTGTTCACCCTCATCTGCAACCTTGTTGTCAAAACAGAAAGTTCATTCAGCCAGACACCCTAAATAGACCATTTCTCACTAATTTAGTCTGCTTTTTATCAAAAATTATGGCATCTACTACCCTTCTTCCTTTGTTTAATTTTTGTACTTTATTTTCACTCTCTGTTTATGTCTGCTTCACAATTCTCCAGACTGTGACACGCAGATATGAGGATGGCAGCTCACTTGTTCCAAACGGCCTTTGTTGTGACAAGCTGAGTTCTGGTGGGTCAGAGTAGCATTGTTCAATCTGCCAAATTCAAAATATGCCCTGGCATCCTTCCAGGATCATCACCCCATGATCATTTTTCCCCAGGACAAGTGGAATAAAGTTTACTGTATCTGTAAAGCTGAGTTTCTGTGGGGAGGCTGAATTATAATCAAAATGAGAGAGAGGGAAGGAAAACAGGAAGGAGAGATACAGATGGAAATGTATGTCTGTTTTCCTCCCAGAAAGCAATTACTTTTATGTATGTATGTATGTATGTATGTATGTGACAAGGTCATAGAGGCCTCACTAATGCAATTGAGTGTGTGTGTGTGTGTGTGTGTGTGTGTGTGTGTGTGGCTCGGCTGGTTGGATTACAAGAGAATGAGAAACTGCATCAGTCTGGGGTCAGTTAAGCAGGGGCAATACAAATAGTTGACTCCATCAGTTGAAGTTTTCAAGCAATATATTTGCTTTTATGTAACCATTTTACAATAATAAAAGCACAAATGCACATTGTAAGCAAATCACACAAGGATCCACCAATAAAAACTTAATAGCTTTTGCAAATTGCAATATAGGGATAAAACACATTTATTTGAGTTCATTTTATTATTTTTATTTTTATGTTTTTCCTCCTTTTACATAGTCATTATAGCTCAGTTTTTAATCTTTTAGAAACTAAGATCTCTTCGGAAAAAGCTGAATTTATATCTTTCTTATAGAACTTTTATATTTTATGTACAATGTCAGCAGAGTGATTTTCCTTCAGGATGCAGTGCAAGAATTGTGCTGTGTGTAGAAATCTCAGGCGAAATCACAGCCTTTTTCACAGAATAATCACTGTAATTGTGTTGTAATTGTATACTGTCAGACTGAGAAATGTGTACAGAGATATTTTGAATAACAGGGGTATTTTTCTCCAACATGCTCAGCTCTTCTGGTCAAAATGGCACAGCATTGTTATTGCACATTAAACATAAAGTAAAATATATTACAAACGAATCCATGAAAAATTTACATTTCGATGGAGTTTTGCAGTCTCGTAGTGGTACAGGCCATGAAAATAATTAACATTCTGGTTTCAATGAAACGGGAATTGACAGAACATTTGCCCTTATGGTTTTGTCAGATTATCATTCTACATGTAGTTTGGCCTTCAAATTGCCATTAACATGCACTGGAGAAGACAGGAAAATATTTCACAGCTAATAAGCATACACTTGAGGTTTTTTAGAGACCTCTTTTATATCCTAATTTGGATTTTCCAGTAAACCAATGCAGCAGTGTCCAATTACTGGTTCATATGTGCTTGCAGGAAGTTGTTTATTGTCTTGTACAGTGTTACGGTCATGTACAGTAATAAAAACAATATATTTATTAAGACGTTCATCGGGAGAGACAAAGGATTGTTTTGGAAGCTTATAAGCAGTTTTTATTTATAATGCACATTTTTGTTGCTTTACGTGGTATGTTGTGCTTTAATCCTCCTGTTGTGATTTCATTATCCAGTTCTTTGAACACATTACAAAATCAATTTCCTCTTCAGTATTTTGGAGAATTCATTCATAGGTCTCCCCTACAAACAAAAAAAAAAAAGTCAAATCTGAGGGGAAAAAGAGTAGTAGATGAAAGGAGTGAAATTATTTTCCTATGAAATTAATTCCTCGTGAA
The DNA here is from genome assembly GCA_039654775.1 of Spinibarbus caldwelli. Taxonomy (NCBI): domain Eukaryota; kingdom Metazoa; phylum Chordata; class Actinopteri; order Cypriniformes; family Cyprinidae; genus Spinibarbus; species Spinibarbus caldwelli. Next base: position 19,825,019 of record CM077237.1, read on the forward strand.
GCCAAAACTCAGGAACAAACAGATGCCATGAAATAAAACAATAAAACTGATCTGGAGAAGCGATCTCCAAAGAAAGCAAACAACACTACCCTGACCAAACGTATCTCTTTGTTCATTTATGACCCCCTCTCCCCCCTGCCCTCTCTGCCTCTCATTCTTCTTCCCCAAAAGCCAGAATATCCATATGCCACAAGTGTTATATCTTGTGAATGTTGTTTTTTCACTTTCATGTTTGGTATCATTTTAAAGGTCTCTGTGCGATTGGTAAATTGGTCTCAATTTCACAGTAGTCACTTGTATTATAAGAAATATTGAAAACTTTTGTAGAATTGTGTTCTGCTGAGGAGGGGGTGTGTCCCTCTTTAGGGGTCTGCGGGAATGTTTAACAAAAACACCAAAAGGTCTTTTATGTTTTTACAACTGATTTAAAGATTTCTTTACTTTTGTTCTAGTAGTATTTAAGGGAAAGCTGCAAATCGATTCTGTAGCCAGAAAAGCCCGTAGTGTGGCGTGTGACTCTACACTCCATACTATGTATTTCCCAACGTCAGGTATGCCTCTTTTACTCTTAGATTAATCTTTGAGAATTTGATGTTTTGTGTTGAGATGATTTGATATCTTTGAATTGGCTATGTAACTGGCATAATACATATTTACCTGACTGATAATAAAATGTTATATTTGATTTATTCTGAACTCTCCTGAAATCATTATGACTAGTAAACTGTGAGGAGGCTTTTGTTACCACAGATCTATGGCCAGGATAGGTCAAACTGAAGGCTCATGAATGATAGTAGCAGTAGGCACGTCATCAGAGACATTCTGATTTCTGTCTATCGCCGATGTTAGCAAGTTGTAAGGGAAAGGACTAAGTGAACTACACTTTTTGCCATAAGCAAGCAGTAGGCGGCAGGAAAAACAGGTATTAGTCTACCTACATCCTCTGACTAACATCAGACTGGTGAGTTTGTGAGCGTAAGATCCACATAAGGCCAACGTGAGACTTAAAAGAGACAGTAGGTCCCTTACATAAAATAGATGTGTAGTAATATGGATGTGCACAGATGTTGCAGATGTTTCATTGACTGAAAATACAGAGAAACAAATTCATCCAATCATAGGGACATCAGGAAGTAATTTCCCTATGCACTGAAGATCAACTTTATGAGATTTGCCTTGAGCACAAGAGGAAATGATAATCAATTTCTCTTGTTAAAATCTAAATCGTTATATGGGGATTTCAAAAGCTGAAGCAAGCATCTAATAGCATTAAGATGAATCATAAAATGTTGAGGATCAGAAGATGCTGCATAGTGAACGCACAAGCTTTTTTTCATGTTGTTGCCATGGAGATGTTCCTTTAACACCGTTCTTAGCCTGTATATGGATTAGTTGCCCTATCGGTGCCCTTGTCGCGATGTGAATAGGACAGTTTGTCTTGAACCATTAGAATTCTTGGTGTATAATTCAGTATTAAAGAATGCTGTGGCATATAATCATAGTTTATTGTCTTGTACAGTGTTAGGGTCATGTACAGTAATAAAAACAATTCGATGTGGTGATTGTTGGTTGTGTTTTATTTCTAAAATAGGAGGGACAGAAATTCACTTTATATGGCCATTCAGAATATGATTTTGTTTTTAAAAATGTGATACAGTGGAATGAAAAGCTTCAGAGATGTTCAAACATGTTCATCCAGCACATTCTTACATAGAAAAACAATGAAAAAGTAGATCAGTGAAATGCAAAAACATGAGGTGCGAGCAGTGAAGCAGCACCTTTTTAAAAATCTTCTTTTAGAACAACTTGTCATGTGTGAGACGTTGAAAAGACGCAAGACGTGAACACAATGTTTCAAACACATTAGTAGTGCATGTTTAGATAGAAAAACTATGGAAAAGTGCAATAGAATGTAAAAACATACAGTAAGACTCAGGGAAGTGGAATGAAAATACGAAAGGTATATAAACTTCTTTTAACTAGAACACCATATTTTTAGAACACCATGTCATGTCCGAGATGTTGAAAAAGACGCAGGATGCGAGGCCAACAGTCAAACACATTCATCTAGTGCATGTTTACATAAAAAAAAAAGTTGCACAGTCGAATGCAATACCGTGAGACGCAAACAGTGAAATGGCAAACAAACAAAAGGTTGTGACACATTTTTAAAAGCTGAACTTCTTTTAAAGGTATGGTAGGCGATTTTGGAGAGGCTAGCAATAGCAAGCTAGCTTTGAAAGCATAAGATCCCACCCTTCCAGCAAATCACTCTCCAAAGCCACGCCTCCTCCAAAACACAGGCAGACCAGAGGCTAACCAGCGGCACAATGAGAGAAGGCGTTGGTGGAGGGTGGCGCTCTCAGATTACCTTATGTCTCATTTACTGGTGAGAAAACATTACAGTATGAAGTGCATAATATAACAATGATAATGCCTTCCATTCTCGCTCGGTCTGCAATAGCATAATGGAATGTGCTGATGACGTATCATGTCTGCACAAACAGGGAGTGCAGAGGTATGCAAATACATACGTTGACAGGGAGGTAGGACAGCCTATTGTAGCCCTCAAACCGAGAGACGTGATTGGACGAATATTTTATGGTCCTACGCCTCCCACAGAAGATTTCTTCCACTTAACTTAGTGATTGCTATTGGGATGTGAAGAGACTTTCACCCAGCATAACAAAAAATGTTTTTGAACCAAATTACCTAAGCTGCCTTTAACTTAAAGGGATAGTTCACCCAAAAATGAAAATTCTGTCATTAATTACTCATCCTCATGTCGTTCCAAACCCGTAAGACCTTCATTCATCTTTGGAACACAAATAAAGATAATGGCTCCAAAATGGTGCCCTAGGATGACGCAGAGGAGACAAATTGTTGAATGAAGTTGTTATTTTTGTTTTCTTTGCGCACAAAAAGTATTCTCGTAGCTTCGTAAAATTATGGTTGAACCACTGATGTCACATGGACTGTTTTACCAATGTCCTTACTACGTTTCTGTGCCTTGATCATGGTTGTACCCTTGCTGTCTATAGGGTCAGAGAGCTCTCGGGTCTCATCAAAAAGATCTTTATTTGTGTTCCGAAGATGAACGAAGGTCTTATGGGTTTGGAACGACGTGAGGGTGAGTAATTAATGACAGAATTTTCATTTTTGGGTGAACTAACCCTTTAATCACCTTGTTTTTAGAACACCTTGTCATGCAAAAGACGGTGTAAAAGTCAGAAGATGCGAACACAATGGTCAGGGGTGTCCAAACCTGTTCCTGGAGGGCCACTGTCCAGCAGTGTTTAGCTCCAACCCAAATTAATCACACCTGAACCAGCAAATCAAGGTCTTCAGATTACAAACTAGAGCACTAGAAACTTCTAGGCAAGTGTGTCAAAGCTGGTTGGAGATAAACTTTGCAGACTCTGGTCAGGCTCATCCATCTAGTTCATGTTCACATAGGAAAACAGCAGAAAAGTAGCACAGTCAAATGCAAAAACACTATACGCAAGCAGCGAAATGGGAAAAAACACAGGTGAACTTGCAAAAGACATAAACAAATTGATCTAACACATATGCCTAGGGCACGTTGACATAGAAAAATAATAGAAAAGCATTGCAGCGGAACGAAAAAACACATTCTATGTGAATGGCCCCTAACACTATACTAAATATCGAGTTTGTCAGACTTTCCCTGCCTTCAAACTCTGCTCTCAGACATAGAAATCATTAACCTTGCCGAGCGTTTTATGAACATTTGTGATTCTGTGTGACACAGTCCACCTACTAATTAGCCAGTAATTGACCTTAGTCTCACAGTATTACCCCCATTACTTGGGCCTCACATCAGAGACAGGGGGGTGTTAAGGGCTACAGACTAGATTTGCACTGGCAGAGGAGGCGCTGGCATTTGGATAATTGCTGTCAAATCTAATTAAAGTTCTTCATTGGGATGACGTAGAACCCCACAGAGGATTCTGCAACTATCTCAGCTCTTTTGGCCACTTTTCTCTTACACACTGTCAAGCAAAGAAATAGGTTTGTTTGTATTGTGTAATTTGTGAATTTCCTTGAACAGACAAAAGAGTTGAGGAAATGCATTGCATTGAAGTGAATCTAATTGTTATAATGAACAAGAAAAACAGTAGGTCCATTGGAGGGCTGAATCCTTCTAACTGGCCATCACTATCCATATGAATAAGAGAATTAATGTGATTACTATGTACATTAGAGTTTCCTTGCAGACGAGCTTAGAGTTTATTGAGATACATGGGCCCTTGACTGACAACACTGACTGAAAGTGTCTCAGAAAAGAAGAAAAAAATAAGGACATTTGATATTCTACTGAAAAGGTCAGGAAATGAATTTTGATAGACTGAAAGGGTAGCAACTCTGTGGTTGTGTATTTATATAGTACAATCAGACTACAGACAGCTGGCACTGTGTACTCTTAAGAATAATTTTACCTGCAATATAATAAAGTAATTAGTAGGTAAGATTATGAGACACAGACAATGATTTCTGTGTAATTATGTGACACGTTTAGAAAGGTTATAAAGCACAACTGTGTCAATGAGACTAATGGAAATACTGTAGCTCCCCTTTATAGAAATTAACTCTTCTTGTTAATAATGACTGTTTTAATCATAGATTTTTTTTTTTTAATGTGAAATGTGAAAATCCCTATGTGCAATACTAAAACAATATCATTAGTTTTTTTTTTTTTTTTTTTAATTGCATCAATCTAAACAATCGTTGCAGCTTCATATTTTCCATAAAGCCAAAAAGGAGTGGTGTTGAGTAATATTGTTTTAATAGAAAACAATGACCAGGAATGTGGTAATTGAGAAACTGATGAGTGTGAATGTGACAGAAATAAAGCATCTAACGTGTACTGCATGTTCTTGTGGACACGGACATGACCTCTTGCCTCAGAAAATTGTTGCCATTAACAATGTGTTGCCCTGAGCAACACTGGCAAGTGAAAACGTCCCATTTATCTATTCTCCAGAGACAATGCAGCAGTGAGATGTGTTAAGTCGTGTGTTACAAGAGCCAGGACATGACAAGTGGCGTGCACTGTTACAGAGTCAGGGGCAAATATAGAGAGGCATGCATATTAGACATTAATGTTATACTGGAAAACAAAATCAATTTGTTCAAATTCAAGGGTTAATTTCTAGAAATGTAGATGACTATTATGCAATTGAAATTACTATGCATTTCTTTTCATACATTTGTATTGTATAGTTATTTGTACCATAAATTAAACAGAACCATAAACTAAGTTGGACATTTTTAGATTGAATTTCTAACAACTGATTTAACATTGTACTGTGTGTGAAATGAACAGTGAAATTATCATCCGTGATCCACTCTGGAAAAAAAAAAAAAAAAAAATGGTAACCCGAAAATGGTAACTGTTTTTATACAAGACAAAAAAAAAAAAACAGTTGCAAACATGAGCAATAACATAAGAACTGGAGCAACACAAAGTCCCAAATTTTGACAGAGACAGGTGTGTTCTGATATGTTGTTGTGGCAGGACAGCTTAAATTTTTAAAATGCAGCTCACAATCCAGTTGACCACAGAACTGAAACAAGAAATGGAGTATCACAGTTAACACAACAGAAGTGTGAAGAGAATGGGACTGAATATATATAAAGTCATGAAAGACAACTTAGAACAAGAGAGGGAAAGAAACTGAAAGGGTAGAAAGGAATGCTCGACAGACACTCAGTGTGACAGTGATGTGAAGTTATTGCTCTGTCTCATTGTGAATTGTGTTGGTCATGCCTCATAATTCACTTCGGCCTGTCTAAAGCCCAGCAGAGTTAGAGGCAGCTTAATAGATGCAGGGCAGCAGGGAAAACACCATTTATCTTTCCAGATTACCAATGAGAACATTGCACTCACAATTACTCTCCTGTCTCCAGCCCTGCTCAACAAATGAAAGCCTTTTCTTACAGAGGTACAATAATAACAGAGCAAAAAAGTGACTCCAATGAACCTGTTGTTTACTGCACTAGAAACAAGTATTCTGTAAAAATAGATAAAGGATAAGTAAACATTAAACATTATTGCATTTTGTTTTATTATTTAAATTCATTGTTGTTTTTTGTTGTTTTTCTGCAACCTTACACTGGACAGGCAGTAGAATTAGTTTGTTTTTTTTTGTTTTTTTTCGTTTCGTTTCGTTATGTGTTCTGAGACCGTGAGCCAATTCACATTGCAGGGGGAACAAGAAGTTCCTTCTGAAACATGCTTTATTATTTAATTTTAGTTTAGTATTTTGTTTTGTTTCCTCACAACCCCACATTCGACAGGCAGTACGGATGTGTTTTGTTTTACAGTTTTTTACAATCATTTTTGCACTAATAACAGAACCTTCACGTCATTTTTCAAAACTCTAGACACAAAATTCACAACCGATGATCAAAATGCACATTTTTCAAAACACTTAACACTTTTTCCAAATGCTTGGATACAATACACATGAGCCAAAGATCTTTTGTTCATTGAATTAAAATCACCGGTTCAAAATGACACAACTTAACTTCAAAGTATTACTGTTTCAAAATGCAACTCACTCATTACATCTGAATTGAGTGTTTATTCATTTCATTACAATGATCTAACTATCAATTGATACAACTGCTCAAAATGTTACATAACTGTTGCATTACTCTTGAAGCATATTTTTTTTAATTTTTTTTTTTATGGAAAACGATGAACAGCTGGAAGCTGATGAAAACCATTCATATTTTTGGATGAGGCAGGTTTTAACCTGGCCATGACATGGAGGAGAGGTTGAGAGCGGTTGAGGGCGGCCCAGAACGATGTTTGTTGGGGGCCTGACCACCCCCCACTGAATGTGAATTTGAGGGGCTTCATAACAAAATCAGTGCAATGGGCCCATAATTCCTAGCAACAGCACTGAGTGCAATCATGGTTTCAGGCCCATCCACAGTTTATCACCTTGTATTTACCCCCATACTCTCCTTTCCTTACTGTAACCCGACTGAGGAGTTTTTCTCCTCATGGAGGTGGAAGGTTCACAATACACCCCCTCACAAACAAGTCCCTCTTCTCCAGGCCATGAATGATGTGTGCAGTGACATCACAGGAGACCAATTGTCAGGCCTGTATTTGCCATGCAGGAAGATTTTTTTTTTCCAAGATGTTTAACTAATGAAAACATCCATTATGATGTGGATGAGAACCTGCATGTGGCCAAACCCACAAGACAGGGTTGACAAAAACATAGAAGAGCAGTGAGGAACTGTGACTTTTCTAATCTAATTTTTTCTTATTTAATTATTTTTTTTAACCTTTTGTGAGTTGATTATTTCATCAATAATTTTCAAATGTTTAATGACTCCAGTGTACTTTTCTCTCTAGTCTATTACAATGATATACAAATGTGTAGAACCATAATGAAAGCTGCATCATGTGTTTTGAACAGCTATATTTAATGATTGTACTAACAACTAAACAGTGAAACTATGGGTATCTTGTGTGTGGGTGATCTAAAATAATGTTCCTATGATATTTCATAATAAATGTGTATTTTGAACCAATGCTTCTGCAAATGCAAGGCTTCTTTAAAGATATGAACGCAATATGCAAAGTTTTGACCATTGGACAGCCTGTGTTACAAATAATGACTGTTTTGAGTTTTGTGTCTAGAGTTTTGAAAAATGACATGAAGGTTCTGTTATTAGTGCAAAAATGATTGTAAAAAACTGTATTAGTGCAAAAATGATTGTAAAAAACTGTATTTCATTTTGTTGTGTTCTGAGACCGTAAGCCAATTCACATGGCAGGAGGAACAAGGGGAACAAGAAATTCCTTCTGAAATATGCCTTATTATTTAATTGTATTATAGTATTTTATTTTCGTTTTGTTTTGATTCCTCATGACCCCACATTTGACAGGCAGTTTTGTTTTGTTTTGTTTTGTTTTGTTTTGTTTTGTTTTGTTTTGTTTTGTTTTGTTTTGTTTTGTTTTGTTTTGTTTTGTTCTGAGACTGTAAGCCAATTCACATAGCAGGGGGAACAAGAAGTTTCTTCTGAAACATGCTTTATTATTTAATTTTATTACAGTATTTTGTTTTCATTGGGTTTTGTTTCCTCACGACCCCACATTCGACAGGCAGTACGGATGTGTTTTTTGTTTTGTTTCATTTTGTTGTGTTCTGAGACTGTAAGCCAATTCACATGGCAGGAGGAACAAGGGGAACAAGAAGTTCCTTCTGAAATATGCCTTATTATTTAATTTTATTATAGTATTTTGTTTTTGTTTTGTTTTGTTTCTTCATGACCCCACATTTGACAGGCAGTTTTGTTTTGTTTTGTTTTGTTTTGTTTTGTTTTGTTTTGTTTTGTTTTGTTTTGTTTTGTTTTGTTTTGTTTTGTTTTGTTTTGTTTTGTTTTGTTTTGTTTTGTTTTGTTTCGTTTCGTTTCGTTTCGTTTCGTTGTGTTCTGAGACCGTAAGCCAATTCACATGGCAGGGGGAACAAGGAGTTCCTTCTGAAATATGCCTTATTATTTAATTTTATTATAGTATTTTGTTTTTGTTTTGTTTTTGTTTCCTCATGACCCCACATATAGTATTTTGTTTTCATTGGGTTTTGTTTCCTCACGACCCCACATTCGACAGGCAGTATGGATGTGTTTTTTATTTTGTTTTGTTTTGTTTTGTTTTGTTTTGTTTTGTTTTGTTTTGTTTTGTTTTGTTTTGTTTTGTTTTGTTTTGTTTTGTTTTGTGTAAAAGAATTTACGTGTTCTGAAACCATAAGGCAAATCACAAGGCAGAGGGAATAAGAAGTTCTTTTTGAAACAATTCATGGTATCTGTAAAATCTGTTCATTTTACTGAGCTGTGACTACTTAGTCCAACTCCGGTGTTTATAAAACACTGTCTAAATATTTTAGCTGTTGTAAGAGGAGGTTTATGGTTACCAAGGAAAAATCTTTGTGGGTTTACATTGGACATGTTATCTTAATTGCTCTACAGAAAGCTCAAATCAATCTCACTATTTGTGTACGTTTTTGCTACTCCTGTGACACCTTGTTCACACTGACAGCTGGAGGTCAATAGGTCACTGTACTGTTGGTCGCTAAGAGTAACATCATTGGTAGGCTGTATAACTGGCCATATAAATATGGTGTGTTGCCTACATTTAAACACCAGAAACTGACACCTTGTTTAAAATGACTTCCTGTTGCTTTGTCAATGCAAATTGTTGTTAGTGGGAATACCACTTTGTTTATTAAGTAGTGTACGTGATGTAAGCACTAACTTCTTGTCATGTTAATGGATTTTTTTGTATTTTTGTTTTTTGTTTTGTTGGAAGTGCAGTAATCACCACAATTGGATTTAGTGTAACCTTAAAGAAAGAAAACAACTAATTTTCTCTTTTCTAGAAAAGAGATTTAATTAATTTTCTCTTTTCTAGAAAGCTTTTTTTTCATTCCATAATTGTGCCTCTTCCCTCTCTCCTCATCTCTTTGTTCCTCTCTCTGTGCCCTTGAAATCACTCATAATTCTTTAATGTCATTGACCACATAATCAGGGGAGCAGTGGTTTCTCATAAACACAGCACATTAACTCCACTGAAAAGATTATTGGAAGGAGAAGAAGAGACAGTATGATCAGAAAGATTCCACTGGATGGGCAGAAATAAGGGAAGGATGAATGAAAGATGTGAGAGAGTGACCTGTGGAATCCCACACAAACACAGTGTAAATGAGGCCGTGTCCGATACGTGCCGGCTGGTTATGGGTCAACATCAGTTTGTATACATTTCACCAGCTTACACACTACATGAGTGCCCAAAAAGGCCAGAAATAAATAGCTCCATTTATGGTGAGACAAAGACATGAAGGAAAACACTTACAGCCTTTTATCCTATAGGGGCCCAATTTTTAAACAGAGTAATTGTTTATTTTCACGCTACAATTAGTACCTCTCATTTCCTGTCTGAACTTTGTGAAGAATGACTAGCAATGTTACATACCGGAACCAAGTAAAGAGAATTAGGCACTAATTTGTGCAGAGGAATAAACAAAGGGAAGAATTGTATAAATAAATGAAGATAAAGGTGTCAAAGCTAAGCTGATCTGTGCACATGCTCCAATATGTTAAGTGATGGTTTACAGTAGACAGTATACAGTCAATATATATAGTGATAAAGTGGATACAGGGTAACCTTGATTAGCAGTTTAAAAAAAAAAATAAAAATAAAAAAAAATTAAATAATAATAATAATAATAATAATAATAATAATAATAATAATAAAGAAAAAACAAATAAAAGAATAATATTTCTTGATAAATAGTCAATTTTTCATGTCAAACACAAAATATAGAAAAGCTTTAGAAATTGTAAGTGTTATATTTTATGTGGTTTTGGCTGCAGGTTACATTGTTACGCCAGTAGATGGAGACAAGTGACTGTCTTTATGAGTGAGTCATTGAATCATACAATCAACCAGTTTGTTCAAAAACGCTAATTCTTTTAGGAAGGAATCACCACTACTGTGTGTTGTTCGAACATACTGTACGCAAATGATATTCTGTTGTGGCTTTGTTTGGTTTCTTGTTGACAGAGAACAAATTGACAAAGTAATAGGCAATATTGTGTCTAAAATGTAGGTTACTCAAATTGCTGTACATGTGCCATTCAGCCGTTGGTCTCATGCTTACAACTGAATCACAAATTAACTCCAAACAATTTTTCATGATGTGAGACATGAAACATATGGAAAAAAAATGGCAACATACTATTGTCATTAAAAAAAATGACAATAGTATGTTTGTTTAGAAAACTTTAAAATTTGTTAATTTGATATTTTATGTGGTTTGGGCTGCAGGTTACATCATTACACCAGAAGATGTAGACAAATTATGTTTTTTATGAGTGAGTCATTGAATAATTCAATCAACCGATTCATTCAAAATCACTTAATTTAGGAACAAATCACCACTTCTCTGTGTTGGTTGGAGAACCACAAATGTTAATTCTATTCATGGGTTAATTTGGTATCTTTTTTATTGACTAAGAAAGAACAGAAAGTTAGAATAGGCAATACTGTGTCTAAAATGTACAGTAAGTTACTCAGTAGTACCTGTTAACTGAACTGTATAAAAGCAATATTGCACCCCCAATCATGTTGCTGGTCTGAATATTACAATACCTGCACCATTCAGCTCACAGTGCTTACAGCCAAATCAGAATCAGTCCTCAGTCCAGGAATGAGTCCAACAATAATAGAAACTTGAATTTCCACTTTTAAAGCCCTTTAAATATGGAAACCAACCAATGGAATAAAACAATTTGTACTATTTTGAGTCTGTCTAAGTACTGGGGTTTTGCACAGCTTGTCACAGGAGTAGAGGACTCCTGCTCGGAGGCCATATGTACGGTTCTGGAGTGTGGCATAGTGCTCACTGTTGGTGACACAGTTTGAAATGTAGCTGGGTGAGGAGAGACCAAAGCGTGATGAAATAAGATTGTCTATACTGTACTGACATCAGCGCATTCAGATACCTCCCTCGTTTACTCATTTGCTCAGTGCATAGATCACCATGGCAACTTCAGCAAGGTTTTGTCATCTGTTCTCTCACCTGTCGCGAATGTGAACAGAACACTCTAAAATGGAGCAGTCATATAGCTGTTCTTTACATCTGATACCAACCTTACCTTTTTATGACTTATACTCTAGTCAGTCCTGGTTAGCATGAAAAAAAAAAAAACATGTTCTGGAAGCATGTTTAAGGAGACTTCATCTAGGGAAGTATGTGTGCTTTTTAAAATATTGATGCACTCATGTACAGTAGGTGAATTTACTTACATCAATCTTTGTAATTGATGTAACATATTAGAGGTTTCTCCTGGTCCTCCAAATCAGAATTCAAAATTAATTCCAGTTACTTAAGACATATTCCTGGTTTTATTGGTGCATTATTCATCAGTGCATGTTGTTCCAAAGGATAAAAAATAAATAAAAATGTCTGAACACAGATATTTAGAGGTAATAAAAAAAAAAGCCAAACCCAAGGCCTTACCAGGTTTAGTCATGTCTCAGGTGGTTTAATCTGGTTTAATTAGTCTCCCAGACTTTATTTTAACAGGAAAAGCAGACAAAATCTCCAATCAGACAGTCGTGACTCACTGGCAATCATGGTTGAAATGCAGAAACTATAAAGTGGCCCAGGGGAGGAATTATGTGAAAGTGATTCCACATTTCAGTCTAGTTGAGATGCCCTTTGAGGTTGGTGTGTTTGTGTAATTGCATTTGTACATGCACAAATGACTCCTTGTCCAAAGACATTTAAAAATGCAGTGTTGGGGTATAGCCCTAGGAATTTTTAACCAGAATATTTTAGAATCATCATGATACTACTGTAGTTTTTATTATTAAACGATTATCATTTCAATTTCTTATATTTTCTATTTCATTTTAATTGTAGTTGAAGTTTTAGTAATTTTGTGTTTTTGTCCATTTTTACAGTTTTAAGTCTGGCTGGTCTATGAGAGAGCAAAGTTTAAATGCTTTGCAAACACTTATTCTGCTTTCAGTGTGGCAGTATTTTGGCCTTCGACCTGCGTCTCCCCTCTCAAACTGCCAGTCACTAGCAGGAGAAGCCAGGCAGGGCACTGTAGTGGTCAGAACCCCTCCCTCACCGGCTGTCAGCCAGCAGCATGCTAAAACACAAGCACAAGAGAGAGATACCACAAACTTTATAAAGGAAAATTAGGCATGCTTGCAACACTGCAATAAAAACAAAAACAGAAAGAAAACAATATCATGCATGAATATATGGACATTCTGAGTGAGAATTTTGACTGTCCTTTATTTAATTCTGTTAAAACTAAAGCAACCATATTTTCAACATAATCTTCAAATAATAACAGCAGCAAATTTGAACTCTTACGCTATTACACATTTTTCTGTTTAAAAAATATTGGATCAGGTTGCGATTTACTGTTGACTGTAGTGATTTAATTTGACTTTAATGGGTGAACTGGTGTTTAAAAAATGCATTAGGACAATGTAAAGAAATACTGCCCTCTAGAGTTACTTTGGGGTAATATTTGAATTTTTATTTTATTAATTAATTAATTTTTTTTAATTTTTTTTTTTATTTATTTATTTTTGATTGTGTTATGGCTCTGGTTGGATCCAAATTGGGGTTCTTTCTGGGTCACTCACCTTTACATTCTTTCCACTAGTATATAGTAAAATCCAAGTGTAGTATAGAAATGTACTTCTAAGTCAGGTCCATCAATGCCTGGAGCATGTCCACTAGAAAGCCTGTTTGTGACAAGCCAGACAAAACCAGGACATGCAATCCTTGAGGTGACAGCTCCAGGGACTCAATATTACATGAGACAACATTTTCACTTCATTTGCCCTTGGCCAGGAGCTGCTCTGGAGAACAGTGTCTGTGATGGTGACAATGTGTAATACACGCCTGAGATTGCGCTTTACCGATGGCAGGTCCTTACAGAGACAAACTCTAGTGCCGTACTGTAAAAAATAAATAAAACACAGAATTGTCCTTTAATTAGCAGTGTATAAAGACTATATTCTAAGTACCATTAGCTCAGCATTTTTCTAAAATTTATAAAATTTTGCTATATTTTTTTCCACTTTACAAAAAGGTATAAAAAATAGTTCATCCAATTTTTTTTTTTTTGCATCTTTTACCCCCCTCATGTCATTCCAAATGGTTGATAACCAAACAGTTTTGAGTCCCGTTGACTTTCATAGTATTTTTTGTTCACACAATGGAAGTCGAAGGTGGAACCAAAACCATTTGGTTACCAACATTCTTTAAAAATATCATCTTTTGTGTTCCACAGAAGAAAGTCGTACAGTTTCGGAATGACATGAGGGTGAGCAAATGATGACAGAATTTTCATTTTGGAGTGGAAACTGATTCATTTAATGCATTACGTATCAAAAACTAACAATGAACATTTTTCACAGCATTTATTAATCTAGGCTGATGCAAATTTACAAATGTACTATTGTTAATTGATCTGGATGGAGCCCTTGAGTTAGCATCATTTACTGAGTGGCGAAGGGAAAGCTGCTCACCCCTGACGTGTTTTCTGCTGTTAAGCCAGATCTCCAGAAAAGCAGAAGGCATGTCTGAGTGAGAAGACAGAAGGTTAGAGGTGGGGGAAGAGGGAATGAATTACTCTAAATAGCTGCCCATGCTGGGTGAATCTCAGTTTGGATACTAATCTTACATACTCTACTATGCCATAACATGGCACCTCACAATGCTCTGTGTCAAGTTTCATGACATTGAAATAAAGCATCACTGATTCTCCTTGTGATCTATTGAGATGTGATGCATCTGAATATTTTGACTTAAATGCAAGCTTTAAATAACTTGGAATATAGTGAATAAGTTGTATGGACTGTTTTTGTAGCAATATGAATTGCTGTCAGTTTTTGTTGTTTTAAGTTTAACCAAATATAATTCAAAAGTAAAAAGTAGGTTCAAGCAGTTTACAAAACTAACAAAACACATAAATCTGACTTAAAATTTAAATCAGACTGAGGAATATTTTAAAAGGCATTTATTTATATATAATTTTAACACATTTCACAATCAAGTACACTAAAATGTCCTGGGAATTCTGAAAGGACACTGATGAACTTTTTAAAATGCATCAGCTTTACATAGTAGTTCACACGATAATGAAGTATTTTTGTTAGCATATTACCTAGTGAATTCATTTCATCATACATACTTACTAGTGCATTATTTAATTTGAACTGTACTATAAAAAATGACTCTTAACTTGACATTAAAATAAGTGTACTTTAAAAAAAAAAACATGCTTACACTTTCATGAAAATGTATTGCTTTCAAAGTGTATCATTTTAATGTTAATTGTTTTAAATCACATTATACCTAGGATAATTAGTATTTAAAGCATATATGATCAAAACACCTAAGTGCGCTTTTTTTATGATGGTAACACTGACATTAACCAGTTTATCAAATGTCACAATGTTAACAGACAGTTTTGAATGTACATGATTCATCACTGTTATTTATTTATTTATCTATCCTTTTTTAAGAAATAAATATTTTGCACTGTACAGTAACCATAATTCCACACAAAAAAAAACGTTTGTTGCCAGCTTGTCTGACATGCTTTGCAGAAGAACTTCAGCAGTTCACACAAGTTTTTACTGTATATGCGAACGAGTCACACAGAAATAACAAATCAATGTCATTTTGTAATTAAAAACAGGTGATATATTATTCCTTAAAGACCTATAACCTATTATATCAAGATGGTAACATATTATTTAGTGTGAAAACACTTCCATATGCTGTAAATATCAAGATGGGCCTCTTTATTCATCTGTCATATTACCCATGACTCACTTTATAAAGCACAGTGTCTGTTTTTTGTCTTCAGAAATATTACGTGTATCTGATAACATCCATTTTGAAATGTAAACCGTTCAGCTGCCAGGATTTTGGTGCTTGTCCAACAAAATGTCCATCTCCATCCAGGGAAGATCCCACTGGATTTCAGTCACATCCTGCTTGGTTTTAGGCATTTCCTGTTGGACCCTTTCCTTCCTGAATGCCCTATTTGGACACACGTGCAATTTCTCCCTGAAAAGCATGAGTAAACATTGCAGATGTAAGTGTAAATCTGAAGCAGCCAATGGAATTAATATCACAAACTAATTAATAGAAACTGCTGTAGTAATTAATTAAAACATGTAAATTTGGCATTATTTACTAACCCTCAAAGTTCAAAATGGCATGAGTGTAATTTTTTCTCATTTTTGGGTGAACTATTCCTTTAAGTGTGTATCACAGTATATTGCATATACCTGTATACTCAACCCAATCTCATTTGAAAAACATTTTAGTTTTATGAGTAGGTGATGTTTTATGAATTTGTACAATTTGAATGGTACAAAAACATATGATTTTTTGGAAAAAAAAATTAATGAATAATTAATAATAAGTAATCAAATTGTACGAAAATGTACGATCATACAAATTTGCCACCAGTTCGCCAAAAGTAAAATAGTTATGAATTTTTTACTCAACCTGAAACCTGGAAACAACAACCAGAGCACAGGAAGTAGCACCAGAAGAACCACAATGATACAGAGCCCTGACATCCAGATCAAAGATCCTGGATAACAAAGTTCATAAAGACTGTTATAGCATAGAAAGCCAAATTCAATGAGATATTATATCTGTATCTCATACCTGTAAATGTCTTTTCATCTTTTGAGTCATCTGTGGAGTTATTCACATGTTAATAATGAAAACTATTATCTTTAGATCAGTGTGATTTGCATCTATATTATTGACACTGATGTTCTTACAGCTCACAGTGATGTTGACAGTGTTGCTTGTCTTGTTTTCAGCAGGACTCTCACACCAGTACACTCCACTATTCTTATAGTCAATGTCAATGAAATGGCATTCTTCAGGCCTGTCTGTAGATTCTGTGCCATTCAACTGCAAACATTCAGATCTTGTTTTAGCTCCTTGAAGCCTCTTCAGTATCCAGCCTGTTGAATTACCACCTTTTACTGTGCAGCGAAGGGTGAAATTTTCCCCCCTGAAGTGTTGTCTGCTGTCAGGCTGGACCTCTAGAGCAGCGTCTGAGTGAGAATCTTTGACTGATTCATACCGATCCGTATCTTCAAATGCTCCATGTGTGAACAGGGAGGAAAACAGCACTGAAAAGTTATATAAATGCAACAGCATTAAAATCCCAAATCTTCTTCTCAGTGAGTACATTGTGGAGTTTATCAATTAAACCAGCTTTAGGAATTAGGATAAACACTGATAAAATAGACCAGTGGATTGTGTTTTAGAGCTGATTCTTGAACAGTCGATTGATTTATGTTAATAAGTTTTATGTAAAAAACTCACCTAAGTAACCAGAAGCTGACAGAAGACCCATGTTTTCCATTAGCGCTGGATCTTTTTCTAGAGAAGAAGCGTGCTAGACAGACATAATAACAGTGCAATATCCAACAGAACAATTAAAGGCCTTTTTTACTCCGCCTTTTCCTCTTGCTAGAGATGATCTGATAAATTTGTTCACACACAGTTTGTAAACTGAGAATTGGGGATTTCTGGCTGCCCAAATTACCAGTGAAATATATCTGGGGAAAGAAATGCATCCTTATGTCTGACAAAAATATTTAATAGCCTATCTAAACAACAAGACAATGTCCTGCTGACCTTAGATATTTGTGACAAACTCTCACAGCCAATTGCCAAAAGTCAAAGTACCACTAAATTAATATTTTTGTTATTTAATTTCAACACCACAGATCTACAGTGTATGAGCAAATCAACCCCTTCTAGCCTGTATGTGTTTTCTGTATGTGTTAGTTCATTTTTTTTTCTTTCTTAGCAAATTTTGTTTAGAATTTTGTCATCTGACATTTTACAAAGCTATTAAATAATTCAACCATCTTAAAGTTATATAGTTTTCAAAAGTGTTTCAGGTTTACATCTAAAAGGCTGGTAGGCCTGCAGGCCTTCATGTAGTTTTGAGGTGGATATGTTCTTTAAATGGCTATTTACAAATGACACTGCTTTGAACTAATGTTCATAATTTCATAAAATGAAATTCATACATATTTTAATTATTTTATTATTATTCATTTTAAATATTTTATTTATGTGTTTAAAATATTTCATTATAATTATTATTGTTGTTGTTGTTGTTGTTATTTTATTGACAGTAGAGAACTTTTGGCAGGAAATCTATTTCATGAACAATTTGCCCATAAAACTGAGGGACTTTTATTTTGAAAAACGAACGCGTGGCTTTATCCTGCAATCTGGCTTCACAATGCTTATTACCTGCATATGGCCAAACGCAACTAGACCCGACATAAACTAAATTACGCTTATATTTTCCGGCGAGGTGGGACGTCCTTTCAGTGCAACGTAAAATGCTGCTGAGGTAAACAGTCATTAGCATTTATTCTGTGCAGCCTTACAGTCAAAAGAAATTGCCTTTAGAAGGAATTTCAGCATTTGTAGCAACCTGTGTTAAAGTTATGTCACCTGCATCATATTTTAACATTGCAAGGAGATTTTAAATGTGTTATGTCCGTCTTTTGTAACTGCTGTGATTGTAGATGAAGGAGATGTGATCGCAGGCTTTGTCGGATGCAGGCAGGTGTTGTGCTCAGGAGCAGCGGGCAGGACTGCAGGTATGGACACCTGGACACCCAACCCGAGAGCCAAACCCTTCATCCCCCGCCAGCAGCGCAGCCTCTGCCTCACCTGGAAATACAGACTCACCAACACAAGAGCAGTGCGACGAATCTGCCAGGTCAGCACATGTCGCTTGATAAGATTATCTTTGAACGCTTACAATGCGGGTTTTAGCTGCTCTATTATACAACGTAAAGTTTACTTGTATTTGCATTTGCTACTGTGTCTTTTAGTGGACTTTATTTATTTAAATACTTTTTTCATTGTTGTGTTCATTTCATTTTCATTTTCAAAATAAACAATTAATTTTGCGTTCATCATTGAAATAGCCTTTAATTTCTGTTTTTTTTGTTTTTCAAAATAGGGCATGAATTATTTTAAATTATAGTATGTAATTCCATAGAATAATTAATAAAAATAGAAAAATAATAAAAATCACTAACTGATAACAACACAACTGTTGATCCACAACTTTGCCACAACGTCGTAATTACTGACAATGTTATTGTGTTAGATTGTGGCAATGAATACAGGCATTTCACTTTTAGCACTTGATCCTGAGATGGAACAAGTTTTAGAATTAAAAAAAAAAAAAATTACAGCATGATCATCAGAATTTATTCTTGAGGTGTTCATGCAGCTTGAAATCTGTGTTAATTTTTCAGTTTAACTTGCACAAGAATTGTAATGCTACTAATAAAAATTGGAACTTTACAGAAATTTAGGTTAGGTTGTAGTATTTATTATAACTGGCTATATTTGAATGCAATAGAATTATAGATTTTGAAATGTCCCTATTAAGATAATGTGTGTGTTTGCAGGCCAGTGCTGTCCTGTTTCTACTGATCACAGTGATTGTCAATATCAAACTCATTCTTGATACAAGGAGAGTTGCCAGTGAGGATGATGCAGCTCAAGAGTATGGTAATGTTGATTAATTGCAATTGTGGACATTTTTTTTTGTGATGCCTTCACGTGTTAGAGATTTTAAATAGTGTTATTTAAATGGAATTGTAAAGATTTGTGTTTTCAAAGGTTTTAAAGGGGTCATATAACGTTGCTAAAAAGAACATTATTTTGTGTATTTGGTGTAATGCAGTGCTGTTTATGTGGTTTAAGGTTCAAAAAACACATTATTTTCCACATACTGTACATTATTGTTGCTCCTCTATGCTCCGCCTTTCTGAAACGCGAGGATTTTTACAAAGCTCATCCTTCTGAGAAGAGAGGTGTGCTCTGATTGGCCAGCTATCCAGTGCATTGTGATTGGCCGAATACCTCAAGTGTGAGACGGAAATATTACGCCCCTTACCATGTTCTGATGCCATGTCCCGGTGCAACAACACGAAAACAATAAAACCATTACAAATGAGACATTTTTTGCATCGAGTGGGGACATAATTACTGATTATAATGACTTATACTGTCTTTTTACGCGTAAACATTACCATGTCTGCATTTGTGATCGGAGAAACAACAAACAAGCACTACTCTACACTGCTCAAAACTCGCGTTTGAATAGCCTTTGTGCAAGCCAGCATTGTAGGCTACTCTACCAGGTTCAGGAAATAGTCCTCCGTAAAATGCGCTGCACACAGTCTAATATTTGGGTTGAACTGTTCTGGAACAGTGTTGTAAATACAACTTAACCACTGATTTCTAGTTGTGTCCTCTTTTGGAAGCCCAAACAAAGTAGTTTCGCTTTCACAATGAAACACAGCGTCTCCAGGACATGGCGCCGGTAGCAGCAACAATACTACAGCGAGAATAAAAGTTACGCCCTCTTTCTTTGCGTATACATTTGGGTGGTGTTTTGCAAATCTCCCCACACCGTGACGTAGACATGTGGGGACGTGTTTGAACGAGCCGTTTTAGTGGGGTGTGGTTGAGTCTTAACTTTTATAAAGAATATCTCTTTGGTTTTGAGACTTTAGTCTTTGCAACTTCAGGGATCTTATCTATGCACAAACAGCTTGTAACACTCCAAAGAGAAAGGAAAACTTGAAATCGCATCATATGACCCCTTTAATGTTTACACACTGTCAGTTTTGAATTGCTAACATTCATGTTTCTATCATTGAACATTGTCTCAGATGATGCCCTGCCTAACATGGAAACCCCACGCAGACCAGCGAGTGGGAGGAAGGTTTTGGATATCGAGGTGTACTCTAGTCGATCTAAGGTTTATGTAGCAGTGGATGGCACCACTGTGAGTGCTTCTGAGCCTATTTTATGATATGACACATTTGCCATCCCATTACCAGATAACAATATTAACAGTATTTGATGTATTTTTGCAGGTTCTGGAAGATGAGATGAGGGAGCAGGGCCGAGGCATACATGTTATAGTTCTAAATCAGGCAACTGTAAGAACACACATTCATTCTCATGACGAACTGTATCTTCTTTTATCATTACTATCATTTTAAGTTGTCCACTCCATCACTCAAACATGATTTACATTATTTATAAGGTTGTATGGTAAGATTTTGCTGTATCCTCTGCCTTCAGGGTCACGTCATGGCCAAAAGAGTATTCGATACTTATTCTCCCCATGAGGATGAAGCCATGATCCTCTTCCTCAACATGGTCACACGTGGCAGAATCCTCATCTTCACTATTAAGGTTAAAGAAATGCTTATTTCATCCACTCTAATGGTTTTGGATTTGTGCTTTCTTTGTCTGTAAGCGCACTTCTAATTGTTTCTTCAGGATGAGGGGACTTTCCACTTGAAGGATGCAGCAAAGAATCTTCTGAAAGGTTTGGGGAGTCAGGTAGCTGTCACCTTAGGCTGGAGAGATATGTGGACTCTGGTTGTAAAGAAGGGAGGTAAGAACAATGCTTTTTAACCTTTTAATCATGTATTATACTATCGTTCAAAAGTTTTGAATAATTAAGAATTTTTGTGCTTATGCTCACAAAGGCTGCATTTATTTGATCAAAAATACAGTACAAACAATAATATTGTGAAATATTATAACAACTTAAGATAACTGTTTTATGTTTTGATATATGTATATGTATATATGTATTCCTGTGATGGCAAAACTGAATTTTCAGCAGCCATTACTCCAGTGTCACATGATGCTTCAGAAATCATTCTAATATGCTGTAATAAATTACATTTTATAATATATTCAAATAGAAAACACTTGGGATGTGATATAAAGGTACTGTTTATTTTCTCAGGTCAAGTGTATGGGGAGAAGCACTCCAAGTCTCCTGCTTTGTCCACATGGGGTGATCCTGTGCTGCTGAAGACTGAGGTCCAGCTGACAGCTTCTGAAGGTATGTCTGTCTTTATTATTATGAGTGTAGAGTTCATTTGTTGCAGTTGCGTTATGAATTGTCTTGAAGCTGTCTGTTGACATTGTGACTCGTTTCAGAGGCAGAGTGCCATTGGGCAGACACAGAGCTGAACCGCCGGAGGAAACTCTTCTGCAGTAAAGTGGAAGGATATGGAAGCATTTGTAGTTGCAAGGATCCAGCGCCCATAGAGTTTAATCCTGACCCAGTAAGACACACATCCTGTGACTGAAATGCCTTTTATATACTACCATTCAAAAATGTGTAGCCAGGGAAATGTTATTTTTATACTTTTTTTTATACACTTTTATTCAGCAAGGATGTTCTATTTCTACTTCAAATAAATGCTTTTTTTTTTTGAACACTTTCTTTTGAAAGCATTTAGACAGAGTGTTTGTGTTAAATCTGTGTTGACTAAACATTTCCATGTCTTGTCTAGCTGCCTAACAACAATGTCTACAACATCCCAGTAGCAGTTATAGCTGGAAATAGACCAAACTATCTCTATAGGTTAGTAAACTTCCATTTCTTTGTACTTTTCCACACTACCAGACCTGTGCAGTTGAATGGATTAGTTAAAGTGCCCCTATTATGGGTTATGAAAGATTTTGACCTCAACATGAAACGGCTTGGGACTCCTTTTAAAAACGACTCGTTTCAATGATTCAGAGTCGACTCTTTCTTTTGAGTGACAATAACTTTATACACGGTGCACTTTCAGATTTAAAACTTTGCAGGATGTATTCATTCACTTAGAGCTGTGTTATACACTGCATGAAAGGTTATTTTCAAAAATCCATAATAGGGGCTCTTTAAATCTGTGGCACATATGTTTTTACATTTATTTCATACTTTTTGTAGCCAACCAAGAATTGTTTATAGGAAATAAATATTTTTGTTTATCAAGGATACATTAAATTGACCAGAAGTGACAGTGAAGACATATTTCACTTAAAAAAAAAAAAAAAAAAAAAAAAAAAATTGGGTTTTGTTTTTTGTCTATACTGTTTTGATAGCTTGTGGCTTCAGTGGAGAAAGCCATAAATCCTCTATATTAAAAACATACCTTGAATATCTGATTGAACCCATGTTTGTTTCTGTAGAATGCTGCGATCTCTTCTTTCCTCCTATGGTGTCAATCCACAGATGATCACTGTTTTTATCGATGGCTACTATGAGGTATTGTCTCCTTTTACATATTTTTCCCTCTCCTCTTAAATGCATTTTTTTTTTTTCTTCTCAGCTTTTGTGAGAGGTTTTATACATATTTACAAAATGAACAAAAACTCTTTCTGATTAGGAACCGATGGATGTGGTGGATCTCTTCGGTCTTAAAGGAGTTCAGCATATGCCTATCAGTATTAAGAACGCTAGAGTGTCACAGGTGATATTTTTGTGACTTTTGTTTGAAAATGAACAATTAACATAAATAAGAATTGCCAGTGATAGATGATTGCAGTGGTCAAAGCCTGTTTGTGAATGACCATAAGATGGCACTAATATATTGATATTTATTTTGTCTCAGCACTACAAAGCCAGCTTGACTGCAACCTTCAATCTGCATCCAGTAAGTAAATGATCACCTGCTTATATACGGTTACATTTGTAAAACAGCTTTCAATTGTTTGACTTTGGAAAAAAAAAAAAAAAATGTTTTAGGATGCAGATTTTGCCATTGTCTTGGAGGAAGACCTGGATATTTCCATAGATTTTTTCAGGTATGGATGTTATAATATAGTGATATATTAGTTTATATCAATATATATAAAATAAATTGTGTGTGTGTAATATTAGCTGTGTAAATTAGTAATTTTATTATAATTAATTTTACTGAATTACACGTGTCCACTAGATGGTAGCATACTCCCATATTATTTGTCACTGGCTAGATTAGAAATGTGTGAGTGTAGAATTAATGAGCTCAACTCATCTTAATAGAAAATATTGAGTAACAAAATTTGACTCATTGTCTCTAAAAGTCTTTTAAATGTGTGATTTGTCTCCTAGCTTTCTCAGTCAGACCATCCATTTGTTGCGTGAAGATGACAGTCTGTACTGTATCTCAGCCTGGAATGACCAAGTGAGTGATGGAGAAAAAAAGTATCTCTTCAGTTTTCATTACTTACATATGCTATTTTTGTTGTTGTCTTTGGGGTAAATGTTGCCAAATGCTGTTCTGTTGGTATATTTTTCTTCTGCTAAACAATGGTTATTGTACCCTCAGCTTAAATTACTGTAAGTCTTTCAAGGCCTTCAAGCAGTGCTCTTGACCTTTCTGCTGTACTGTTTTGCAGGGCTATGAGCACACAGCAGAAGACCCGTCTCTGTTGTACAGAGTGGAAAGTATGCCTGGCCTTGGCTGGGTGCTTAAAAAAAGCCTTTACAAGGATGAACTGGAGCCCAAATGGCCAACTCCTGAGAAGGTGAGGCAGCTAATTCCTGCATTTAGCCTATAATTTATGTCTAAATAGGAGATGTTTATATATTTACAGTTTATATGCAAAACCCCTCAAAAGCAATGTCTAATTTGGCACAATTTTCCGCTCCATTTGCTTGCACGAAAGCTTCTCAAAGTGATTAATCCTCCTCTCACCATTGGGAAGTGTTGTTCTCACTATGGATTTTAGTATTTTGTTCTCTCATTTGAATAACATTGCTAACCTTTGAAGAGTCAGTCTGTTGAATTTCAAGAGTGTGTGTGGTGTGTATATAGTAAGGACTAGAAATGATATTTAAATAAGCACATATAGTGCCTTAATTTTGAAACTAGGAGAAGTAAAAAGTAAAAAAAAGAAGAAAGTAAAACAGTTTTTAACTAAAATAAAAAAATTATAATATTGTGAAATAATGTTAAAATAGCTGTTTTCTATTTTTATATATTTTAAAATGTAATTTATTCCTGTGATGATAAAGCTTCAGTATCACATGATCCTTCAGAAATCATTCTAATATGCTGATTTGATGCTCAAGAAACATTTCTTATTATTATCAATGTTGAAAACAGTGCTGTGGAGTCTATACTTTTTGTCCAAAAACAATAAATAAAATAAAATAAAATAAATCTGCATTTGAAATCAAAATCTGCTCTAACATTATAAATGTCTTTACTGTCACTTTAGTTCAGTTAAATGCTTCCAAACAAACCTTACTGCTGCCAAACTTTTGAATGGTAGTGTATCAGTTAACTATATAAAATTTTTCTGTGGTATCTTTCCCTCTTTCATCCATTCGTACTGTTGTCATCCCTTAGCTATGGGATTGGGACATGTGGATGCGGATGCCGGAACAGAGGAAGGAGAGAGAGTGCATCATTCCTGATGTCTCCCGTTCTTATCACTTTGGCATCATTGGCTTAAACATGAATGGTTACTTCCATGTAAGTCAGACAGTTATATTTACGGTTATGTTAATGTCTGTGGTTTATATGTATTCTTATATGAACTGTTACTTTAAACTTAGTATATTTTTCCATGGCAAACTGAATCTGGGACACTATGAATTCAGTGATGTGGCATTTGTCTTTTTCTAACATTTCTTCATTTTAAATAATGTTTTATACCAAATTTTGTGCATGTTTCTCTGTAGGAAGTTTACTTTAAAAAGCACAAGTTCAACACAATTCCGAATGTTCAGATGAAAAATGTAGATAGGTATGTATACTTCCATAATAACCTTCATATTAGCCTTATTTGTACCATTTTTCAGACATCTTTGATATTCTTTCTATGTTTACAGCTTGAAGAAAGATGCATATGAGATTGAAATCGAAAACCTACTACAGTAATTTTATCTGAAGATCATACTCCTCTAATACATAGTTAATGCAGTATTACAGCAACCGCAGTAATTATTTGTGTGTCTGCAGTGAGGCCAAGGCTCTAGACCACAGTAAAAACCCATGTGAAGACTCATTTATCCCAGACACAGAGGGAAAAACCTTTATAATGTTCATCAAAATGGAGCAGGAGACAGATACAAACACCTGGACAGAACTGGCGAAGGTATGTTGAATCTATATGAGATTTCAGTTGGGTATCTCATGTAACAAATGGCTGCTTCAGAGCAGGTTAGCCAGTAGTTACCCTACATGTATTGTTACAATAGGTTGCAATGAATCTTAGCAAAGTGATGAGTTCTATTGCCTATTTCTATGTGAGCTAAAGGTGCAAATGTTTGAAGAGCCTGCAAGGGTAGATAAATGGCTTATAAACACTGAGAGAGGAAATATATAGAAAAAAATATATAAAAACTGAGGTGAGGATATTAAAACTGTAGTATTAGGTTATGGCCTTATCTTGTTTACTGCTCATAGTGCCTGCACGTATGGGACCTGGATGTACGAGGTTATCACAAAGGACTCTGGAGGCTCTTCAGAAAGAAGAACCATGTACTAGTAGTGGCTGTTCCAATCTCACCATACTCGTGAGTATACATTACATTGTTCAGGTTAGTCAGATTACAGTTGTATACCCCAAACATGTCACAGATTCTCAGTTGGATTTAGATTGGGGCCTATTATATGACTTTTTGTTTTTATATATATATATATATATATATATATATAAATAAATAACTCCTTATTTTATTTTATATGATTTTATGTGACAATTTGTGGAATCATGGTATCTTCCCCCCTCAGTGTTAAGAAGCCCAGTAACGTCACTCCCATTTATTTGGAGCCAGCACCTAAAGAGGAGGGACCTCCTGTGGAACAGATTTAGAACAGTCCTAATCCCACCCAAAGGGCCTTTCCTAACCACTAACACACAAGGCCTATGTCATGCTGATAATGGGCCTTGTGTTACTCTTCAGGCCGTTGCAAGACAAAGGAGAGGAACTATAGGATGAACCTGACTGAACCGTCCTGTGCTTGTAGCTTCTAGGAACTGCAGGCTTTTGAAACTAGAACGATTTCTAAAAATGGTGTGTGATGTGACCTTCTTGTTTTGTTGGTATGTATTTTACAGTGGGAGCTTTTCCTGAGGTCATGAAGTTTCATATGTGTTTATGCTGGAAGGTTTGACGTTAGAAAAGAATTTCTAGATTTTTTAAGGTATTACTGATACTATAATAAAAGCCAGTGCTGGTTTGAGTTACTGAATTGTGACAGCAGATAACGTCAAACCAGGACACTGTAAAAAAGGGATTAAGAGGATATGGCAGACATAAGATACTTTTTTAACACTACTGAGTCCCTTGGGCTGTCCTGCACATGCATTTTAACTTATGTCTATTTATTTTGCCAATATTAAGATAACTAGGTTTATTTTTACTTAATGAATTCACTTTTACACAAGAAAAAACGCATTGAGAAATAAAAGGCTTACATTTGTTTACAAATTAAACTATGTACAGACATATATTTTTAGAACAAAATATTATCATATTTTTTAGTATTTTTATTGGTTTGAGTACTTTAGTGGCACTAGCAGTTTCCCTTAACTACATACAATGACCTATATTGGACTTCACAGTAGAAAAATTAGTTTTAAACGTAATTGATTGATTTATTTATTTATTTTTTAATTGTTGTGCTATGATGGCCCTCCAGAAACAGCTTTAAGAATCCTCTTTTCCAGAGAATGACAGGTGATGCTGCTTAGGTGAGATCTATGTGTCCACACAGCCACTAAAGAGCCTTATAGGAGTAGAGTGGAGGATTAACACTTGAAATCAATGCAATCTCAGCTGCATCGTAGATCTGCCCTGTGTTAACGTTAGTTACTGTATGTGAAGATACTGGTGAAAAATTGATTTCTCATGCAGTAATCTCCAAATCATTTCATGGAGGAGATTTCAGAGTAGATAGTTGTGGGTTTCAGTGATCGGTACTGATATTGCTACAGACGTTTTATTTGTGGTGCCACTAAACATTTTCATAGTATCTGGAACATGTGCAATACTATAATAGAAATGTTTCTCATCTCAACATATTATTTTGTACTCAAGTTTGCAGAGATTGTGTCTAATATGTTAACCGGATTCTCAAACAGTTTTGTGTATCTAAGTAGTTAAAAATGATTGGTTTTCTTATATACAATAAAACAATTTTCATAAATTGCTTTCCCTCTGTCCATTTTATTTCCATGGTTGTGTCTATATTTAAACTTGTATTACTGTGTATGGTTGCAATCAAACAGTTATATAAGTAATGTTTTCAGTATGCACAGTACAGTCTTTTTTAATGAATTAATTTATTTAAAATTCTATTGGAATGATTTCTAATAATTATAGATGTATTGTTTCCATAAAATGGCTTTGAAGCAGTGGTTCAACTTTTTATGATTGTAAGGCCCCATATAAGCCAAGATATTCAATATATTTACCATAATTATAACAGAAACTGGGAATAATCATATATTTAATTAACCAATATTTATTTTGCAATTCCTGATGTTTTAAGAGCTGCAAAAACAAGTAGTTATTGGAGGGCAGGGAAGGGGTGAGAAATGTAATTTAAGTTTGTCTTTATTATTATTATTTTTCTTTATAGCAATTTAAATGAGTTATTTTAATATATCAGTAATCAATGTATTAATTTAAATCTCCTGCCCCTTTGGAAGTTTACTGAGGCTCCGCTGCTTTTAAATTGGCTCTTTTCTTAACTTTTTACAATTAATTTCCAAGCAGTTAAGCAATGTGTTCTTGATGTGTTCACTTTTTAAAAGTTGAATGGTTATACCAAGAATTATATTTATGCATTTTTGCAGATAGTTTGTATATTTTTCAATAGAATAATATAATTTTTTTCTTTTTATTATTTCCTATTCGATAAGCAGACAGCACAGTGGGCAAATTATGTGGAAAATTGAAGCAGCCACAAAGGAAATGGTGTGACTATTGAAATCAATGCAAATTTAGTGTGGCTGATCCCTTGCGTAAAGGCTTCTGCTGTGTTGTAGGGGTAATCGTCAAAAGTCAAAAACTCTATGCAATTTATTGTGTATAAATGTTATGTAAAGCTATATTAATTCATTATGATCTATACTATTGAAATCAAAGGGGTAGAAGGTCACACTTTGCTTGTTTGCCTTTCATTACAAGAGATTTTTAGAGGAACTGGACTGGCTCATGACTTCACGTTACGTTTTATTTAGAATCAGCTGTAACAAAAAAACAAATTATTATCCTCCGTCTCCTACATAAATATATCTTCAGTGGGTTAGGGATAGTTTTGTGTGATGAAAAATGCATTATTTATAACACATTCTCCACAAACACTTTCCTATCTCTCCCTAAACTAATTTTTCATGTATAAGAACAGCTTGTGACATGAAGCGTTTCAGTGCAAAACAATTATGGCTTCTCTATGCAAATTAACTTGATCTCTGGTTGTAAAATTACTCTCTCATGTAGAAGGGGATAGAGCAACATTTTTATTTCATGAATTGCATTACATTACATACTCAGAAGAAAACGACTATGTTTATGTAACTTCCAATTTCAAAATTAAATAACCAACAATTTCATCATCTACTTCATATTGTTAACATGATACAACTGTAATCATACAATAAATAATGGAATGATATCTAAAGTATTATCTACAGTTAAAGTATTAACTAATCTTGACCAGCTTGTAGCATAAAGAAAAGATGCATACACATAATAATAAACTAGTAAAATGAGACTTTCAGGTGGCTTTTTTGTCCAGGTAGCAATAGAGGTACATAGACACCACCATTGCTGCCACCTAGGAAACAAAATACATTGTCAGTTATAGGTGGTGGCAAATAATTTATCTGTGGCATATGATTTTGGAAGCTGAAGATAATGATAACAGTTGCTACAGCTTGTGCTGGGGCCTGTTCCATAAAACAAGTTTACCAAATAATCCAGGCTTATTTCAGTTAGTCTGACTTATTTTGAACCAAATAAACTGACAATAAGTCAGACTAACTGAAATAAACCTGGCTTCTTCAGTAAACTTGTGAATGAAACAGGCCCCTGGACATGCAAAGTGGTAAATTGTTCTGTATACCAAACTAACCATAACCAATCATGATAAAGGCTGCAGTCAAATCCTGCTCAACTGTCTACATAAACCCAGTACACTTCTTACAATGCATTAGTTATTGGAACAGCATGACGGATGTGTTGTGTTTACCTCAATGGCAGTGACTCCAGCAGCTATTCCTCCCACAATGTTGACGTTCCTCTGGATGATCTTAACAATTTGTTTATAACAGCCCTGGGAAGAGAAACCAATATCAGATGAAAGAGCCCAAATCACATAACCACATCTCTGTAATAAACAGGGGCGTAGGAGTGATCTGAAAAGTGGTGGGGGGTCATGTTTATATACCTTATCAGCATGGCTCATGAATATTAATTAGGTGAAGGATCATTCGCCTATAGTAAGGCTGAAAAAATGGTGAGTAGAAACTAGTCACTTATGCTTCAGCCAATCAGAGCTGTCAAGACATATTTTTCATGTTTTGGCTAAATTTGGACCTCATCCTACTCTTACTATTTCTACCATATATTTTTATAACAGAGCTAGTAAGAGTAGTATGTTAGTATACGGTTGAAAATTCAGCACTTACTGCTTGTGCCCTTAAAGTGGCATCTGAAATATTGTAATTGCGAGTTCTGAGCACAGGAATTGCTGAGCGAAGTCACATTTATGAGCGGGAAATCTAGAATTCTAGATGATTCTTGAGTCAATTTGAAACAATGTAGAAGCACCAAACTGATCTCACAGGAAAATGTAACTCTTTTACGAGGTGGTGATTTTATATGAATTCGTAGGATGTTAAAAACGTAAGCATGAAGGTCCACCCCTAAAGCTAAATTACATAATCGAGTTTGCCGATATTTTTTACATTTCACATTTAATTTACATGATACATACAGTCAAACCAAAATGTATTCAGACACCTTCAACATTTCAGTTTTTTTCGGTATAGCTTAGAAAATGGTAATAAATATGACAAGAACTCAGAGTTAAACTTTGTAAGAATAAATTCATCTTGATAATCACGAATGACAGTCAAACTAAAATTTATTCAGACACCTTCAAAATTTCTCACATTATCACAGTTTATTCGCTATAGTTTAGAAAATGGTAATAAAATATGACAAAAACTCAAAAGTTAAACTGTGTCAGAACAAATTCATCTTGATAATGTCAGATAACTTTGATAGAAAGGTATGTAACAAAACATGGTCAGGTCAAAGTGTCAAATCAAATTTTTGGTCCCAAATTTTTACTGACTAAAACTTAGCAAATTTTACTGGTAGTCCACTGTATGAAGAATTTTTGGGTATAATATGTCACAGTTTACTTTATTTTGCTACCCTCACTTACATAAATGAACTATAGTGTCCTGCACCCACTAGTAAAAACAAATATCAAAAACTATCTGAATAATTTTTGTTTTGACTATATTTCAATCCTTTTCATCATTTTGAATTTAGACGTACAGTAGTTATCTGGCTACTTTTGGTGGAATTATTTGATAGAAGTGTGAATGTTCTGTATGTTTCTCACCACCACATTACTGAAATCTGCATTGTCGTCATCACAGGGGAAGAGTTCAGGACCTGCACAACAGGTAGGAGGGTAAAAGGCCCCATTCTGCTTATAGTAGTAGGATTCAGAGAAGTCTGTGTAGTTACTGAAGCCACAGCACTGCAACTATTACCCAATGAAAAGTAAGAACAGTCAGTTGCATATAGTATTTTCACAAATATAAACATATCTACATATGTTCCCATGATATACAGTACGTATCTGTATTGATCTGTAGAGCTCTTGAAGGGTTTTCATTAGCCTGTCAAATTTTTGGCAGTCTGTTTAGTAAGTTCATTTTCACATTTACTGTCATCCACCCTATATTGGTTTTTGGCCAGGATATTTGACATGATGGATTAATTTAGTTTGACCTGTACTGAAAAGCCTTAGGCACAGATCAATACTCATGTATGCATGTATTCGGCTGGACATGGCTTACTGTTGTCATGGTTGAGTTCCACAAGTCTGTGATGATTTTATCTTTCCCATACTGTTCCTTCAGTCCAGGTGTGGCCCACGCTTTTAGAATGATCTCAGTCTTTCAAAATCACGGATAAAGATAAAAAGGGACACATGAATTTCAGAAAGGAATGGAAACTAGCAGATAAAAATCTTCCACAAACATACACTTTTTAAAGCAAACTGCTTTCACCATTGTGTCTCACCAAGTCCACTAGCATATGGCTAGGCAGTAAAGTCATTTCTCTGCAATGCAATGCTTACTAGTCATAAACCTAAGGTTATTTCCTCATATATTGATACTTATTATCAAAGATTTCAATTAATTTGTAATTTAATTTGAAAGATATATTATAAATGTATGAATATTAGGGCTGTCAAAGTTGCATTTACATTATTCTTTATAGTTTTTTGTTAACACTTTACAATAAAGTTCTATTTGTTAGCATTAGTAATTAAATTAGTTATGAACTAACAATGAACAATACTTCTAAAGAACTGATTAATCTTAGTTGATGTTATTTCAACATTTACTAATACATTATTAAAATCAAAAGTATTTTATTTATCATTTTCATTTATTTATTTATTATTTAGGCCTAAGCTAACATGAACTAATAGTTGTATTTTTATAAACTATATTAACAAAGATGAATAAATACTGTATTAATGTATTGCTCAATGTAATTTAATGTTAGTTAAAGCATTAAGCACTTGTTAACTAATGGGACCTAATTTTAAAGTGTTACCATTTTTTTTTTTTAATGCCATTAACACATTTCTTAAATATTACGTCATTCTCCTTAGAAAATGAGTACACTATGAAGAAGACTCCCTTTCATCTTCACCAGCAATTTATTTATGAATCAAACTCTGTTATGTTTAACAAAACTAAAGTCATTTTTAGGTCTTTGTATTTTGAAACATAATGATTATTGAAGCTCAAAAAGGGAAATATCACAGATATATAGTCCAAAATGCAGTTGAGTGTCAGCAAGTCACACACATGTGATATATTACTGAATTAGCACTTTGATGCATAGATGCATAAAGAATGCTGTTACATAATTACACATACAGTATTCCTATTATTAGTATGTTTAGAACTGAATGCATGATATATGGAAAAATAGTATGTGAATGCACTGTGGGATGCATATGCTTTATGTAAATTAAAATCTCCTTTGTGTTGCATGCTTGCATTTTATATATCTTTATCGTCCTTTTCTTACTTTCTCCCTTATTAGTTGGAATTTGATTAATAAACCCAGATGAGTTTTAGGCATATAAGGATTCTGTTGCTAAGTGTCACATGTGTTTGTGTGTGTGTTGGGAAAGGTGGGGTCAGCAAGAGTGGTCTTCGGCACAGCATGCCTGTGGGGATGTGCAGAGAAAACCCAATTAAAAGTGCTCCCACTCCCACCTATGAAGCAGTGGAAGCTACACAGATCAGTAGAGTTATTACGTGCAAGCTAATCCATCAATGTCTGGAGGAATTCCCTCACAATCTAGACAGGACAAAGCACTGTAAGGCAATGGAGCGATTGCTAATTGCTGATCTGAGACCAGCGTGTACGACACAGAATGCCATTTACAACATCAACTGAAAGTAATACAACATAAGAATGTAAATTTGATGTGCTTTTACTTATCATAATAACGAACTTTAATATATAGAGTGAAAATTTATTGCCAAACGACACCACATCAACACAATGCAATCAAAATGTTATTGAAATGGGAGTGATTACATTTTGGATCACACAGTAAACAGCTGTGACCAATTGAACATTAAAAACACAATCTCCACAACGATTTGGCTTATTCAGGAACAATTTTACAGTTTATTAATGTAAACATGTAATGCTATTCAAATTCATACTGTGTGATTGTTATGACTTAGTGAAGCCTATTTCTTATCAAAACTACAATGGGGCAGCTGCTCATAGAATTATTAAAACTCCAATTTCTACCGTCAGGATAATAAATAAATGAATGGATAAAAGTGTGATGGTGACAAACAGCATATTAAATGGGTATTTGCATGCTTAATGTTCCTCTGAACGATTTAGTTGATCTATAATTCAGAGGAATGTCCTGCACTTTTCCTTTCTGGTGACTCCCCAGTAGCATTAACCGCTCTGGCTTGTTGATGAAGTTCTGCGTTTCATCCAGATAGCTATATAAATGATGTTTCATGAACAAACTGATTCTACGCATGCATAAATACCTAGAAGACCATTTTAAATCTCAATGGAGTAGAACCACAATTACCAAACACCACAAATAGACAGTGTGGTTCAAAAGTATGAGCTTCTATTATGGCTTTATACTTTTTTCATTACAAATTATAGCATCGCAATGAACTACACTTTCTTAGTATTTATTTTGTATGGTATAGTAAGCTGTGTAAAACCTGATGATCATGTTATTCAGCAGAATGTTCTAAAGAGACTCTTGTGCTACAATGGAAGCAAGAATACCTGACCTTTAATTAATATGGTTAATGTCATAAATTTGCTTATTTAATTAGTGATTTTAAATATTAAGAAATTAATACATATTAAGATAAAATAATACATGATTGTTTTTATTTAATATTATTTTTTTAAATAAACTTTTTGTATTAATTTATGGCCAAATATTTGTTTTACATTTTTTGAATCCCAGATTTCCAAAGTAGTCTTAGATTTTGGATTGCACTTGTATATAATATCATCACATATATATTCTTTTTCTAATATAGGTTTATCTATTCATATGCATTAAATGAGATTGCTGTCTGTTAAATGGAATTCAATTTTTTAATTTGCCCTAAAAGGCCTTTGTGTTTTTAATTAACTGGCATTATTCTCTTAACATAACCTCCATAACTCATTGAAAGTTGTTGTAATTATTATACATTTCACTAAATGGGTGAAGCTCTGTATGTAAATCGTCTATTTTGCATATAAAATGCCTAAACGTCAATATTGTAGTGCAATAAATTGCTCAAAGTGAGAGTGCTGGCATAGAGCCTGAGGCAATCTGGGAGTTATTAAGTCGCTGAATGTGCTGGAGCCATGTCAAACCCCCTAATTTAATGCTGGCCAGAGTATGATGGGAATTTACATGCAGCTAAAATGAAAAGAGAGACAAAGAGTGTGTGGGGGGATGGGGAGGATTGGCAGAGAGGTCAGTGGTTTAGAGTGAGACTCACGTATGAGGAATAGACCAGGGCTACAATTGCGGCTGCCGTCTCAGCAATGCAAATGACCAGGATGATGGAGAAGAACTGATAGCACAGAGAAAAACAAAGAGAGTGAACATATTAACAAAACTTGAATGTAAAAACATTATTATTCATATTGCACTTGATATTAGGTAAGAAAATGCATCAGATTTACCATTATAAGAAGACATTTACTCTCTTTCTGAGCTCCACAGCACCCCAGCAGTCCAAGCAGAGTCATAACTGCTCCAATAGTGATGCTGAAGATTCCTACATTGACATGATTCTTGAAATCATCAGTAAAGGGAGGCAAAACTTTCAGAAAGGAATCTCCATCCACTGTCACCCATATCCCTGCAGCCGCCAAACACATGCCCGCCAGCTGTCAAAAACATTTTCCACTTTTTACTTCCACAAATAAGCCATTGCATTTTAATAGTGATATGCAAATGCTTAGAAATAAGATAATGTATACAGTCACCTGTCATCAGAGCTGTAATCACCAATGAGGTGAGCAAGTCCACCTCTCCAATAATCAGACATGGCCAAATTTTCCCCCAATAACTGATATTCTTAAAGCTTCTCTGCTGCAATCCATTACACACACTGTCTTTGTAACATGACAGAAAGGGATCTGCCTCAATGGACTAACTGCACAAAATAAAGCAGTAAGCCCCAAAAAGCCATGTTTCATAGCAACTTTAAAACAACTTTGTGCAAAATGTGCATTGTTAGGCACATGCAGAATGCTTGTGCCAATAGCTGGCAAGGTTTCGTAAATTAAATACACAGAAAGAAAAATTATATAATTTAATGATAACAAAATATCCTTCCACCAAGCAAAATGTTTAGCAAAATGGTTGCCAAACAAAACACCGACCAACTCATTATTACTGATTACTGCATTATTACTGATGTAATGAGGTCAGTCTATTTTATGACCAATAAATAAATAAATAAATAAATAAACATGAACAGAGCCATTTTGGCATATTAGGCATAGCCTATGGTTAAGAGTAGGCATTGTGTGCATGTTTTCAAATTAAAATGTAATTTTAAGTTATTTCAAATGATTACAATATGTTATAGTTTTAGCTATACTTTTCTTTCTTTTCCTTTTCCTTTTCATTATTTCTTTAATGTGCAGTCACATTAGCTAAATTTAGCGGGCAAAATGGTTTATTGACAGCTCACACCAGTGGCATAGCAAGTCAGCCCCGTGCCCATATGCAAAAAAACTTGTTGCATATAGTTAACTTGTTGATTTTTCTGACGTAAATAACATTACGTGGCTATTCTCAAGCTGTTTTAATTACGGTATAAATGCTTGAAATAATATTTAATGTTTTCAAGTCCATTCATTGCACGCAAGCCACCCAATAATCCCAATAAGCTTTGTGCTTTTTTATTATAACACAAAGTCTCATCCTTCTGTAAATTTTAAGATAAGATATAAACAATAAATGTGTTTTGCACTCTTTTATTTGTAGTGAGGTACCTATTCGCCTCAGTTCAAGTGGCATGTGAATCAATGATATTTTCCTCTTTAATATTTGCAGCACGAAATAAACATGAACAAATATTTGAATGCATATTGAAAAAAAATCAGAACAATTTAATACAAACGAATGTCTAGTGAAATCGATCAATAACAGTTTCAAAAACATCTATAAGCCTACGTTTTATTGCTGTTTTTCGTGTTAAGAATGAAAGGTTGGATGCCACCAATCGTGATTTTATTATCGTAATTTGGACTTTATTCTTAAAATAGTATGATGTTAATCTTATTTAGTTATTTTTCATTGTGACACTAAAATGCCGCTGTAGGGTTTTTGTACTGCATGCAAATACAATCTTGGCACAGCGGCCCAAAAAGCAAAACAAAACAAAACAAAAAAAAAAAAAAATAATTAAAAATAAAATAGTTTGGAGTTGATACCCTCAGCATATCTCCTCATTGGACGAGCCTTTAGAGAGAAATGCATCTTTACATAGGCTAATGAAAGAGTTTTTAATTTTTGATTTGAATTATTTTGTTGTAAAGTGGTAATTTATAGCATTCTATAAATATATTTATCATGTCAGTGAGGCAAGTATTTGCTGAGTTTCAGTTCAGTTTTTTTTTAAGTGTTCCTGCTCAAGATCAAGACCACGCTGTTTGTATTCTTTATTTTACAAAAGCAAAATGCTGTGAGTGCACACAAATAAAACTATTTGCAGCTTCGAATGATGTATATTCTTACCTTTATGAGGAAAAATTACAGCGTATTTAAAATTTTCCACTCTTGTTAAGAAAAAAAAAATGCAAGTGATTTAGCTAGTGCCTCCATGTCCTTCAAAGTGCGCTTCAGCTTCCACTTTTAGCACAAAAGATTTGATATTTATCACACATTTATCACACATTTATCTTAATTTTTTTAAATTTATATTGTGAAATGCATGAAGTTTTTTATGTCTCTAATCGTGTTTATTTGAGAAGGCTAGACTGATCAAACATACAGGTGCATCTCAATAAATTAGAATGTCATGGAAAAGTTAATTTATTTCAGTAATTCAACTCAAATTGTGAAACTTGTGTATTAAATAAATTCAATGCACACAGACTGAAGTAGTTTAAGTCTTTGGTTCTTTTAATTGTGATGATTTTGGCTTACATTTAACAAAAACCCACCGATTTACTATCTCAACAAATTAGAATATGCTGACATGCCAATCAGCTAATCAACTCAAAACACCTGCAAAGGTTTCCTGAGCCTTCAAAATGGTCTCTCAGTTTGGTTCACTAGGCTCATGGGGAAGACTGCTGATCTGACAGTTGTCCAGAAGACAACCATTGACACCCTTCACAAGGAGGGTAAGCCACAAACATTCATTGCCAAAGAAGCTGGCTGTTCACAGAGTGCTGTATCCAAGCATGTTAACAGAAAGTTGAGTGGAAGGAAAAAGTGTGGAAGAAAAAGATGCACAACCAACCGAGAGAACCGCAGCCTTATGAGGATTGTCAAGCAAAATCGATTCAAGAATTTGGGTGAACTTCACAAGGAATGGACTGAGGCTGGGGTCAAGGCATCAAGAGCCACCACACACAGACGTGTCAAGGAATTTGGCTACAGTTGTCATATTCCTCTTGTTAAGCCACTCCTGAACCACAGACAACGTCAGAGGCGTCTTACCTGGGCTAAGGAGAAGAAGAACTGGACTGTTGCCCAGTGGTCCAAAGTCCTCTTTTCAGATGAGAGCAAGTTTTGTATTTCATTTGGAAACCAAGGTCCTAGAGTCTGGAGGAAGGGTGGAGAAGCTCATAGCCCAAGTTGCTTGAAGTCCAGTGTTAAGTTTTCACAGTCTGTGATGATTTGGAGTGCAATGTCATCTGCTGGTGTTGGTCCATTGTGTTTTTTGAAAACCAAAGTCACTGCACCCGTTTACTAAGAAATTTTGGAGCACTTCATGCTTCCTTCTGCTGACCAGCTTTTTAAAGATGCTGATTTTATTTTCCAGCAGGATTTGGCACCTGCCCACACTGCCAAAAGCACCAAAAGTTGGTTAAATGACCATGGTGTTGGTGTGCTTGACTGGCCAGCAAACTCACCAGACCTGAACCTTGTCAAGAGGAAAATGAGAAACAAGAGAGCAAAAAAATGCAGATGAGCTGAAGGCCACAGTAAAAGAAACCTGGGCTTCCATACCACCTCAGCAGTGCCACAAACTGATCAACTCCATGCCACGCCGAATTGAGGCAGTAATTAAAGCAAAAGGAGCCCCTATCAAGTATTGAGTACATATACAGTAAATGAACATACTGTCCAGAAGGCCAAAAATTCACTAAAAAAATGTTTTTTTTTTTTATTGTTTTTTTTTTTATTATTATTATTGGTCTTATGAAGTATTCTAATTTGTTGAGATAGTGAATTGGTGGGTTTTTGTTAAATGTGAGCCAAAATCATCACAATTAAAAGAACCAAAGACTTAAACTACTTCAGTCTGTGTGCATTGAATTTATTTAATACACGAGTTTTACAATTTGAGTTGAATTACGGAAATAAATGAACTTTTCCACGACATTCTAATTTATTGAGATGTACCTGTATGCTCAACTCACTGTCTGGCGCTGGCCGCTTGGTTTTTAAAAACAAATAAAAACTTGAATTTAACAAACATAAAATGTTCCAATCATGTTTCTAAATTAACTTAATAAAGAAACGAAACGAAATATAACCACAGCGCAGGGCTCTATATCCATTCCCTTGTTTCAATTAAAAGTTCCCCCTCGGCTCGGCGGGCCCCCAGTCTGCACCTGCATACCCAGACGCTACGCCCCTGGCTCACACACAAGTCACTTTTAAACCAAGCTGCTTTCTGATGGTTCTCGCGGCAAATCCACCTGACCAATTTGCGAAATCTTTTGATATAACAAAATTCCGGATCGCTCAAATTACGCGTAGTATGAAAATAACGTTGCCAAACAACCGTCTGTTGCGTTTGAATGAAATAACAGCGAGAGAATCTGCGAAAAAGAAACATAGTGAATGTACTGGGTAAGTGAATTATTGTTGTTGTTAATTACAATCCCCTAGTCTTCAAAATCCTCTCAATAAATGAATTAAGAAAATATCTTAGGAGAAAAGTTTGCATATCAACTGTATCAAGGACAGTAATGTGACCAGCTACTGCAAGTTACAGTCTTTTGTACCTCTCAAAACAAACTGTAGTGTGATACTGTGTGACATAGTGCTAAACACAGATTAGCACTCATATTTTAGTTCATGAAACATCATCATACCTCATGCTCAAGTTACTTTGCTGTAAGCTCCAGCTCATATAAAAGCATTATGACCACAGGCGTGTATCAGTTGTAGTCATGTGTATTTGGCTCCTTTATCTTTTGCATTTTCCCATGATCTTTTATTCTCACCATTACACTGTACGATGAGAGGCCCTGCATGGATTTCCCATTATTGCCAGAGTGTACCTGAGTTATGTGTGTTCTTCCATAGAGGTAGGTCATTCAACAATGGCAATGGCTCGATAGAAAACTAAAGAGTGCCCTTAATGGCCACAAGCCTGCAGGATTAGGTGCTCGACTGCTCATTTATGTCACTTCCAGGACTCTTCGCAGACAGTACAGGGTCTGACACGTAACCATGGCATGGGTTTCCTGGGGTAATGATGGACACACAATGTTGTTGTCATTATGTGTCTTCTGATGTATCAAGATCCAAGTGCATCACCATGGTTGGCTTATTTAACTGTGGGATGCAGAAGAGGTTTATTCAAAGGCTTTGCCTATTTCATGCGATGTCTTCAAGCAGAATGATATGCATCCGGTCGGATATCAAAGGGTTTAAGTCCCAGAACACATTTGGTGATGGTTTGGGTTAATGAATAGGTTGGTGTCAGCATGTTAATTCACAGTTGGTGCCATAACCATCTCTGAAACCTGATCTGTTCTGTCAGACACAATCAGGCTGTCAGGGTGACTCACATCCAACTCAGCTGGCTTACAGCTGAACATGAAACGCTTAATACTCATTCCCGTCAACATTTATTTTTTCCATGTGAGAATAATTTTCATTTTATCATTTCCCGTTTGCACTCATGGAGCTTTGGGAATTGATGTTTTAGCAGTTTAACTGTCACCTTTTGATAAAGGACACATCTCTAAGCAAATAGAATGTGACAGGCATATTACCTTCAACTTCTTTTCTTCAAAAACTCCTCCCTTCCTGTCATAATTATTACTGCTTTTTTAAGCAAATAATTCTTTGATGAAATGCCCCCATGTATGGCATAATGTTGGAAATGGCATGTGAAAGAAAGATGCATTTGGAGAGATTACATGGAAATTAGATTATGTGTAAGGGTAAACTAAGGAAATGAAATGGCACACTGTATGGAAGTGGAATGAAACTCATTAGACTTGGGAGGGGGGGGGATAATTTGGATTACACAGGGAATTACGGAGACTGCTGTGCAGGGGGATCTAAATAAAAAAAATCATACAGGGCTGTCTTGCCAAATGTAAGTCAAAATGTGTAAAATATATTGAACATAAATGTGCAGCTTCAATTTACTATTCACAAAGATGGAAGTTTTTCAACTCAATGGGATCTGTTGCTTTGTTGGAGCTTCTTGGCTCACAGTCTTGGCTGACACCCAAATATTTAACCCTACAATAGGAATCCAATCCAGTTACATTGACAACTATTTGAGTAATATTTAGGGAGGTATTTGCACTTGGTTCGTTTTTGTGTTGTTATTGATATCATAGCCAAATGATATCATAGCAAACAAAAAACATATACTGTTGCTAACATTCACCGTTAATACTTGAACACCTGATTTTGCCACTTTTTGACAATAAAGGTCCGTTTGCACCAAGCACTATAACTATTAAGAAAACTATAACAATAAGTATTTTAGCATCCACACCAATGCATACCGCTGCAGTTATGCCATCGCATTAAATTCTCAAGCTCTTTAAAGCTTGGTGATTCTGATTTTATATTAAGGCTGAAATACACTATGTGACTTTTAAAATCTGAACACTAGGCATCATACACTTGCTGAATTTGTAAATGATTACAGAGGGAAAACTGGGGATCATACACTAAATTACTGAGGATCACACACTACCAGACTTTCAGGTCATTCTGAACACAAGAAAGGAGGAGAAGCATGAAAAATGAAATAAAAATATGTTCTAAAATAGGCTCAAAATATTAAATATGTTTGATATCTTTATCAATGATGGAGTCATAGCCAGAAGCTAAAACATTGGAGCCTGTGCCCATCATAAACTACCTGAATTTCTGCAAAATTCCGTCAACTCAAATCTCTAGATTGGCTCTGATTTTCAATAGCCAGTGTTGACTCGTCCAGACTGTAAATCAGTGCAAAAATCTGGGTAAAAGTCGTGCAGTGCATTCCGGCCTTTAGTCTATTATTGTCCTTGGTTTAAATACTCTCCATATTCAGCAGACATATAGTTAAACAAAGCAAGTTTCTTGAATATTTGAACTTACAGTAAACATCAAAAATCAAATTAGTTTATCTTTGCTTGACCCACCATTGCTCTCAAATCATTATGTCAGACTTAAGACTGATTGGTTTATGTTGAGATTTTGACAAAAATAACAAAAAGCACTTGGTTATAAATTTCTCATTTTTTGCTTTTAATGAAATCTTTGCAGAAAACCTTGACCTTGTATTCGGTATAACCAATATAATGCCAGTTTTGTCCTCTGCCGACCTTGACAAGTATTAAGACTGATAAGTTAGTTGTAGATCAGATAAATAGAAACCGTTCACGAAATAGAAATTAATAGTATACTGCTCTAGCAATGCTTTGAATGAAATATTGTACACTATTATGTACGCTCTCCTTTGTTCCCGTATCTACAGCCTTAAAAACCTCCTGTCCCACCAAGCAACCCAGCATACCCATCATTTCAGGCACTTGCAGGCTTTAGCCTTCAAACAAACAAAGTGGCTGTGAACAATAATGAGATGAAAATTGTTGCATGTGAGCAAGTGTGACTGACTTACTCACATTCACACTTTGACTGCGATTATCAAGACTTCACCGTGGAGCAATGAAGCATTTTCTAATGGATTCATGTTATCCGTTTGCATTAGTTCAATTTATGTGTGTACTGTGTGCGTTCGTTGTAAAGAGGAGAGGATAAATTATTTGTTGCTCTTTCAGAGGCAGGCTGAATCTATTTCATTCTTTACACCCCACATAAAAGTCTCAGTCAATAAATAAAGAAATGCAATTATTCTTCTAAACACCCCTCTCCCTCCACTCAAATGTATACATTTAATGAGGAAAAAAGCTTACTTACACAGATAAGCAAGTTGAACACAACCATCACAACTTTGACAAACGTGAAGCAGCCCATTTTTAATCTGTAATGAAGCAATAAACATAAATCAGAGCTGCTTTTGATATTTTTATTTGCATTACATACACACACTTACCAATACAGCTGACTCCTTTCCACTTTCCACAAATTCTGTTTTTGCTTCTGTAAAAGCAGCTCACCTGGTTTGATCCAAAGTGTAGTAATAGATGAAAACACAGTTGAGTGAGGAAGAGACAGAGAGGGAAAAGAGAGAGAATGAGAAGGAAAGAAAGTGGGAAGAGGTATGCACAGGTGAGATGGGTGTGGTTTGGATATAAAGTAGCTAGTTAGAGTGACTTTAATGTGGTTTGTGTGTCATATGACTAGTGGTTTCAACTGTGATTTTCATACTAATTGTATATGGTACAAAATCTTCCTCACACATAATGGGCAATTTGCTTGCTTATGAATGGCAATGATTTGAAATGTGCTTATGATACCAATTCGAAAATAAAAGAACTAAAAAGATTTTTATGGTTTCAAAAAAATGTTTATGTTTATCCACAGAGAAGGTGGGTCAAGGAGAAAGGAGGACAGAAAATATGGTCAGTGCTGTCTTTAAGGATGACTTTGATCACTACTTATCAGGTGTTTTACATATTCCGTATATTTCCTTTGTGTCCTTTTCTGTGTGCTTTCCTTTGTTCTTTGTACTGAATCAAATATTCCTGGCAGTAGAGGGCAGT
The DNA here is from genome assembly GCA_039654775.1 of Spinibarbus caldwelli. Lineage (NCBI taxonomy): Eukaryota > Metazoa > Chordata > Actinopteri > Cypriniformes > Cyprinidae > Spinibarbus > Spinibarbus caldwelli. Next base: position 19,868,348 of record CM077237.1, read on the forward strand.
ATTGCAGTGCAAAGGCTCTCAGCTTTCATGGCTTCACTGGTTCACCATTGTGGTATCTTAGATACTTGGAGATGATTGATGGTCCCTTAGTGGAAGGAAATGTATTTCTTTGTCCAGTTTTATCCATAGAAAAACAAAACAAAGAGATATAAAATCCCCACAGCAAAGTTTTTTGAAGATCATTTTGTGTCCCACAGCTTTCTTAAACCAGAGTGCTGAAAAAAACTTTTATTTTTGAAATAAATAAATAATAGTAATCATATGAAATATAATAATAATAATAATAATAATAATTATTATTATTATTATTATTATTATTATTTTATTTTCAAATGATTATTGTTATTTTTTTATTCACACATTTGCCCTGCATGCATCTTTTACAACTCTTCCTCTACCTCTATACTTCTTTCCTGTACCTTCTCACATTCTCATTTCTACCAATTCCTCTTCCGTTCTTCATGGCCAGCATTATTTGACATTCCTCACACATCTAAAACTGGGCCCTGCAGGCAAGAAAATCACATAAAGAAAAAAAAAATTGATAGATTGCCTGGTGCCACCTTGCCAGAGTTAAACACATATCAGCAGCAGTCCTCTTCGTAATATCACTTTAATGGTCCTATTGTGAGTTATGACAATCTTGCCAATCCCATCATTAACCCACCCAGTCCTTAATCTCACCAAGAAGAGCACCTGTCAGGCATCATTAGGAATTAAAGCAGTTAATAACCTCCACACATACTCCTGCATTTGGGGAGGGGGGAGAAAAAAATATTAGGTGGACACTTTTTCATCCTAAGTAAGGCAAGCGGTAGAAAATTCAACTATATCGGTGGAGCCAGTAAAACATGGACAGCTGTAATGAGGTTGGCTAGATTAAGTATTTTCTGTTCCCTCCAGGGCAGGAACTCAGGTCATGCATGGTTGGTTTCTCGTCGTTGCTCCGATGATCCAAAGGGGCATTCCGTCATTAAGGATCTCCTCCCAGGACAGGACCCTTGTCATAGGCTGGCCAATGATACGACCTGCGAACCTGCAAAACAAGCAGCTCTGCTCTAATGAGGAAGTATGTGACCACGACAAAAGAGCGGTGCCGTAATGGCTTAGTATGAGAATCTCAGGACCATTTTATTTGATTAGACAAAGCTAAGATAAGGCAAGTGAAAACTCTGATTTATTATATCATTAACAACGAAAACACTGCGGTTCTAGTCTTCTAAAACAAATCCTTTGTCAAGTTCACCATCTGGAGAAAACAAATACCCTTAAAACCATATGCAAAGAGTCATGGGGGAAAAAACACATCAGGCATTCCTATTACTTTATTAAGACCACAAGAGAACCCACCCTGACAGCAGTCAGTATAATCACATTGTAAACACAGCCTGTAAATCCCTGTGTGAGACTTTCCTTTTCATCATAGTGAGGGATTACGAAATGCGCAGAGCAGCAAACAGAGGCAGTAGTGACTGTGCCTAAACACAGAGACTCCCCTGTGACCTCTATTGTCTCCCCTAGTATTAATTTATCACAGGAAGCCATAAGCAAATGCATATTAATTCAAGCTGGTCCATCATGCCATAGGCGACTAGGTTTATAAATCAGATTAAGGAAGAGAGCCTAGCACAGTTTATGAAAAGGGAGAGAGGTGCATTGCTGGGCATCATAGTCTTTTTCCTTTGTTCTATACGTTGTTCATGAGACAGTGTGTAAAATTATTTTGTATTATATAATAAAATGTTACATTTGTTCCTTAAAGGATTATCGGAGATTATCAGTGAATAACAGTTTAAAAATAAATAATACAAAAATAACAAAATTAAATTGTTATAAACATTTTGAACAATATCAAAAATGCAATATAAATTGGGTGTGTATGATAAATAAGTAATCTAATTAATCGCAACACACATCAAATTTGGCTGAGAAATTACCCCCAAAAGATCATTTAAAGCCATTATTGTGTTATATGAGAAAAGCATGAAAGAAAGAAACTTTAGAAAGAAATATTTTATTTAAAATATAAATGATGTAAAAGCAAATAATTTGAGAAATGTCTCAGTATTTTCTTGTTTCATACAATGGACATCAGTGGTAACCAAAACTGTTTGGTTACCAACATTCTTTAAAATATCTTCTATGTTCTGCAAAAGAAAGAAAGACATACAGGTTTGAAACAACATGAGGGTGAGTAAATGATGACAGAATTTGAATTTTGGGGTTAATGGGTTTTTTATTAATATGGAAATATAAATTTAAAACAAAAATGAAATTATACTCTAAATAAGAAGCTAAAACTGCCAGTTGGTGGTGGTAAATGTCATTTATTCATTTGATTACTGATTCTTTCAGGAATTAAGTAAATAGTTCTTGTTATAAATGAGTCATTGAATCATTGATGCAACACTGTTCTGCTGTGGCTTTATAGATAATATTTTTAATGACAAAATTGATCAAAAACAGACAATATTGTGTCTAAAATATAACACAATATTAAATTCTTATTTTCTGAACTGTTGTATAAAGTCAATATCACATTTGCACTCATGCTATTTAGGACAAAAACAGCACTGGTGTGATATTGTTTACCTATATCAAATATGAGACAAAAACCTCATGCAATTCAATATCTTGAAACTTAGGGGCATATAACTATTCTATACGCTATATCATGAGCTGCTGCCCTGCATCATGACACTGTAGGAAAAATGAATATTGATATTGATACTGAAAATGATATTTTCATGGTGTTTTAGGGATTGTTAATGTCCTTTTTGGAGCTTGAATTGTTGAATGTTGAATGAATTGTTTTATGGCAAAAGCTGTATAAAAATTCTTAAAATCAGAAAAAGAATTCCAGCTACTAGAGGCCTCTCCCTAAGAGACACTGTAAATGGACAAAACCAACTGCTAAAGGTCTCAAATAGTCCTGCAAGCTCTAGTAAATTGTTTTCAAGAGAATAGAGAAGTATTTGGGGACATAAAGGTCTAATTGAAACCTCTGTGGTGGCATGGACCCTCTCGCTTCTTTCCAGGGGATTGATCATGATATGGAGGATCTCATGCAACAAATGGCTTCAGGGAGAGCTGGAGATGAGCATCCCCGGAGCGTGGCTCCCCTTAACGACGCCTCTCCTTATGCCTATGGAAATGTTAAGCACGGGCTCGGGAGCACTGAAGCGGAGCGACGTCCACCTGGCTGTATTTCATGCAGATGGGCAGGTTAAATATGCCAGCCACACATCCGATGCTGGGCAATCTTTTTCTCTTCTCCTACCTTAATCTCACTCTTTTCAACCCTTCTCTCTCTCTCTTTGTGGTGTCACCCCTTTAACGCAATTTCTCCTTTCTTAACTTTATCAGGCGTGCATTAAAGGTGTCTTCTTACAGCATTAAGAATGATGGCTCACTGTTGCCCGCTAAAGGTTAATGCGTTGTATGATTGTAAATTGTTTGGCTATAGTTCAAAAGGAAAAAGAAAGGAGGTGCTTATTAGATTATGAGATACATTTTATTATTCTTACTAGCATTGTTTTTACCACATTTTTGCTCCCAACACACTTGGCTTAGGGAATAGCACGTCATTCCACTATTCAAGGGATTCATTCAGCAGACCTGTAAAGCTGTGGTTACATAATTCAGCAGTTTAGACACACTCATGTGGACCCATCTGGAAGCTGTTACACAGTACAAAGGAATAACTAGCTAAGGAGCAGCTTAACTTATAACTAGCTCAGGACCAGCTTAAACCAACTCAAACCAGCAGCCATGCTTCAAAACCTACCTAACCAGCATATGCTGTTTTTTTCAACAGGGTCTATACAGTGAGAAACTGTAAGAGATCTAATGGAAATTCCATGTAATTTTACAGTAAGCTACTGTTAAATGTACAGTTTTCAAAAATTGAAAACAAATCATCTCATAATTTACAGTGAAAAACCATAAATTTACATTCCCAGAATTTCCTTCCTCATCTTCTTTTTGAGGAAAAAAGAATTTTTACTTCAACAGATTTTTATGTATTTATTTATTTATTTTATTTATTTATTTATTTATTTTTTTACCGAACATTCTGCTACCAATTTTTTGTTTTATTTTTTATACTAATGGTCAGCCAACTACTGTGGCCGGTGTTTTTTTTATTTTTTATTTTTTTTGGTACATTATGTAGGCTACATTGTGTGATCTGTGCAAAGCGACAGGGCTCTTGTTGTCCTAGGATATTACTAGTCTGCTCAGTCATGCAATGGGTTAGGTAAAGATCCAAAGAAGAAATTTCCATCTTTCACATTACCTTTAGCCTTTCTGCCTTACTTTTTCTCATTTCCCACTTTCTCTCTTCCATTAGCACATATATTCATATGCTTACTGACTGAATCGATCTGAAAACTTTCCCTTTGATAAACCACAGGGAGATGAAGCAATGAGAGCCATTGCTATAGATTTGCACAGTCCACAATGGCATCTCCACCACTGCGGCCACCGTCACCTCGATTAAAATTTAATCGTGAGCAAAACACAGCGTGTGCATGAGTAAAATTTTGATTTATTATTTATTAGACATACTGAGCTGTTCAGGCCCCGTGAATCATTCATTGTGTCATACATCCCTGATATAGACTCATATAGCTGATATATGAAACTCGTAAAAATGCATGAGAGACGAATTGAAGGATCATCACGAAGCAATATGAGGTAATCTGGAAGCTCCGTTATGGATCCCGCTCGCCAAACAGCTCTTTGTCTTGTTGTGCGGCGTCAAAAACCACCGTGCTTACTGCATTATGCGCGCTCTCGCCCTATCAATGACAATACCCTCACCGCTTCCTCACGCAACAGATGGACCGCTGCCTCATTAACTTTAATACGTCCAACATCAATTAGAGAGGAGTTAATTGGGATGCTCGAAAGGCGACTGCCGGCAAGCGCGCGCGGTGCATAAGCAAGCCCTCCACTTAATAAATGAAACTCGTCAAGGCAAAATATGCCAACAGTGGAGCTGATGGGCCTCATTGTGAGCGGGGACCACGCTGTCGTTTCGCTAACTCATTTTTCTCACGTCACGTACCTGAGGAGTTGACCTTGAAGCAGTAACGCCGTCCCGCCTCCCCATCCGTTGTTGTTTCCACACTGTCACCCTTTTTTTCGGAGTGATTACTTTCACTCGTTCCCTCTCGCCCTCCCTCCTCTTCACACTCTTTATCTCTCAACAACTTCATAATCTCGTGACTCTGCCACGGCCTGTGAGAGATGAGTGTCCCACTTCGTGTTGTTGTTGTTGTTGTTGTTGTTGTCGTTGTCTAGCCGCTGTGGTCTCGATGGACATGTTTTTGGATGAGACAGAGCACCATGTTTCTGTCAGGCCTGTTTGCTGACTCAGCGCCTCTCATGCCATGTGTCTTCCTGGAACAGGTGCCGCTTGCCGCCAGACGAAAAGATGGGACAACACGCACTTTGTTATGAAGACAAATGGGTTATTGGTATTGTGTGACACATGTAGACGCTCAATGCACAGCGATACAGTACAGAGAGCCAGGAGCAACAGTCCAAGGAAAGTTAGCACAACAGTGATTCGCAATTACTCATCCAGATCTGGAACTGTTATTTTCGCTGAAATATGGTAAACAATTCCGAGAATTCGAGTCTGATGTAAACAGCTCCTCCCTGCTTGGGCCAAAACTAATTATGAGAAGAGATCTCATACTCAATGTGTAGAGAAAACTGGATGACTTTTTAAACACCCATACATGATGGAGACTTTCCAGTGACATCCATGATATTTATACTAAACATTTACCTACAGTATCTATCTATCTATCTATCTATCTATCTATCTATCTATCTATCTATCTATCTATCTATCTATCTATATGTCTGTAGTTCTATCATTTCTATTGTTTTATCTATAGTTTTTCCTATAGTCCTTTCTATCTGTTGTTTGTATTGTTCTATTGCATTTTCTGACATTCTTTCTGTAGTACTATTTTGCCTGTAGTTTTTCTAAAGTTATGTTTATAGTTTTATTTATCTGTTGTTCTTTCTGTCATTCATTCTATAGTTCTTTTGCTCTTTCTGTTATTCTTTCTATAGCTCTATTTATAGTTCTTTCTGGAGTTCCATTTGTCATTCTATTTGTTGTTCTTTACATAGTTATATATTGTTCTTTTTTCATTCATTTCATAGTTATTTCATCTTATCTATCATTTTTCTATACTTCTAGCATTATGTTGTTCTTGCTCTAGTTCTACAGTTATTTTTATAGTTAGCTTTAGTTCAATTTTGCTATTTTGCTGTACTTCTATTGTTCTTTCTATAGTTCTTTTGTTCTGTCCATAATTTTTATTTAGTTTATTTATAGTTCTGTCCATCTGTTGTTCTTTGTATGGTTCTATCACTTTTTCTGTGTTTTTTCTATACTTCTGTAATTCTATTTATAGTTCTGTAGCTTTTGGTGTAGTTTTATCATTTTTTCTATAGTTCTATATTTCTATAATTTATCGTTTTTTCATATAGCATGCTATACATAATTTATCTATAGTTTCATAATTTCATTAATTGTTCTATTTGTCTGGAGTTATATCATTCAACCAATCTATTCTTCTGTCATTCTGTATTCATTCTGTATTTATTAACCTATAAACTTTAGAACTTAAGGGCTTTTTAATCTTTTTTTTTTTTTTTTTGCAAAGCTTTTAAACAAGGCTTTGTCAAGCCAACATTTACAGTTTGTTAACAAACATTGATTTTTTTTATAATAAATAGAATAAAATGACAAATTAATTTCTTTGAATTTCAGTTTGTTTGAAATGCAAACTTAGATTTTCAGTTAATTTCTGAATGGTGCACACCCCTAGTTTGCTGGACCTACAATGTATGTGATTTCACATTTCACTATTCTTGTAGGGACATTTGCACAATGACCCTGACCCACACATACGCACTAACACATGGTGATGAAGTGCTTTGTGTTTGTGCACCACAGAGTGACTACAAGCACTATTAATCTTATGGTTTTCCCTGCTATTCCTTTTCTGCATCATGCAGAACCCCATATCCAAAATTGGTTTTACCCAAAAAAGGAAATCTGAAAGAATTTGTTTTCCTAATATTTTCAGCCTCAGGCAATGCTGCTATAGCAAGCGCCAAGCTTTTACTCTCCTTTTATGACAGTTTAAAAATGAGGTGTATACAACTATAATAACAGAATAATGAAGAGAGCAGCGTCAATGCTGAAGATGTGACTATATAATCATTATTAAGAAGGTAAAAGGTCTTCAAGTGCTAAAGTGGAACAAACTCAACTGCAGCAGGTCAGATACTTTTTAACATTCGTCTGAGGCTGTTTAAGTATGCAAAAATGACATTTACCTTAAGAATGCATTTGCCCGTGTCAGTCAGATTCAGAAATGCCCCATTAAATCACCTTATGAGATTGGAATTAAGATTTTATAAAGGAAACAGCCATTAACCTGTGAAAATGAAAGAATAAACAGTGTTGGTAGAGTGTATGCCCCGGATCATCCCCAGGGCATCAGTTGTGGTTCTGGATGGCTGACTCATTAGAATCCCATTTTCTCCCTCTCCCTCTTTGTCTCTCTGTACCTCTCTTTCCCTTTCTCCCATTCTTTCTTCCAGTGTTGTCTTCTTATGATGAGCGTGTTGTACCATACCAACAGGGCAGACCTGTTTCCCACCTCTTTGCCATGGGGAAATTTGCATGTGCATTGACTGTAAAATTGAGCGCTCCCACAGAATCAAGTCTTAATCAAGCAACTCTAATGATCTTACATTTGGATAAGATGGATTTTTTACTCTTTTTTTGCTCTTTCACATTGTATTTGATGCAGGTCACGGGTCATATATGTAAAATAAAGACACAGATAATAGAAAATAAATAAATGATTTATGTATATAATACATACTGAGAAAATAGAGAGAATTGAAAATTCATTATCTATCTATATATTATCTAGATATGTGTATAGAGAGAGAGCAAGTAAAGAAAAGTTGCTCGTTCCAACTGAACAGGAAGTGTTTCAATGAGCAATTTTTATTTTATTCACTGATATCAATAAATGATAACTGACATTAAGTATAACTAGTGCAATGACTTTGAATTCCATTGGAAACATATAATTTCTGATTAAGTCAGTCAAGGAACTCCTAATATGTCCAATTAAAAGAATGCATTGTGAACATTCCTATATATACTGTATACTGTACATAGGAACAATAGAAGAGTAGGATTTGTGAATATGCCTGTCTTTATCATTTTGGCCACTGAGGGGCAGTGTTTTTTGCATAAATACATGGACATATATATTTCCCCTGTGCAGAGATGCAACACAATTGAAGGTTCTGTACAGAGAACACACAGTTGGAAGATTTATAGTTTCATTCATCTGTTTGTTCTATTTAAAATGAAAGAGTGAACGAGAAACTCCTTGAGGGTAAATTGTGTGATATTACTTGAGGATGTGTTTATATAAAGATTTTTCAAGCACACAAAGGTACCCCTTAATGTAAAGAGCTGGATTCCTAGTTGTATTGTCCTCTGTAACATAACATGAACATTTTATATTTTGATTAGAGGGCTCTGAAAAGGCATAGGGATGTTTATTTGCTCATCACAATGAAGAGTGCCCTGGGTCAGTACATAAAATACATAGACTCTGGGAGAATGTAGCAAACAAATTATAATTTGCTGCTATTGTAGGCAGTAGGCACATTATGTTGTCAAAAGGCAGGTGGGATTATTTTTGACGTTGTTATATTTTTTCAGTGCAGAACAATAAGCCCAGCTCACCCGCTGGCACATAAACAGACACGCACATATGTATTCACATGCATATTTTCTGCACTCAAATAATACGTCATTTGTTTGGAATCTGGGCGAAAGTGGAACATTCAAGTGCAAAGAAGAGCCGCAGCGTTACGCAACGTCTGTGTGAGGGACAGGGAAGAAAGAGCTAATGTGATGGTGGTGAATGTGGGTCAGTGCCATGATCACTGAACCAACACAGTGAGCCTGAGAGACAGTATCATCCCTCTGCCTGTACCCGCACTCACACACAGAGACAGAAGCACATGCCTGCACACTGTTTCAAAGACACATGTAAGCAAAGCTGGCATAATGACGTGTGCTTAGAAGACAGATGGAGCGAAGCAGGAGAGTAAAATAAATAGTTCACCCAAATATGAAAATTCTGTTATTTATTTTCAAATCTGTATGATTGTATTTGGTTTGAATAACACAGAAAGGGAGTTTTTAAAGAAGTACTCTTTTTAGTATGATAAAAGTGAATGAGAACTGAGACTGTCAATCTCCAACATGACAAAAAGCACCATGAGTGTCATAAATGTGGTAAATGACTCTTTCTAACCGGCATTCTTTTATTTCTTCCATATAACTCAAGCGGGTAGATTCTGAAGCAGTCCCTGCTCACCCTTTTTGTAATATAATCAAAAGGGAATGTGGGACCTCCAAGCTACAAAATGACCAAAAAAAGTCATACGATTTGTGTCAGAACAGACTTCTTTTTGAATCAGTTGATCCAGTTCATAAAACCAGTCTGAATGGTTTGTTCACTAATCAGACTGAATAATGAGAATAATGACATAAATTTCAGTTTGTTCCTCACACAAAGCTATTGTATGGCTTTAGAAATCTTTGAATATAGGGCACAAATTGTATGGACCACTTTCTTGATATTTTTGAAGCACGTTTGAGTCCCTTTTGAAGCTTGAAAGCTTAAAGGAATAGTTCACCCAAAAATGAAAATGCTGTCATTTATTTATTCACCCTCATGTTGTTTCAAAACTGTAAGAACTTTGTTCATTTTTGGAACGTAAATTAAGAATTGTTAAATAAAGTTGTTATTTTTGTTTTCTTTGCTCACAAAAAGTATTATCGCAGATTCTAAAAATTACAGTTGAATCACTGATGTCACATGGACAATTTTACCGATGTCCTTACTACGTTTCTGGATCTGGGAACATTTCAGTTACATTGCTGTCTATGCAGGGTCAGAAAGCTCTTGGATTTCATCAAAAATATCTTAATTTGTGTTCCAAAGATGACCGAAGGTCTTGCAGGTTTGGAACAACATAAGTAATTGAGTAATTAATGACAGAATTTTCATTTTGGGGTCAACTATCCCTAAGTCTCTGTTCAACTGCATGGAAAAATGTGACTAGAATGGTCAGAATTTTTTAAAATTCTTATGTTCTTTGTTGTATTCCCAAAAACATTTTTTAAGAATGTTCTTTTTTTTTTTTTTCTTAAGATTGCTCTACAGAAGAACACTTGAAAAGAATATTCTTTAAATAAACTTTTAAAGTTAGGAGAACCTCCAACTTGTCTTAAATTGGCAAAGATAAGGTGTTTAATTAATTTATTGGGTTGTTTTAAATATTAACCATGACAGATGGAGCATAAATGAATGCAGCAACATCTTGAGACAGGCTCTTTAAAAATAACTATTTAAAATAACATTGCTATCATGTCATAACTATCAAACTTTAATCTTACTAGCCATATAAATATCAGAAAGTGCACCAAAATGCTATATTTTTTCCTTTTTTTTATTTATTTATTTTTTTAGGTGTTTTTCTTTCTTGAGTATGAGCTCTATACCATAAAGGCCATACGTGTGTGTGTGTGTGTGTGTGTGTATAGTCTAAAGATTCAATTAACTGTTTCAAAAATATAGATTTTTCTGACTATTATTTCATATGTCAGACTTTACAGGGTTAAGGGGAACAAATCATACAGACCTCATCCAGTAATGAGTTTGCTGCAGATGAGAAGAGGTGGATACGGGCACTTGAGATGAGAGAAGACAGGGCACCATTGAGATGTAGGGTAAGATGTGAAGGTCAACCCACCGCCAAAGACATTAGCTCCTGCTCCTAACCTGATTAAATAGGTCTTGACAATGAAGCCACTGCATGGGGCACAGGCTTTGTTAGAGCAGTGACCTCTTTATCATTCAGTAAGCTACAAGTCACATCTAGGGAGCAGAATATCCCGATGAGCTGCCTTACCATTCCATGACATTGTGCTGTGGTTCGATTGCACCTATTGCAATATAATATTTAATGTCATACCATGACCTGTTGACATATTCCTTTATTTGCCTAGGTGTATGAATGAGATTACTATTGAATTTGAGGGGAGGTGGCTTCATACATTCATTAGAAACAACCTTGAGATCAGTTGGTTAAAAATAAAAGGCATCATACTCTGACATTTTAAGTGTGGCTCCTTATGTTGTTCCAAACCTGTATGACTTTCTTCTTTGGATCCCAAATGAAGATATTTTAGCATCTCAGCGCAACACTTAAAATAGTTCTGATTGGCTGTTTCTTGGAACAACATAAGGTTTAGTTAAATGACATGAAAATTCTAAATTTTGGGTGAACTCACCCTTAAAGTGAAATATAATGCATTTCAAAGGATGTCTTCTTGGTCCTCTGTGTTTTATATCCATTATTCCACATTTGGAATTCCATGCATTTCAGCATGCTAAATAATAACACTCTCTAAGTAAATACGCAAACATCTTTTATTGATGCATAAAATGGTTTCCACAGTATATCTCGTACATTGTGTGCTCAACATATAACTCAAGCTTCTCCCGAAAAGGGCCAAAATGTGGCCTTTATATAAGCTCTGTTAGGGTCTACTGGGGTTTATTGCCATTTAGTGCCATTTAAAGAGGTGTTTGCTACCCTGAAACCTTCTAATAAAGCCTACATGTCTTGCTTAAAAGACAGGCAGGCCTGGAACATGACTCCAGGTGCTTAAACGCACAATAAAAACCACTGCTCACTGTTATACGCATCAATAAAATAAAATAAAAAGGTCTCCTCGGGCAAAATCTTAATTGGCATTGAAACCACACTGAATTTAAATGCAAATTGCTCATGGAAGACAATGCATGTAAATCCCTTTACGTTGACTAAACTCTTAAGTGGACTCGATTCCTGTACTTCTAAATGATCATAAGTCATTTTACCCACCATGTTATTAAAGGTCTAACCCGATGGGTGTCTTTCATTCAAGCCCAAAGCCAAACACTTCATTTAAACAGGGGGACTAACAAGGGAACCGATCATCCCAAGAGAGCATGGGCTCATAGGAAAACTCCTGGGGTCACCAATGAATATTTAAAATTACCTCCATAGCGAATTAGACTTGACCTTGAATGTGTGGATCTGCCTGACGAACCCTAAAAGGGTCATAATTTGCCGTCACACCAGCCACCATTTAGTGACCTGAGGTGAAAGTAGTCACTATAATTATTTCCCTTGTCAGCCTTTGTGAGGACAAAGAGTGTTTTAAAGATGTATGGGAAGGCTTTCACTGGACAAAGACTGAATAAATCAAAAAGGCTAATTAAGGAACAGGAAGTTTTGTATTTGCTGAATTGTCTTCACTGACAAACACAGGCAGAAGACATGCGTCCTTTGCATGAACACAATTCTTGTAACCTCAAGAGCCATAACGAACTACAGTGCCAATGCCTCCTTGACAAGCCAATAGCTTGTAATGAGCCGAAAGCGATGGGAGACAGAATGTTCAGGGTGTTAATGGAACAGGATAGTATTGATTCGCAGATGACCCTTTATAGTCTCTCTACAAATCAGGACTGGTCTGTCCCATTTGCCCTTTATGTTTTCAGATACACAAAGTGGCAGAACCTTGCGCTCATGCAGATTTGATTTCTCCAGAGGCTGCCTTTCTATTCAGCACCATTGAAAAGCGCTTTCCATTGAACTATGACAGACCTTGCTAGGTTAAATGGGCTTGATCTTCTTTTGCAGAACACATTGGAGTAGGCCTCGGGGATATGCAATGTACATAAACCCTGATGCATGCTGCATACACCTACAAAGGTTAAGAGGAGCAATTGTTTAATTTGGGGAGCTTTTGAATGGGAACTTGACTCTTATGACTCGCAAGGCCACATAAACAGATGACACAGTGTACCTCTGGGCCTCTTGCCGGCGGCTGCCTCAGTCATGACTAGATCAATCCACATGTCTCCTTAACAGCTTATAAGACATTATATTAGTAGTTTTGGACACAGTTTATTGGTGGCAGCCTTGACTTAATTAAAATTTTCACCATAAGATTCTTGGCAAGACTTTACAATAAGGTTCCATTAGCTAACTACTAACAATGAATACATTTATTTATTCATCTTTGTTAATTCTGTCTAAAAATACAACAGATAGTTCATGTTATCTCAGGTCCATTAAGTAATATTAACAGATATGACTTTCAATTTTAATAATGTATTAGTTAATTTTGAAATTAGCTAATAAAATAGAAGTATTTTTTGTTGTTAGTTCATGGCAACTTCTGTAGTTTACTGATGTTATCAAATGGAATCTAATTTGTATTATTTATTTATTTAAATTAAGTTTATGACTGGATTTGTAAGGAATTTATGGTTCATAAACAGTTACATTAAGGATTTTTATATAGTATGTCACTACATTAGAGTCATTCGTTAGAGAATCGATTGATCTATACTGGTCACACTGGATTTTTTATGAGCTGGTCCTTTTTAGTGAGTCATACAGTACATTTGGGACTCATATTCCACTGGTTGCGCTGTATGTTTTTGATTCACTAAATTAATGAAAGAGTTGTTTGTTCAGGAACTGACCTACATTTACTGTGCTGAATGTTTTATGTTGAAGATTCTAGCTTTTTAATTGTGTTCCATCCACACTGCCGGAAGAATGCTTATATTATGAGCTAAAAATTGATATCGTAATATTCTTGTATTTTATAATTGTAGTTTCATAAAATTGTATCTTTATTTATTTATTTATTTATTTTTGTATCTAACATTTATGAACCCAAATGCTGTATTTCTAGCCATCATACCTTCTTTAATACTATATGGCAAAAAAGTAAACAACTGCTGTATTTCATATGATAATTCTTGCCCGTATCTGAATGTTCCCACATGCAAGGTATAAAACCCTGTTCACCTCTCTGCTTTTAAGTCAATCTTTCAGTTTCATTACATATCTTGTGCAGAGTTCAGAGGTCCAGATGCACTGTGAGTGAACCAACCCACAAACCCAATCTTGGAAAGAAACTCCATAATCAGTCTAACTGGTTTGACAAACCTGTTCTCGCGCTCTGAGCACAGGATGAGTTACAGCTTAATTTTCTCCCCGGCTGTGTCGGAATAGCCAAGAAGAGGAACTGTGGCAGATATGAAGGTGAACAGGTTTGGATATAAGCGAATACTGTATTCCTCCCCAAGGACAAGATCCACGTTGCACCCTGATGATGATGAAGAAGGCTATTTCTCACTCTGAAAAGGATATTGAGGTTAAAGTGATTAGAATGTCACTGGAATGTAGAACTCTGTGCTTCTAGAAATTGGTGTGAGAATTATGTGAACCTGCTCCAATTTGAATCCATTTGATACAGCATTGAATCATAGAATTACAGTAAGTTGATGAATATACACTTGATGCCCAAGGACCTCAAAATTAAATGGAAAATATCAAATTGTTGAACACTCACAAAAGGACAGATACTTTCACTGTTGTCAAAACAATCTGCACTTTCTTCATGCACAACTGCTATATTCATTTTTATATGGCCTCGGGTGTGTTTATGCCGAGAAATTTTGAAATAAAGGTTCTCAAATTCAGTAAGCTTGTTGGTGTTCATAACTTGTATTCACATATTTCCCATATGACTTGACACATGTTACTAATGATGCATTCACATGGAACTGATTAAGAAGCCGCTCTGACAGATTCAGTAAGGTTATTCAATGAACGATTTATCAGACAGATTCAGAATCTTTTGAACAATTTGTTAAACGAATACATAAGAGTCATTACACTAGTGGTGTTTCGCTTGTGAGCGATTCAATGACTCATTCATAACACAAACAAATCGTCACCTACTGATGTAAATATACAGCACTCTGAAGAAAATTTTGACTAAACAGATCTTTCTGATGAGTGAATGAAAGATTTGAGTCACTGCGATAAATCAAAATTCCCAATGGAGTTGTACTGTTTTGTATTATCCAATGCAATGTTATGACAAGGAAAATAATATTAAAACTAAAGAAAAGTGTTTCTTTCCCCTCCTATTTTACTAAAACATCAAGATTATACCTCTTTAGCTGAATCCTAGCATGTAAAATTTTGGGAAGTACTACAAGTAGAACAGGGTTTTGAGCAATAATAATGCGACTATGTGATTGAATAGTATTGATTTGACCATTGTGGCCCGCCTCCTCTCCACATGGAGGGATGTTGGGAGACGTTCACAGCTGGTTGCAGTATGGCATGCGCATTCGCCTATTTTCCACAATAATAATCTTTTGTCAAGCAGTACTCCATTTCATTGTCCGCAATGGACTCATAATAAAGTAAACACTCTGGGAGATATCTATGATGATAGTGGTTTAAAATCCTTCCAGAATCTCAAAACTCAATATAATCTGCCAGGCACCTCCTTTTTTATGTATTTGCGCATTAGATCGGCTCTACGGGGATATGGGGTGCCTTGGAACTCTCAACTGCCTGTTCACCCTTTGTGCAAACTAATCCTTCCTTCAGAGGAATCTCCCTCCTCTGCTTCAGTCATCTATCACTTTCTTCTTGAGCACTCATACAAACCTTTATCAATTACAACTGTTTGGGCTAAAGATCTTAATGAAGATGTGCATGTCTTATTTTCAGATCAGGTATGAGGTATGTTCAAATTGTCTTCTAAAACCCCTAATCACTAAATAATTCATTGGAAATTGCTGCATAGGGTTTACTTGACTCCAATGAAAGGTTTTTATATGAATCTGTCGTCTTCTCCTAACCTGTAATCTCTGTTCCCAAGGAGCTTTAGGCACGTTTTTGCATTTTTTTTTTGGGAGTGCCCCTGTCTCTCATCTTTTTGGACTCAGCTCTCACAGGACCTATTATATATCAGATATGTTTGACTCCGCAACATTTTTTTATAATTGACTTTTGGGACTTCACCTTGTCCGTCCAACAAAGATGTTTACTGTTAGCTGCTCTCACAGCAGCAAAAAAATTGCTAGTCAACCGCTGGAATTCTCCTCACACAAAGGACAGGCGATCCTGGACTGTGTATTTGTTGGACGTTGTCTCGATGGAACTCTCAACTTCTCGTATACATGGATCTAATGTGAAAACTGTAAATTTATGGCATTCAGCTTTTAATGTTGTGTCATCTTTTCTAAAATCGATGTAAAAATTATTTTATTGACATATTTTATTTTTTATTATTTTTTTCTTTGAAGTCTACCAGGGGTGGGATGGATTGGGGTGGGTTCTAAATTTGTATAGCTGCTTTTTGTTTTATACTACTGTTCCTAGAAGAAAATTTCAATAAACAATTGTTAACAAAAAAATAGTATTGACTTGACCCTAACAGCTCTAGTTATCTCCTAATCATTTACTATTGGCCAAAACAATTATACAGCAAATTTCAAATATAGTGATCCAAGTATAATCTAGGCACAAAGTGTTTGGCCTTTAATTGCTGCAATTATTGCTTCCTCCTAACCAATTAAAGTGAGTGACGGATGCTGATGATTTTGGAGATGGGGAAGAGAAATGTCACATGAGCATTTCTAGGGTTAGACAACAACTGTTAACAAATGCCTGAAGCATTACCGAATACAGAATAATGAGGTAGTCTGTGGGCAGCATTGACAGCAGATTGTCCTTGACCTCTCTCCTGTATTGCTGTCTTTCATTTGTCTGTTTCTAACTGGCAGTCATTTTTACTTTACACCATCAGCAGATTCAAAGCCCTTCTCACAACACTTTCACCTTTTATCATTAGTTTGAGGCAGCTCAGTGCAGAAGTACGTTACTGAATCCGAGTCTTTGTGTGAGGTGATGGCATTACGAGCCAACGTGGTGTACAAGGGCAAAAATAATAGGACATGTAGTGCTGTTTTGGTGTGTAATGGTGTTGTGGTGTGTGAAAACACTGTTTCAGGGGTCAAGGTGTTTGTGTAGTCTATCTGTTCAAATATGACACGGTTTGAAACAGCTTCAAAATAAAATACCCTTTTTTGACATATTCCTTAAAATAAGTCTTTGTTTAGGGAACACTTACTATGTTACTGTGAATTTAATATGTTGTATTTTAAAAAGGCAATTATATTGTTGTGAAAGGGCTAAGAAATTTACTACAGTATTTTTTTTTTATTATTATTATTATTCTGTTGTCTTTTGTGTGAATTATGTGAGAGCCCTGTCTGCAAAAATCACAGTTAAATAATCATCAAAAACTGCAAGCAAATTAAAAAATCTCACATCAATATAAACTAATTACAGTTATAATTAGTTATATTTAATGACATTTTTGTGCACTATTGTTCAAAAGTTTGAGACCAGACTTTTTTTTTTTTTCAAGAAATGAATACTTTTATTAAGTAAGGGTGCATTAAATATATCAAAAAATTGTGGTTTCCACAAAAATAATAAGCAGCTAATCTGTTTTCATCAATAATAAGAAGAAATGTCATAAGAAATTGCACCAAATCAACATAAGACAACATTAGACACTGACACTGAAGATTGAAGTATTTGCTGATGAAAATTCAGCTTTGCCATCACAAGAATAAAATGTATTAATATAGAAAACAGTTATTTTAAATTTAATAATATTTCACAATATTACTTTTCACAATATCTTTTTACTTTTATTTGATAAAAAGTTGGGCCCAAGTGACTTTCAAAAATATGAAAAAAATCTTACTAACCCCAAACTTTTGAACAGTAGTTTCCAAGTGAATAAGTGAACATCATTGAAGCATTTGATTGTTAAATTTATAAATTAATTACACTGAACATAAAGATAATAACAGAATATATTTTCAAAGAAAACCACTGAATCCAACATGGATCATTTTGACCCTCTAAATCAGTGATTTTCAATCCTGTTCCTCTGGACCCACTGCTCTGCACATTTTGCATGTCTCCCTTATCTGACACACTCATTTGAGTTCAAGGAGCTCTTTCCTAATGAGCTGATGATCTGAATCAGGTGTGTAAATTAGGGAGACATGCAAAATGTGCAGAGCTGTGGGTCCCCAGGAACAAGTTTGAAAAACACTGCTCTAAATGCATTTGTGCGTTAATGCACTTATGGGCTTGTTACAACTTTTGCAAACTTATGTGTGACTTACAGTAGCAGCCTTAGTCCCTACAATTCTAAATGATTCACAAGGAGTCTGGCTTTTGGTTTGGTTCACATGAAATTCAGCCAGGATGGTTAATCAGTTGGAGGAGATGACATATGCAGCATGTAACAGAGTCAAATGAGCAGTCATAGGCTGGAAGCACCCCACTAATTTGGCTTCCTTTGGCTACTCTAAAAGACATTCATGACAGCCAGTCTCTCACTCAAACCTTGCTCATGAATTAACCTGAGACTGCACATTCATCATCTGCCTTAACCCCCGCAACACCTACATTTCCCCTGTTCTCTTTCTGTTCTCTTAAATCTCCCAGCTGATACAATCCATGGCAGTGAATTATAGTTCAATTAACCTTTCTCACCAATACTAACCATCATTGTCACCTACCACATGGAAAAGGTCTGACAGACACATGGCTTCAATTCTCGTCCCGATTTTTAATTTGATTACACTACAGATAAATTGTGTTCACACTGCAATACACTATGAGCAAACCACAGAGGAATACAGACATGTGTGGTTGCTTTTGTTTTGTTTTTGTGGCCTGCTGCCAGAGTTTTCCCTATACAATCCGGTAGTAATATGCTAATGTGAGCCTCATTAGCCTTACACTGACTGTGTGATGTATATGCACATTCTACACACATTCTGGAGTCAGTTTTCTGAAGCTTCTTGTAGCAAGTGGAGCAGACTTTATGCTCAAGAGACTGCAACACTGCAAGTTTTCTGCTCTTGAACTTTGTCCTTTGAGGCTTAACTGCATCATGAGTGTTATGTTGAATTACTGTGCTGGGCAGGGTATATATATAAAGTCCTTTTTTTAGACAGGCCATTGTGGTGTGTCGTAAGCTTGCTCACTGCATGCATGGCTGGCCTTTAGCTCTGGAGCTCTAATGAATGCTAACATCTGCATGTTATGTCACTGTGGACAGGGCTTTTTGGATTTTAGGAGATATTTTTAGAGATTTGTCTTTGTCATCATGCCCTGATGTGTTTCTTTACTTATTCATCCATTTTTTAGTTCATCTTTCTTTATTTGGAAGCCTGATTTAGTCTCAGATTTACAAACAAAGAGAAATTGAAATGCTATTACGGTAACACTTTAGTATAGGGACCAATTCTCACTATTAACTAGTTGCTTATTAGCATGCCTATTATTAACATATTGGCTGTTTATTAGTACTTATAAAGCACATATTCTGCATGACCATATTCTACATCCCTATACCTAAACTTAACAACTACCTCACTAACTATTAATAAGCAGCAAATTAGGAGTTTATTGAGGCAAAAGTCGTAGTTAATGGTTTGTTAATAGCGATAACTGGACCTTAAAATAAATTGTGACCATTATTTATTTTCTTTCTTTTTTTTTCATATTTATCACATTATTTCAGTTATACATCACACCATCAATCTGATTACTAACATATTAGTAGATTATTTAGTTGCATGTAAACATTGCTAATGTGAGTTTATTGCTTAA
Source organism: Spinibarbus caldwelli (assembly GCA_039654775.1). Taxonomy (NCBI): domain Eukaryota; kingdom Metazoa; phylum Chordata; class Actinopteri; order Cypriniformes; family Cyprinidae; genus Spinibarbus; species Spinibarbus caldwelli. Next base: position 19,888,064 of record CM077237.1, read on the forward strand.
TTTACATTTATGTATTTATTCTAATGTAGAATATACAAATATACTTTTTTTTCCTGAATTAAAGGAATTAATGAATGGGAATTGAACCCATAATCTTGGCATTGCTAGCACCATGCTATACTGTTTGAGCTACAGAAAAGCTCATTTTAAACTTTATCACACAATGTTCAGATTTTTAATTTTAAAACTCTGAGGCTAAACAAAAGTACTAGTTATACTAGTTATGTCTAACTCACTCTGCTTTTTCTTTCTCAATTCACTTCTCTTTCACTGCAGTGGTGCATCACTCACAGGGAATGTACTGCAAAGTTTATATAACTGTGCATTCATTTAACCACTGTGCTTCTGCAAGACTGTTCAGTAGTACAGCCAGACTCTTTGACAAGTCACTTATTCTATCATTAGGCAGCCTTTGGGGAATATTATAACCCATCTGGAATTTCCCTAAAATTGAATAATAACCTAATCCACACATAGAGCTCCATGACTTTTTGACTGAATACTCACTTATAATTGCTCTTGTACTTCTCTAATAAGCAGCAGCGCCAGGGCTCAATTTGTCTGCATGCCAGACTGTTTGATGTTGGTGCCTGCAGTGTTTTCCCAGCTCCTGCGGCAGGGATGGCAGCCTGAGCTATTGTTTGGGGGCTTTGTTAGAAGGTTTTTGGGCTAGAGTGGATGAAAGCAATTTCAAAGCTGAATTTGATGAAGAACTTAATCGTTGATAATGTACTTTCTGTAGTTATGCACGTGTGTGGTAAAAATTTCTCATTTACTAAATCATGTTCATGTTGGGTTTTTTGAATCTGAGTTTATAGAATCTATGGGATAGTGTCCAGTGGTTGCACAATTAAGAATCTCAGCCCATGTAGTCTGGGTGTTGTTCGAATACTGTATCATGAACAAAGTCCATTTGGATGTCAAAGTAAATTTACATACAGCCTTTTTGCATACTATATAGTTGGGCTGCACAGTATTGAAGAAAAATGTGATAGCTACTATAATTCTATATAGGATCATTCTGTGTCAAATCGACCAAATTTCAGAAACTTCCTTTCTCTCAAAATTTTGATTTTGCTAATAATATTTCTGAAGAAAGATAAACAAGTATAGTGATGAAAGCCAAAATATTAAATGTCATGGATGAATATTTACTAAGTAATCCATTGTTTTGCAGAGGGGGGTCAAAATGCCAATTTTCTCCTGAGATTCAGAGGCAAATTACAGGGGAGTAAAAATGACTTCAGAAAGATTGCAGCATTGTAATATTACTTTTACACAGAGATTGGTTGGTCTATTAGTCAAATCTGTTGACTTTAGCAATTATGTTTGTTTGTGACTTTGTTGCATTATGTGCCAATGGTGACCATTCAAAAATTGGGGAAAGTTTTTTCTCCAAAGTTTGCATGCCTATAACTCAAGAAGTATTAAAGATATCCTAATGTCCTTTTAGATATTGGGTCTTAACAAACTTTCCTTTTGGCATCTTCATTTTTAAGGCCCTATATTGTTCAGTTCCAGAGATATTGGAATTTCAATATGGCTCCAGGAGTAAATTGTTAAATTGTACACATTTTCAATAGTCCAAAAAAAAAAAAAAAAGGGTCACTTTGCATAAATATGATACTTCCTTTTTTATTTTTTATTTTTTTTAAAGATGCATGTCTGAAGAACAAATAATGTTTTGATACAGCAAAAGATGTATCTCATTTCCTTCTGTCAAAACAACTGCATTGAACATACCCGTCTGAGTGCCATAAATATTCTTTTTTCCATTGTTTGCGTGCCTATAACTCAAGAAGCATTAAAGCTATCACCCTATGATTTTATATTCAAGTTCTTAATAAATTTTCTTTTGGAATCTTCTTTTATTTTTAAGGCCCTACATCGTTCAGTCCCAGAGATATGGTGATCTCAATTGGAACTTAATGTAACATGGACTTTGCAAGTTTAGACTTGGCAAGTTTATTCTCTGTTATCTGCATTGACATAAACGTAACTTTGTGAATTATGCAATATTTCAATAAATTTAACATACTGTTTTGTGCAGCTCCACTACATAATAGGGAAGCATATTAGGACACAGGATGGCTGTTGATGTTCTGTTTTTTCAGACAGACTCTGGGAAACAGTGTTTGTGTAACCCTATATGGACGTTGGCTGTCTCCGAATGGACACAGATCATTAGGAGAAATGTTCAGTTCCATTTCTTGAGAAAGAGATTTTATCTAAGGCAGCTCATTTCTGTTCATTTAGCTGTTTGTAAATCACAAAATACTTTGAAAATTGCAATGGTTATGGTCATGTTGCCAAGATACATGATGTTCGTTTCACTAAATGCCATATTAAGCTTTGTGATTTGAGCTCTGTACAAGTCATATCATATTTTTCGAATGAGGTTTATTATGCACATAGTTCATATTTCTTGCAGACCTTTATATTGGGCATTCATGCCACTCAGCACGCAACATGAAATGTTGATTTTAACTGGTTTTAATAATGTGCACTAAGCACTAATAGCTGCCTGTGTTTATGACTGCTCGTTTGACTACACATGGCCATCATCCATGACAGAACATCTAGTTCTAGGTCCTTTCATGATAATTTTGTTGGGTATAAAAGCACATAGTTTTTCCAGAATACACATAGATGTTTTGTAAGATCTGATGAATGGTTCTTTGAAATATTTGTGTTCTTTCAACACCATGTTCCTTCAATCTCAGCCACTTTGCTTTTCACTCCCTTGTCCTCTCGAGTAAGGTTTGCAAATTTACATTAATCAAAAACATCACCAGACTAGGAAAAATATAAGATCCCTTGTGTCGGACATTTAGTGTGGTCCCTCAAAGCATTTCTTTGTTTTCGGGAAACCATCTGCCACTGTTTGCCTTGCTCTCAGGTTTACATTTGGCAAATGCACCAGGCCTATGGGTTTTCTCAAACTCTGAAGGCCTTTTCGGATTATACTCATGTATACCTAGACTTTCCCATGGGGGCAAGTGCATCTTATGGTCCAGGGTTTCACAAGCATTTCACTTCTCTCCAGTCTGATATTTAATAATCCATTAAGGGAGTTTATGTAACACCATCCATGCTAATGTGTTCCTTTTGATATTGGGTGGGCCCATTAAGCTAGCAGTGATTCCCAGGGCCGCTAAATTGATGGATTTGACCCGTTCGCTGACGTCCTCTCTGTGAATATTGCATTACAGTCAGCTGGCCTTGGAGACAGGTACTCTCCTGTTTGTTTTGCATGTCGGTTGTCCAGACGCCAAGCCCTGTATCGGATTGAGCGTGCGAGCCGCAAGCAATTATTTGTCCACTAATGCCTGCGCATCGATATGGGAGCGCTTTACTGAAATGATAAACAGACCATTTGGATCCATGGCATTTCTCATAGAGATCTCCATGGTGCTGGTGACATCATTACTCTGAGGCAGCTGTGCATAAGAGGAACTTGTAAGCGGTTTAGGTTCCTTTGTCTTCCGAGCATGGTCAGTGTTTGGAATAATACATCTGTCAAAGCTTAATTGTGCCAGGGATATTTCAGGAATAGACAGAATGTTCTCTTTTGTGCTTTCCGCCCGCCTGTAGATAAGGCGTCACTTGATACAGCAGGGGAAAGCGGTTATCCTTTGGAAATTAAGCAGGGAATTAAACGACAAAATGAGCCGCCTGTCGTGCTTCAACTCGATGGAGATACAAATCTCCACCTGCTCGCAGCACGTGCCACTGTACCTGCATGGATTCATGCTGTCCAATCTGATCCGTCACCTCGTCCTCCACATCCTCCCCTCACCACCCCTCCCACCCACCAACACCACTCTCTGCATCCAAACTCCAGCTTTAATCATGTGAAATTCATGAGAGCAGCAGCAGCAGGGAGGTTAACGAGATGTTGTGTAAAAACCTGAGCGCTCGCAATACGCTCCCTCCTTTATCTATTGAGCCAGATGCTACAGGCTTATTTCTCTTTTGTTATATAGAAATTTGATTTAATTTGACTATTTTGAATATTAAATTGTGCTGTTGTGCTGACATTTACCGATGTCAGTCATCGGAATGCTTAATCCCTCAAAAGCTCTGCTTCTGTAATTCCTATTCTACTATTTGGTCCGTCATTACAGAATCTCATTGAGATGGAAATGACACTAAGGAGAAGGGAATCCGAATGGGGATAAATGGTAGCATTGTTCCCAATGTTGGAACAAGAGCAGTGTGATAGTCGTGGAATGTGTCTGGCCAACTATTTGGAATTATTCCACAGCATTTTTTGTTGACTTCATTATTGTTGATGCAACCGTCAAACCACACAATACATAATAAAATGAATGGCTCAACCCAATATTTAAATTCTGCCATTACTTACTAACCCTTATGTTGTTCCAATCCCAAATTACTTTCTTTGTGCCGTGAAACAAAAAGGTGCTTTAGTTTTTAAATAACATTCTGGCTGCTCTTCTCTCCTCAATATAATCAAAATGCCGTCAAGCTCCAAATGACAAAAAGGGTCATAAAATTGGCTTATATTAAAATAAATTAATACTTTTTATTCATTAAGGATATTAAATTGATCACAAGTGACAGTACAGACATACAAAAGAATTCTATTTCAGATAAAGGCTGTTCTTTTGAACTTTATGTTCATAAAAAATTACAATCATCACAGTTTTTAACTAATTAAACAAACAAACAAATAAAAAAAATCAGCATATTAGAATGATTTCTGAAGGATCATGTGACATTGAAGATGGCTGCTTAAAAATTGTAGTAACATTTCACAATAGGGTTAGGTCCTTAAATATTAACTATTTTTGGTCAAATAAATGCAGCCTTGGTGAGAATAAAGTGAGACTTTCTGATGAGATGTCTTTCAAGAACATTAAAAAAAAAATCTTACTGCCCCAAACATTTTGACAGTAGCGTATATTATAATACATTATGTCTTCTGAATCCATATGATTGCATTTAAATTGTTATTCACTGAAATTACATGATCTTTTCAATGAGAATCACTTGATATAAAACCAGCCTAAATTACACATGAATTGATTCTCCAGTTCAATTCACTCATTCACAGCAACGAACAACTCATTAGACTGACAGGTAATCAGTGAATAATGACTTATATTTGGTTTGTTTGCCACACAATACTATTATACACTTCAGAAGACTTGGAATATATTGCATGTGTTTTATGGATCATTTTTATGATACTTTTGTGATGCATCTTTGTCTTTTTCAAGGCTTGACAGCACCAGGATTCATTCGCTTTCATTAAATTATTAAAGAAAATCATCTTCTGTGCTCAACAGAAAAAAAGAAAAAAAAGAAAGAAAGTCATACATATTTGGAACTACATGAATTTTGAACCACAATTCCTTTAAGGCTGACCTCACATCAACGTAGCTGAATTCTTATGTAATGGGGATAGAGTAATGGATAGAATAAATGGAAAGAGCTCACAAATTGATGGCTGAGGTCTTTTAAGTACATTCAATTGCTCTTGATTTCCTCTTTCTGGCTGCACTGTCAAACGCAACAACAGATCTAGTGTAATCTTCAGTCCTCTCCTATCAAGTCTCCATGTAAGACGCTCAGATATCTGGAGCCACTCTGAAACAAGACATTTCACCCTTTTCTCCACAGTTCACTGGGGCCTCGCAACTGCAGATAAAATATTGGGTGGAAAAAGGCCAACAGCCTTGAACAGGACATTAATGTAGACAATAAATGATTCCTAAATCGATCTGACCTTTTCAGCAAATATATTCAGCTCTTCAGAAATCGTCTGCTTTAGTTAACTTGGCGCAAGTATCCATCTGGGATGGCCGGCAGAACAGATGCCATCCCCAACTTGGCCTCTCCATCATGGAATTTAATAGGCCATAACAATAAAAGCGGGAACACTGGGTGTGCCCGAGGGAAATCAACAGTGTGCTAGACCAGGCAGTTAGAAACTGACTGTGTGTAAGTGTGTATGAGAGAGAGAGAGAGAGAGAGAGAGAGAGAGAGAGAGAGAGAGAGAGAGAGAGAGAGAGAGAGAGACAGAAAGAGGATAGTGAAGGGAAGAGCAAGAAAGCAGCACAAATAAAAAAGGCTTTCTTTTCTGCTCTTCACAAATGATTCCACGCTGCCCAGGAGTCTTTTGTAATTATGCTTTAAGTGGTTCAGTTTCTATGACAAACTGACAGTAAAATCAGCTCATTTATATCATAATGTTTTTCTCATGCACCTGCCACTCAGTCATTGTGTTGTTTGGCTCTTTGATCCATTTGGTGTTGTACTGCTCTCAAAAGCATGGTAATTGAGTTACTGACTGATGGAGGTCTAATTAGTCTCAGTCCAGCACTTACGCTGAGTGATTTTTGCCCATGTAATGAATGGCGTTTGTTATGTAGGAACATGTTTCTAATAGGGCAGTATAGCCATTTTCTGTAGGCTTTCTATCATAGTTAAACAATAATTTTGTAAAAATTCAGCCAGCTATAAATTATACTCACAAACAGTGTCACATACTGTATGCACACGCTCATTTGAATGTTAAATCTTGACCGTTCATAATTCAGTAGTTTTGCTTTGTTCCACATTAATTGTGTATGTATTTGTGTCTGTAAGATCTGTCACACACACAAAGCTGCCACCTCAACTTCTATAGCTTCACCTGTTCAATCCAATGAACAGGGCAGATGAACTGTGTGCCACTCAAAGGGCCGTTTACACAAGATATGTTCTTTACATTGTTACTTTCATTGTTTATCTATGTAAACATGGGCCAGATGGACATTTCCTGTTTTTTTTTCCCTTCAGTGATTCGCATGAGGAGTAGCAATTTGAATAATAAGAAATTCAGGAATTCTGATTCTATTATTACTAGTACTTTTAAAATATTTTGACAAATAATTGCAAATACATTATGGGATCATTTTAATAATCAATAAATGTAAAACAATTCTTGCAAAATGTGTGTTTACATTAACTTTCTAATGGCGTTTTTTTCAGAGGCAGCATAAATCCAATCAATAACTGTGAGCAAAACTTCACAGAACATTAGTGTCTTCTGTAGAGCTGCTTTATGTGTGAATTGAGATAATTTCATAATTTATTAACTTCAAACAATTATTAAAATGAACTGAATCAACGCTGAACTGACTTGAGCTGAATAATGACACTATTGTCTTTGTAGAGCTGCTTTTAGGAGAATTTGAATTTGTCTCATATTTGAAGTTTGCATCATTGATTGTTATTTTACTGTGAAGCTTCGATTTGTATTGTATAAAGCACTATGTATATAAAGATGATTTGACTTGACTTGTATAGTTGTAAGATTTTAAGAACCAGTTCACAAGAGTCATTTGTTACTGATTGAACTACCCTGATCACACTGTATAGTTATGATTCACTATAAAGAACCAGTTTTGTGAGTCATTTGTTCAGGAATCGGACTACACTGGTTGTGCTGTATGGTTTTGATTCACTGAACGGAACCAGTTCATAAGAGTTGTTTATTCGGGAATCAGACTACACAATTGTACTGTATATTTCATGCTGTAGCTTCAGTAGCAGTGTTACATGACCACTGAATAGTAGTATAGCAAAAACCATTAATGGAACCTAAGTTTGGTTCCATTCCATGAGTCTAGTAAGAACATTTCCCATTTGAGCAGTCATAATTTTTCAGCAAAAGACATTCTATTTGTGTCCATAGGCATTTCTAAACTACATTTGTATACATGTCCCAACACCTAGAGCAGTAAGAATGCATTCATACCATGCATCTTATAAGATGTAGAGATGTTTCTGTGCTCTTTAACCCCACCCTGTTAAAGCATTCACATCACAATGAAGGTCACGGCTGCAAACTATTTATGGCTCAGTGTGAGAGGTGATGGTCTCATCTGATACTGTCAATCAAGCATGGATGATTGACAGCTGAAATATTCAGCTTCAGTCCTTTACCCCTGAACATGATCCTATATGTGGCACGTGTGGCGATGGAAACGAAAGGGCCACCTCTGGACTGTGATCCTATATGTGAGCCCATTATGATGCATCATTCCGCTATAGGTCATCTCATTATAGGCTCGCACAAACCACCATTAATAATCGGAAATTCCTTATTCCAAACCATCCATCAGACATGGAATTGCTGCTTGCTTCTGGCTTATATGGATATTAGTCATTCAAGAACGTCCCTCATGAATTTGCTATTACGGGGGCACACGTCAGTTTGGGGAATCATGGCTTGGGTATAGACGGGGAAGGGGTGCTGAATGAGGCCTGACCCGCAGTCCTCATAAGAGAGAAACAGAGTGGGCCAGAGGTTGCAGATTGAGATGGATTACAGCAATTGGCTGTGATGAGATTGCAAAGAACACAGTGAAAGTCGGGCTGATATGTTTATGGGGGTGAGAAGATGTGCATGTTTGTTAGTAATGTGTGGATGCATGTGTGCCCATAGTGTGCTGAATGAATGCCCAGGGGAGGCCTTCCTCACCAACAACACAGATTAGTTGTAATTTCACAGGATGGGTGGCAAAAAGTGGTGTCAGGTTGGGTTAGACTCAATCACTCAATAATTCAATCACAGCTCTGTTTTACAGTCCACTGCCTGATGTTTGATCTGTATGTGTATGTGTGTGTGGCCCAATAACAAGCCTTTGTGGTTTCATTATAGTCGGACATTCCAAATGCATCCACTCCTCTGCCATAAAGAATTCTCATTAAAATGATAGAGGCCATGGTATGAAATAGGTAGGAAAAGGGCAGGAGGGGATTAAATAGGTTTTTAGCCCATCACTGAGAGCAGGATGGAGAAACTCTAAACAGTAGGCTATATAACAAATTCATCACATGGTGGCCTGTACTTAAGTACTGACCCAGTCTGACTTCTCCCTTCATATGTTCTCATTTTCAACTGCAGTAGAGCTTTGGCAGCTAGATATTGCAGTTAAAAAGCCTTCCAAATGAATCTTGCTTGTAGTGGGTAACTGCTCCTTGCAGTGTAGTAAATAACAGAAATTGAACTTGTAACCTAATTATTATGGTAACTGATAAATGACAAGAGTCATTAGAGTGTCCACGATAATGAAAAGAAAAAAAGAAATGTATATTATCATTCAAAATTTTGGGGTTGTTATAATGTTTTTGAAAGACATCTCTTATGCTTACCAGGCTGTCTTTATTTGACTGATTGAAAATACAATAAAAACGATAATATTGTAAAATATTGTTTTAAATAAATGTTCTTATAAAGAATTTTCAGCAGTCATTACTCCAGTTTTCAGTGTCACATAATCCGTCATTTAAATATTCAGATTTGGTGCTCATGTAACATTTATAATTATGATCAATGTTGAAAACAGTTGCTGCTTAATATTTTAGTAAGTTCAAAATTATTTTAGTGAGTTCAAAAGAAAAGTATTTATTTGAAATAGATAAATATCTTTACTGTCACTTTTAATCAATTTAATGTGTTCTTACCGAACAGAAATGTTAATTTCTTTAAAAAAAAATAATTGTAGTAATGTTGATCTTATATGGTTTTGAAAAACGTTTAATTATATATATTAATTATATATATATATTTTTTTTTTTTTATTCTTTTAATGAGTTATTAGGCTATCAGTGCAGTTGTATCACCCTGACATTTTAATTAAAAAATAATAATAACAAAATGAATGTTAATTCAGAAATTAAAACATGCTCATCATCAAATTGTATGTATGAATTGCCTTTTTATATTTTTTTAAATAATGAATCCAATGAATCCATCCAGATGAGAACCATGTCATTGACCCTACCAGATTTTAATTTTTAATGCGGTGGGCTATCAATGTTAAATTACATTTCATTATGGTTCATTAAAGATGGGGTCGAGTAATGCATAATTCAGTTTGCATTCACTGTGCTAAATAAATAATACGGATATATTATGATTTAAAAGAGAAAAGGTTTTTCTTTGCATATTAAACAGTGGATCTAAAAATATAGGTCTGCATATGTGTGCATGCCTGTTTCTGTGTATCACCATATGTGCCAAGTGTGCTAAGCGCCAGCTGTTTTCTTGTGTGCACACACTGCTCTTTTGTTCTGTACTCCTAAATCCAGTCTGCATGAACCAGCCAAGCAGAAAACTTTACCAGTCTGGCTCCACCGCTTGCATTTCACAAGCCACTAAAACATCTCACTACCTCTGCATGCTCAACCACCACCTTCGTTACACTTAAAGACAGAGCCAAACCCTCCCCCTTCACCTCTCCTTTGGATGGCTTTGTGGATTGAGCTATTCTATACCATTAACTTCATATGTCTGAACTAAAATCTGCCTTTGTGCATGCATACCTGGTACCAGAAAGCTAGTTAGATGCTAACCTCTAAGTCATATTCCCAAGGCATCATGGGACGAGAACAACAGATTTCAAACAAGGAGTCTTGCAGGTTGAGCTCCAGAGCCCATTTAAAACTAACAACGTGGCACAAAACCGAACATGTTTGTGAGAATCGTAACCTCGTTTTTTGTTGATTTGTGGTCCGCTTGTGATTACAGCACATAACTCACGAAATCACTTTCCGAAAGGTCAACCAACTGCCCGCTGGCCTTCCTGTACCCACGACAGCTGTTAATAAAATCTTTAATTATGAATAGGACTTCAGGGGGCTTTCGATGACTTTATTGCGGTGCCATTATGTTACAGCTCTGCCCGGCTGTATGTGAGTATGAGTGAACCGAGCAAGCCGCTATCACCTCAAGGGTGTTTTCGATGCTCTCAATCCCATCAAGCGGAGTTGAAAGGGTCTGGTTTTAATTTGGAGCAGTGGGGATTGAACGGGGTATATGGTGCAAAGCTATCTGTGCGAGACAGGAACTCAGCAGTCAGGTTTGATTGACCGTTTCTGGGCATTCTCAAATTGTCAGCACGCTGCCCAAAGGGACAGACTTCCCCAATGGTGGGCATCATCATCAACATCATCATAATCGTCAACACCATCGTCATCATCATTAGTGTCATCGAGGCGCAGTATGAGGCAGGAGTTTGATTAAAAGTGACCCGGTATGGCCTCGATCATCATCTTCAATCACCATCGTCTCTTGTATTTTCTCTCAGCTTCACCTGTTCAGTGGCGTTGGTACGTCTCTGAGCTTTCTCGGCCCTGATCGATGGCTCCACCAAACAATGTCAAAATGTGTGCAAAGATGATCCCTGGAAGCTACAGAGGATGCATAATGACCTAGTGAGTCCTTTCTTCCATCTTTCTTCATTTCCCTCCTGTCCCGTTCTTTCCTCACTCCTGTCTGGGCTCCTGCTGCTGGGAGGCTATTAACTCTACGCAGCTCAGCGGGGTGTGGGGTTAAAAAATGAGGGCGAGAGTCCCCTTGCTGTATCAAATTGACAGCAGATTAAGTCCTCAGTCTCTCAGTGGCATTAGAATCTATCTTGGCGAGGTAATACATAGTGTCGACATGATACAAATAGGTACGTAGAACTTTCATATTTGCTGTACCTCCCACTTCCCTCGCCCTCGCTTGCTGTTTTCTCCACTTCCTCGGCTCTTCAATCTCTTGGGAGAATGGTGATCACCTGCCTTGCATAGCAAATAGAGGTGTAGGTGGACAGCCCGAGAGGAAGCCATGGCAGGTCCTTACCTGCTGAGACAAATGGGCTGCATTACTCCAGGTGCTCAAACCTAGAGAACCGAGTGGACAGGCTTTGAAAAATACCAGCCACATTGGGTCCATCAGACTTCGTTTTCCTCCACTCGAATTTTCCCCTTGCTCAACCCTGTATCCCATCTCTAAATTAAGTCTTTTCTTCCAAGCACACCTTCCATCAAGGCTCTAGATCTGGGCCCCTTATCTCGACCTCATCACTTCGCGAGCCAAATTTCACACGCCGCTGGACATGATTTTCTATCCTACTACACTACATTGGCGGACGTGGAGGGACAGCAGAAAAGGACAATTCCTCAGTGTCTTCATGTGTATCTATATGTATCCTAAGAGCAGGTAGAAGGATAATATTGTGTTGCTGATTGAACACTTTGGTTATATGGTGTCACTATAATCATTAAAGTTTTTTTTTTTTTTTTTCATTTTCTCTCAGTGTCATTTCCTTATCAACAAACTGACTGTACTGTAGATGCAAATGATTTTTTTGAATATGTTACATTTTATTATACCACTAAATTTTAATTTTAAATAAAATTGGCATAAATTGGAATTTATTTAAATAAATGTTGTAGGAAAAAATGGAGTTTGTTAGATTTTAAGTTTAGAAAAATTACTGTATTGTTCATAGGTATGTTCATATATGAAATAGTCTCTTATGCTCACCAAAACTGCATTTATTTGATCAAAATACAGTAAGATATTAAAATAATAAAACAATTTAAAATAACTGTTTTCTATTTGAGTATATTTTAAAATTAATTTATTCATGTGATAGCAAAGCTGGATTTTCAGCAACAAATAATCAGGTCTTCAGTGTCACATGATCCTTCAGAAATCATTCTAATATGCTGATTTGATGCTTAAGAAACATTTATTATTATTTTCAATGTCAAAACAATAATAATGTTTTGTGGAAACCATAATTTTAAAATTCTTTGATGAATAGAACCACAAAGAAAAGCATGTTTATATATATATATATATATATATATATATATATATATATATATATATATTATTTGAAATAGAACTTTTTTAACAATATAAAAGTCTTCACTGCCACTTTTGATCAATTCAATGCATTGTTGCTGAAGCGTATTGATGTCTTTCAAAAAAATCTGACCTCAAACTTTTAAACAGTATTATATACATATATAGACTTCATTATCAGACTTACACTCCAGATCATGATTCCTCTCTATCGAACATAAACAAGAAATGTTTGTTTCTTGTCCTCCAGGCCCTGAACACCATTAATAAGATGCCAAGTGGTTGATAAAGTTCCTCATCCCAGAAATTGGTGGATCTGGGCTGAAGACTTGTGTAGATGCCGTTTGGATTATGTTCTCTGATACCCAGCGGTGTTGTCTAGAAACTTTACTGGATCAATACCAGGCCTCACTTGCCTAAAGGCCACAGTCACTTTCGTGTGCTCCCTCATTCATTTGGCTGGACTAGTGATTGTTAGGAGTTAGTGGTGAAGCAGGCTGAAGGATGCGCTTGTTGAGATATGGATTAGCTGACCTATAAGCTAAAAGCACTGATCCTTATTGATTTCTCTCAGTACAACAGCCATCAGGCACAGCCTCAGACCCAACTGCTTAATCTTCTGCGCTGTAAAGCGGTGCAGGTGATTGTAGAGAAATCAAGCCGGAGGTATCGTCACAGCTTACTGGAAGTTCTGAGTGCTAAAATTCTTTAACCCAGTAGTGATTAAAAAAGTGACTGAGAAAAGAAACGCTTGCTGTGTGCTATGGTCTGATGCTTTTTATGATCGCTTTTGGCGAACATTGCGAAATGAGCTTGCAGACCTTGATATTTACAGGCTGAAAATACTAAACAAAAGAAGAAATAAGGTAGTAGTTCATACTGGTAGTGAACTGAACTGGTAATTTGTTGAGCTATTTTTTTTTCTGTGCCCTTTTGTTAAAATAATGAGTGGACATAATTTCTTTTTCTGTGTAGAAGGGAAAAAAGACAATTACCAAAGATAATTGAACATGTACTTCAATATAAAGTGTCACATACAAAGACCAATTGGCCAAAGCAATTTCTCTGGGCTATTTGTCTTGGGACCATTAATATGTTTCCATGTGATAATGATGATCTTAATGTCTTGCAGCATTAAGAACCAGAGCAGGTGTCTTCCTGTAAAGCAATTAAAAATCATTTGTGGGAAACCCACGACATGCAGGTGCACCCCCTCTGTGTGTACATGTGTGCTTTCAGTCTTCTGTGAATTTTCTTCATGACATTTACATAAGCTAATCATTGAAGGATCTATGGAGGCTGGATACTTGTCAGTCATCTACAGCCAAAACACACCAGTGTGTGAAGCAACATCTCTGCCTTCCATGATGGATTTGGTGGTAGGTGTTGAGGAGAAGTAATAATCAAATCATTGAAAGCCTTGAATAGTGGAAGGTTTGACTATAGAATGCCATTTGGTCTTATGCAACTTTTTGAAGTTTGAAGTTATAGCACCTTTGAAGATCTGGTGCTATATAGCACCAAAAGTGGTTCCCCTATGATTACGAGCCAAGAACCACTTTTAGTGCTATATAGCACCATTTTTTTTGGTTTCCCTTTCTAAGGGGAAATGATGTGCATAATGTGCAATATTCTTTGAGAATACATTGTGTAAGTTGTCTGGACTACATTCTAAAACCTTAAATTTAAGGGATAAATTCAGTTAAGTCTTGTGGTCAGGCCATTAAGTGGATTTCCTGGATTATACGAGTTGTAATTGAAGTTGATTGAATGGAGTATAGAGACCTAGCAGAGGGGCTTAGCACTATAGGAGTGAGCCATGATCAGTGGTAACTGAATTATATTTAAGTGGGTCACATTCATTTAAGCCAGAGACTCACTGAAGTACTGTTGAAATGATTATGTAAGTTTGATGGCACACAGTTCAACCGATCGACATTAATATTCCAAGCAATAACAATGAATGGAAACTAAAGCTTTTAAGCTTCATAAAGGACACAAAACATAAAAGCAGCATAAAAGTGGTCTGACTCAAGTGCTTTATTCCAAGTCCTCTGCAATCATACAGCATCTTTGTTTTTATGGGGCTTTTGTGTTCTGTGTTGAAGCCTGAAAGCTTCAGTCCCCATAAAAAAAGAACCAGAACAGTCCATCTTGAGTATTTATTGCATTAGACAGAAGAAAGAAAGTCACATGGGTTTGGAGCAAAAAAGTGTGTGAATTTAAAATGTTAAATATTACATTTCTGGCAATCTGTTCCTTTAAGTTACAGACTTTCAGATATTCTTTGTACCTGCACTGTAAAAACAAAGCTCGATTGATTTTCCAGAATTTGTCACATTCATTTCCTGATTGAAAAATGAGGTACATAAACACAGGTACACATTTGAAACATATTTGCCCCAAGGGCTGCCACAAAGGCAACATTACCTAACCACATACCCATCCCTTCTCACAATGACACTTTGTCTGACAGCATAAGTACACTGACCCCAAATCTAAAGATGGATGGGCTTTTTCACCACGTTCATTGCAATACTGAGATTATTAGCTCTGTTGTCTGTCTTTCCCCCTTTTTTTACCATTATAGCACCTCTTATTGTTCCCTGTGTCCTCTTCGGTGGGAATTATGGGACCTGTATGTTTACCTATGGCCCTGACCTGCTCTCTTTATTAGACAGGGTCTAATATTAGACACAAGCCCTCTGTGCTGAAACTGGCCTGGGGAGCTTCTTAGCTTACCTGACATCAACTTCAGTAAATAGCCCTACATTAAGAAAACATGAAGCCTAGAGCACTCCTAGCTATTTGGCTTTTACCTTAAAATAAATCTATTTCTACTTTCTGAAGAGAAATAATTCATGTATACTGCCAGATGGAAATGGCGGAGCCTCCCTCTCTCTTTCACTTTTGACTTTCAGTAGCTCCCTTCAGTACCAAATCATTTATTTCCCTTTGAGATGTGTAAGATGTATTAACATCTTGGAAATCAAATTTTCCTTGTATATTTTGAGATATTGAGTTCATTGTACTATGAAAACATTAAACAAGTCAAACTATTACTCATATATTAAAGTTATATATATGTACAGTATCTCATAAAAGTGAGTACACCCCTCACATTTCAGCAACTATTTTATTATAACTTCTCAAGGGACAATACTATAAAAATGAAACTTGGATTTATTTTAGAGTAGTCAATGTGCAACATGTATAGCAGTGTAGATTTACTGTGCTCTGAAAATAACTCAACACACAGCCATTATTGTCAAAATAGCTGGCAACAAAAGTGAGTACACCCTAAGTGAACATTTCAAAACTGTGTCCAAAGTGTCAATATTTTGTGTGAGCACCACTGTTATCTAGCATTGCCTTAATCCTCCTGGGCATGGAATTCACCAGAGCAGTACAGGTTGTTGCTGGGATCCTTTTCCACTCCTCCATAATGACATCACGGAGCTGCTGGATGTTAGACACATGGTGCTTCTCCACCTTCTGCTTGAGGATGCCCCACATGTGGTTAATAGGGTTCAGGTCTGGAGACATACTTGGCCACTCCATCACCTTCAGCTTCAGCTTCATCAGCAAGGCAGTTGTCATCTTGGCCGTGTGTTTGGGGTCATTATCATGTTGGAAAACCCAGTTTCTGAAGGGAGGGCATCATCTTCTACTTCAGAATGTCACAGTACATGTTGGCATCCATGTTTCCCTCAATGAACCGCAGCTCCCCAGTACCAGCAGCACTCATGCAGCCCCAGACCATGATGCTAACACCACCATGATTGACTGTAGGCAAGACACAATTTTCTTGGTACTCCTCACCAGGCCGTCACCACACATTCTGGACACCATCTGAGCCAAACAAGTTTACCTTAGACTCATCAGACCACAGGACATGGTTCCAGTAATTCATGCTCTTGGCCAGGTTGTCTTCAGCAAACTGTTTGCAGGCTTTTTTGTGAGCCAGCTTCAGAAGAGGCTTCCTTCTGGGACGACGGCCATCCAAACCGACTTGTTGCAGTGTGTGGCGTATGATCTGAGCACTGACAAGCTGACCTTCTGCTTCTGCAACCTCTAAAGCAATGCTGGCAGCACTCATGCGTCTGTTTTTTGAAGCCAGCTTCTGCACCTGACGCACACCACTAGGACTCAACTTCTTTGATCAACCCTTGCGAGGTCTATTCCGAGTGAAACCCGTCTTGGAAAACCTCTGTGTGACACTGGCCACTGTACTGTAACTCAGTTTCAGGGTGTTACTGATCTTCTTATAGCCTAGGCCATCTTTGTGGAGAGCAACAATTCTAATTCTCAAATCCTCAGAGACTTCTTTGCCATGAGGTGCCATGTTGAACATCCAGTGGTCAGTATGAGAGAATTGTACTCAAAGCACCAAATTTTAACTGCTCTAATACAAGATAAACAAATTTGTATGGTCCTGTTAAGCAGACAAAAACATGTACATGATGAATAGGACATGTGGCTTTGCATGGTTAAACGACGTATAGCTGTTATCACTTAGGGTGTACTCACTTTTGTTGCCAACTTTTTTTGACAATAATGGCCGTATGTTGAGTTATTTTCAGAGCACAGTAAATCTACACTGCTATACATGTTGCACATTGACTACTCTAAAATATATCCAAGTTTCATTTTTATAGTATTGTCCCTTGAGAAGATATAATAAAATTGTAATATATATATATATATATATATATATATATAGAACATTTTAAATAATACATTAGTAAAGTAAAAATGTTAATAAAATGTATAATTTTTTCTATTTAAGGGCAAATAACATGCATAATGTTCAATATTCTTTTAGAATACATTTATAAGATGTATAAACAGATATGATTCCAAACATCTTGTCCGTCTCATGTAAAAAGTTTGCAAAGGCATATTTCAGTACAGACTGTAAAACTTGTCATAAAAAGGCTGTTATTGAAGGATGGAGCAGTTAACAACTATATTTGACCTGATTTGACCCCAGTGTTGTTCATTTCACATGCCAAAGGGGTGTTTCTCAAAGACACAGCAAAAAAAAAAAAAAAAAAAGCCTGTTAATTCTTGTTCTTATAAACCATCAGAGAGATCATGGAAAATAATCAATTCTATAATAATTATAAAAAAAAATATTTAAAAATGAAATTATAAAGTAGCACTTTAGTATACCAACTAGTAATTTGTCTATAGGTTTAACTGACTTGGCATTGTAAACAGTTCCATATGTTAATTTGATTTTTTTATTTCTGGGTGAAAAGCCCAGAATGCTGAGTGAGGGATCTAAGAGAGCAGTCGCAGAGCTAATGAGTGCAGCGAGAAGCAGCTTAGGCATCATCTAGCTGACAGATTTCACCAGTTTTACAACAACACCTCAGCAATGAAACAGTCAGCAATGACTCCTGACACTGTAGAGGATCTGCATAGTCGAGGCTGTCACACGTTTGTATTAAAATGTAAGAACCTCAGCTAAAGCCATTATTTTCATTGCATTTATTTCTAAAGGCAACAAAACAAATTACTCTAAAAAATAATTAACGAGATTCACCAAAGTACCCAGCTACACACAAATTCAATTGTATCCCTTGCCTTGCCTCCACTTTCGTTCTCCCTTTCCTCTTTGGAGTTTGACCCAATTTCTTTGCTTTTGATGTTTTTTTTGTTTTGTTTTGTTTTGTTTTTTGTTTGTTTGTTTTTCTGGAGAAGGGAGAGTGCATGAGATAAAGCAGACTTTAATATAGCTATCACTAACATGCATGTAGTTTATGTACACTCTTAAAAAAAAAAGGTTCCAGGAAGAATCAAAAAGGGGGTTTCGCGGCGATGCCATAGAGGAACCATTTTTGGTTCCCTGAAGAACCATTTTGTGAAAGGTTCTTTAAAGAACCGTTGTTTTTCTTGGTGCCATAAAGCACCTTTTCTGGTACTACAAAGAACCCTTTTTAAAGGTTCTTCAAAGAACCACTGATGAATAGGTTCTTTATGGCCCCATTTCTTCCAGATCAATATCCTTACATTTATCATACAAAAATTTTTCTTTAATAGGATTGTTCAGAAAATAATTCTGAAGAAAAAAAAAAAAAAGAAAATCCAGAAGTAACAATTAACACTTGACAAGATGTATGATTAAAATGTTTATTGCATTTACAGTATACATCATCAGGCCCGTAGCCAGCTATGAGGTCCATACCTCGGGTAATATTTCGTTCAAAAATAAAATTTGTTCTCTGACTAATTTGCTGTTAAAATCCTCATATGAATGTCTGCATGACATGTATAATTCATTTTAGACAGTTTGCAAGAATTTTAGCATCCGTGGAATGAAAATGATCGCTGCGAGACGCTGGCGGAGTGAACTTGAGAGAGCAGTGATGAGTGAGGACGTGGGGCGCAGCCTTCGTGTTGCTAGATAATCGATTTTAGACTTGCATTTTCCACTTAATTTGACACTTTTGAAAGCTATGTAATGTAGGAACTTGTAGTTTACGGTCAGTGATATCCTTATCCTATCTTATTTGCAAAAGATTTGATACAGTTTCGGTTTATTTTTTATTAGGCTATTTTTCGTTTTAATAGCAATATCTGGCAACAAACTGACAGTAATCAAAAAAGCCCATGGACAGGTTATTGCTGACAGGATACGACATTCGGTAAGGAAAACGTAAAATTATCATTATATTATCTGTCAGAAACGTTATCAACGCTGTCAAAAACAGTATTTAACACTAGTATACATGTCTAGTTACATGAAATGAACGCAAACACTAGCCATGAAGAAAACCAGGGCCGGATTATCCATAGACGGGATTGGGCGAGTGCCCTGGGGCACCAGCCAATAGGGGGGCACCAAGTGATTAAGATAATGATAATACCTTTAAAATATTTTTCCTTTTGTATATATATATTATTTTGAAGAGATACTGATGCATAGAAAATGAACAGCTAATGATATAATATATACAGAGAGAATATAAAATATATGCAGGCATATAAAGAATTGCGATTTGGTCAGGTCACAGTATTTGCCCCCTCCTCCAGTCAGAGAGCATATTTATTCACAAATGATCATTTTAGCGGTTGTACGAAATGTAAATTAAAAAAAAAAAAAGAGAGAGAAAAAATATCACGACACATAGCCAGGGCTCTACAGTGCGACTGAAAAGTACTGCGTGCGACTATCAAAAAATATTTAGGAGCACCAGTGCGACTAACCCGATCAGCATAGGCTATTTGTGTTTGCGCTGACGGGAGCTTCAAAGATTTCTACTTGCGTGGGGGGGCACTTCAAATGTGGTCACCCTAGGGCACTACACTGTGTTAATCCGGGCCTCAAGAAGACTATGCTATGTCATTAAGTATAGAATTTTGGAAGTTCATCCATCCATCTATTCACTCTCCAAACCACTTATCCTCTGTAGGGTTGTGGGGGCTGAAGCCTATCCCAGCATCTTGGGCCACAAATGCATCCAATTAATGGTATTTAAGCAATATAAGCACTAGGTAACAATGTTATACAGTACCTGTCAAAAGTTTGGAAACATTACAATGTTTTTGAAAAAAACAAACAAATAAAAATCTCTTCTGCTCACTAAGTCTGCATTTATTTAATCAAGAATACAGAGAAAATAGTAATATTGTAAAATATCATTACAAATGAAAAGAACTGTTGTCTATTTTAATATACTGTAAACTGTAATTTATTCCTGTGATAAAATGTTGAATTTTCAGCATAATTACTCCAGTCTTCAGTGTCACATGATCCTTCAGAAATCATTTTAATATGCTGATTTGCTGGGGGGGGGGGGGGGGTATTTTTATTTTTAAATAATTTTACATTTCTTATTCTTAAAAAAGTCAAAAACTGTTTTTGCTTTTTAACATTTTTTTGTGGAAATGGTGATGCTTTTTTCAGGATTCATTAATGATTAGAAAGAACAATGAAGAGCATTTATTAAATTTATTAAACAATTTAGTAAATAGAAATCTTTTCCAACATTATAAATGTCTTTACTGTTACTTCTGATAAATGTAATGCACCCTTGATTAATAAAAGTAATAATTTCTCAGTTTTGTTTTTACCACACATGTATTAATTTCTCTCTTTTCTTACCACAAATGTTTGAATGGTATTGTTTCCATAAAAATGTTAAGCAGCAAAAACTGTTTTCAACATTGGTAATAATCAGAAATGTTTCTTGAGCTGCAAATCATCATATTATAATGATTTCTGAAGGATCATGTGACACTGAAGACTGGAGTAATGATGCTGAAAATTCAGCTTTGATCACAGCAATCAATTACATTTTAAAATATATTCACATAGAAAAGAGTTATTTTAAATTGCAATAATATTTTACAATATTTATGTTTTTACTGTATTTTTAATCAAATAAATGCAGTGAGACACACACACAAACCAGTTTCTTAAAATAACAGAATTAACGTTAATGTTTTTAGGTTTGTGTCACTCAGGTTTGGATATCAAAACCTTCCTAAAATAACTGAAAGAGCTTTCTCAGCTCACCTGTGTTTCCTGCATTTCTGTCAGCAGCTCCGTTCAGAAACTTTGAAATTTTGGAGCTTCTCTTCTGTTGTAGAGAGATTACATTATCACTCCTGAAACCACAGAACAATTTTTATCAATATTTGTTTACCATGAAAGATAAAAACACATTTGAACTAACGTTAGATTCAGTTAATTTGCGCTCCTTGTAAGTGACGTCACCAGTTAACAGTACAGTGCATATTTCAGGCTAAATAAGTTTTCAATAAACCATTGACAAATTGACAGCAAACCCTTTACAAAGCTATCAAAACCTCTCATCTACACATAAAGATGTGACTAAAAGCCCAAGCTCTCATAAACAAGAGCTCAAGCTATAGAGTTAGCTTACCTCACCTGAAAACAGTTGAGATGCTAACAGACTTTTTCGAAGTTTTCTGCGAAGTAAATATTCAACAGAAACGTGTCAGTTACATGTAAGAAAGTGTCTGGAACAGTTGTATGTGATATCTGTGTGATTTTAGGAACTAAACTCACCTGAAAGCAGTGAAAACAGCAACGAGAGACAAAGATTTACAGTTTGTCAGTTGGTGTTGTCGCCCCGTTTCCATGGCAACTCCCTCCGCTCCAGCGTTTGAATGAGACTCCAGTATTCAGCGTGCACGCCCATTAAAACACGTCACAGTCACGCAGCATTAGCATAAATAAACCTCTAGAATTAGAACACTACATAAACAACTTAAAATCACATTAAATCTTTATTAAATTGCGAATTTGAAACTCATTTTGTAGTTCTACGACCAATGCATAGGTGCAAAATGGATAGTGGGACAAAGTGGCACTTTTATATTTTAAGATTTTGTATCACTCAACCTTTTTATTTCATTTTAAAATATGATTGCAGTATTTTTTATACTAAACTTAAATAACTAGCCTAATAATTTTTTGAGTCATGCAAAACAACTTTAAAATAGATAATAGATATAAAAGGATCTACTGGTCTTTTTTAATTAATAAACACCACAGCACTATTTATATAACTCAAAATTAATACTTTTTATTACACTATAATTGAATACAACTAACAGAAAATGTGTCTGGAATGAGTTCTGGACCAGACAGGACAATTTAGCTCACTTGATCTCACTTTCCACAAACAAAAATATTTACAACATGATGAGTGTGAAGAACCATTAAATAGTCCAAAGAACCTTTTGTGCAATGGAAAGGTTCTTTGGATATTAAAGGTTCTTCATGGAACCATACACCCTGCCAAAGAACCATTTAAGAACCTTTTTTTTTTTTAAGAGTGTAGTAGATTTTTTTTTAAACTGGAACTCCAAAGCAGCACATCACAGATTCATAATGTGTTCCATGTGAAATGTATCACAAGAATTCTCCTGTTTCTCTATTCCGACTACTACATACAATGCTGGAGAAGCTACTTTCAAAAATGTAGCTTATTTTTGAAAATTTAAAAACAACAGAAGGGTTTTTAGTGAACAAACAATCAACAATCAGGGTAACAGTATCATTTATACCAAATAGAACAAAAAAACCCTAACCAAGTCAAAAACTTTGATGAATAGAAGTTTCAACAGCATTTATTTGAAATAGAAATCATTTGTGACATTATAAATGTTACAAAATAATGTTTTGTAACATTATTGCTTACCCCAAACTTTTGAGTCGTAGTGTATCACAGTTTCCAGCAAAATATTAAGCAGCACAATTGTTTTTCACATTGATAATAATAAGAACTGTTTCTTGAGTAGCAAATCAGCATTTGGATGATTTCTGAAGGATCATGTGACACTGAAGTCTGGAGTAAAAAATAAATTACATTTTAAAACATATTCAAATAGAAAACACTTTTAAATTGTAATAACATTTAACTACTTATTATAGTTTTAACTGTATTTTGGATCAAATAAATGCAGGCTTGGTGAGCATAAGAGATTTCTTTCAAAAACATTAAACAAAACCTTAATTATTCTAAACTGTATCATAGTGATATTCTATATCCACTGAACTCAAGAAGCAATCTGTACATTATGCATAGCAGTGCTATTTCTTCTAAAAATGATCAAATATTGGCCCGATTCTATGATGTGTGCATGATTAACCTGGCCGTTACATTCATTTACAGCGGAAATACACATCTACTCTCACATCTCAACTATCAGTTTATCTCAGCACTGTTTGACATTCTGTCAGGGATATCATCCGCATCTCATTCACACAGAGGCCAGTTTGCTTAAGTAAGCTTGATACAGCAAGTTGATTAAAACGAACCCCTTCGGCCCACCCTCCTCCCTGTCCCCTAACCTTCTGCCACCATCTCTCTCTGTCTCGTTCTTTTCATTTCCCTAAGTGGTATGATGAGCTGGCGGCTGCTGTCAGGATCAGCACTCCCATGTAAATGATGAACAACTTAAACCCTCGACCCCCACAAACACCCTCCCTTCATTCAAAGCCACCCTCTCTCTCTCTCTCTCTCTCTCTCTTTCTCTCCCTCTCTCTCTCTCTCTCTCTCTCTTTCAGACACACACACACACACACACACACAAGAATGCCTGCAGTCACCTAGTTAAATATTTGATGCGGTTGTCGAGGCAGGTTATGCGACATAGCACTGCCTCACGCCACAGATGTAATATTCATAATGCAGACTCCGCTAATGACAATCAGGGCCTTTGAAGTGATGGCGAGACAAAGTACAGAGTGTGAGAAAATGCTTCTTATGAAAAAAAGAGAGAGAGAGGAGGAGGAGGAAGGTGGCGACAAGGGAAAAATATCCCTGGAGCATTACAGCGTGAGCTGAGAGTGTAATTTTCAAATATTAAATGCAAAAGCTGAGCTTTAATGCAAGAACTCCTCTGTGTGATCTCATTACAAATGAACACACATAATATGCACAGATTTTTCAATGCACAGAGGCGGCATAAATGTACTTGCATGGCACTCACAATCGTGGGAAACCATTTATCACATGATTGACGATTGATTGTTGCTTCTTGTGCACAGATGACATGCATGAAGAAAGACATGCCCTGATTGCACTGCTAGGTGGAGACATTCATATCTACGATATTATGGACAATGACATTTTTTGTCCTGACTATTAATATATTCAAAAATACATAAAAAAATGCAGTTTGTACAATCCACCTTGAATCCACATATGATGAACAGGTTTTTAATTTCTGAATAAAAATAGTCTTTGATGCTTCTTTAGTTCGGGTTAGTTCAGGCTGAAACTAAATGAAAGTAATGAATTAATAATTTGTGGTATTTCTGGAAAATACTTTTAACATTAAGAAATGTAAATAATCTTAATAATTATTCAGATTTATTCACAGGTAAGTGAAAGTCGTGACGTATTGTCAAGTATGGTGACCCATACTCGAAATTGGTGCTCTGCATTTAACCCATCCAAGTGCACACACACAGCAGTGAGTAGTGAACAAACGCACGCACACACACACAGTGAACACACACCCAGAGCAGTGGGCAGCCATTGCTCCAGCACCCGGGGAGCAATTGGGGGTTCGGTGCCTTGCTTAAGGGCACCTCAGTCATGGTATCGAAGGCAGAGAGAGTGCTGTTTGTTCACAATCCCCACCTTCAATTCCTGCCGGTGCGAGAATCGAACCGGCAGCCTTCAGGTTACAAGCCCGACTCCCTAACCATCAGGCCACGACTTCCCCACGACTTGTGACAGGTAATATCACAGACCCATATTAAAATATTTTAACAAGTAAAAATTAGACCATTTTACCCACTTATGGCACTTGTGTTGCACCAACACAAACGTCTCACAATGGACAGTATTTCAAAGAACTCTTTACCACTGTTCTTGAACAAATGAAACTATAGGATCTCCCCATAATACATCATTGAAGCAGAGATGGAATAGAGTTTGCACTTGTGTGGTGGTCTCCAATGGCTAACTGTACAACCTCCTTTTATCTTTTTGTCTTTCTCTGAAGTTGAAAAAGCCATGAAATCTACTGGGTTCCTGCTGGGTTCTCTCTCTCTTTCTGCATTCAGCTCTTATCTGTGTCTCAGAGAAGTTTTATTGAGAATAAGTGAATGAAATCTAACCTCTGAATCTTGGTGGAAATAAATAGTGCAGAATATGGTTGAGAATGCCTGCTTATCATCAAAGATCGTTTTCTTGGATCTCTGAATGTATAACCACACTCACGCTGTGAGTTTATATGAGAGCCTTGCACCACATTCCTCATATTAGGGCAAAGACCTACTGTTTATTGATGTTTTCTCTCTGCCTTACGAACCTTGACATATTTGGATCAGTTTTGCATTTTAATACCCCCGTACCTATTATGGTAGTTGATAAAGTCGTTTTGCCGATAACTGCAGTGCAATGCAGCTGTAACAAAATCATTTGTACTTAAATAGGCGTATTGAATGTGGAATGCTTTTAAAATAGACAGGGCAATTTAGAGTTTCTCAAGGTGATTATTGTAGACCCTTGAGCAAGTAACGCGATAAATTAGAATTAATTGCTTTGTGAAAACATCAATACATGGCCAAGATTTCATTTTGTGTTAAGTATAATGTAGTTTGCGGCTTTCCTGGCATGCCATATCTGATAAAAACCATGAAACAGCATGGGAGATATGTACATATTTCTGCTCTGTTTGCTCTGTTTGTCTTTTGTGTGCTTTTTTGTTGAGTTTGTGTGTATGAGTGGGAGAGAACCTTTTGTTCCGAGTGTTCTTCTCTCTGGGTCCCTCTAGGAGAGGAGAGAGGTTTGTGCAGTGCAGGAGACAAAGGAGACAAAGAGGCTGACTGCAGTGCTTCCTCTGCAGAATTCCACATTATAGTAAAAGCTGGGGGATGCTAGCAGAAACATATGTAAGGGACAATGTATGGTCAACTGGTCATAATAAACTTTAATAAAGCTGTGGTCAGACTTTGTGCACCTGAAATTTCTATGGACACTACAACAGTCGTAATATGACATCACATTCTCTGCCTTCTTTTTAAAAAATAAATTTCTACATATAATGTACAAAATATAAAAATATGTAATCTACTTCATTTTACTGCAATGCACCAATCCTGCAGATTTAAAGTTTGTGTTCTTTTAATTCAGCTAAAAGGTCACACTGATCTTCTGTTGGTCAAATGTCTTCGCAGGGCAGAGTTCACCATACTTAAACTTTGGAACGCAACAAAATTTGTATTTTGCATCTCCTGCATTCACATGCGCATTCACGCTCGTGACCTTTCCAACATGACTACGTAATGCGTAAACGTCCATCGCAGAACTAGTGAAAAACCAGCATTTGTGGTTAAAAAGTATCAAAAAAAATTATTTTTTGTTTGTTTTTTTAAGAAAATGACTAATTGTTTCGCTAGATAAGACCCATATTCCTTGGCTGGGATCATGTAGAGCCCTTTGAAGCTGCATTGAAACTGCAATTTGGACCTTCAACCCATTAGTCCCCACTGAAGTCCACTATATGGAGAAAAATCCTGGAATGTTTTCCTCAAAAACCTTTTTTTTTTTCCGACTGAAGAAAGAAAGACATGAACATCTTGGATGACATGGGTGAGTAAATTATCAGAAAATATTCATTCTGGAGTGAACTAATCTTTTAAAGAAGTTTATGGATAATTACCAGCTGAATGTACATTATCTCACTTAATACATGGTTTCTTGACCAAATAAATATGACATAAATCAGACATGAAATATTCATTTGAGCTGAAATGAATGATTTTCTTATCTGTAGATCAGCTAAAAACTATGCTAAGAAAAAGACTACATCATAACAAAAACAATTTGAAACCAAAAACAATTGGTATAGCAAAAAGATAAATACTGCAACTTAATTCATATATAAATTTAAACGAAAAAAAATATTTTTTGTTTATTTTTTTTATTAGCATTTTGTATTACTTTTTGTTAGCTAACAATATACAGTGTTTTCCTCCATTTTAAGTCCTATCACATTTTTTTTCTTTGCTTGCGTGTTCCAGGGTAGATTTTTTTTTTAAATAATTGAATCCTTCACTCAACCAATTTGTTCAAAAACACTGATTCATTCAGCAACAAACAACACTACTGTGTGTTAGTGATGGGAAAATTGAATTATTTTATTGGTTTGATCTTTGGATCTCATTCAGCAAATTCTTTATACAAGTCAATTTGTTTATTTGGGCAGAGTTTGATTAAAATGTTAGATTTGGATACTAAATGCTCAAAGCATGTTCACATGCGCAATATTCTGAATTAGTTAGGAAATGTTTATAATTCAGTCAAAGATAAATTATAAAAAAAAGAAACCACATCTATCTTGAGTAACACGAAGTGAAATAATCGTTAATGAATCGTTCAAGAATTAACTTTTACTGTAGCTTGGCGTCAGAAATGATCAATTCTGCCATGGCTTTGTTTGGAACTATCTTCACTGGTGGATACAAAACAGACAAATCAACCTGGAATATTTAGTCTGAATGTAAATTAAGCTACACACTATTGTCTTCTTGTTGACTGAACTTCCGCGTAAAGGCAGTATCACACTCACAATTATGCTGTTTTGGGAGTATCAGTACGGCTGTGATTACCTGCTTGTTATCAGCTGTTGTAAACCACTGGAATTCTGATATCCTCAGTTCTTTAATCTGCGGTAACCTCTCATGGAATCTTTGACCGCAGCTCTGTTGTCTGTTAAACAGAGTGTTCCTTGATTTGAAGCAGAAGCAGGGCTAATTGGGATGTGGGCAACAGCCTGTGACATCTCTACTCATTAGCAGCAGCACTGAAGGCAAAACCCAACTCAGAGAGTTCCCTCACTGCAGTACACAGGCTGTGAATAGCTCATCAGCTCTGAGACTACACACACCTCTCCTCCAGTATCACTCTCTCCAGTGTTTAGAGCCCCAGTAACCCTCAAGTACATTATATGCCTTGTGGGCACACCCTCGATCAAGCTCTTCAAAAGTAGCCCCTCTCTGGAGGAATCCAAGGGCTCATTTGTGGGCCATTTAAAGCCAAGGCAGAAGTATTCCTCAACTACATAAATGTACAGTGCAAGGAAATTTAGCTTTAATGATCAACATTTCCATCGGCACTATGGCAAAATGGCAGGAGACATGTTTAAATTGTTATTTTATACAGGGGTCTTAGTGCAATTTTAATGAACTTTGGGGAAGCATCATTTGAGATTTGTCGAAAACCAAAGTACCTGGGGGGGAATCTGTCAACTGTTTGACATTGATTATCTCACCAGGGCAATGGTTTATTTATAAAAATATATGGGATACTTTAAAAGCTTCATGCTGGTGGTAATAAGGCTTTTTAAAATATGCAAAATAATCACATATTTATTATGTGTATGTTTATCTTGTTCCACGCATATGATGGAAGAAAAAGCTGTGGGAATAACAGATGTAGACACCACTGACATGACCAACTGCTCCGTCTACCTTGGGGATGTTATGCTGAAGGTGAGTGACATGAACAACCACTTGAACAGTGCTTTTACACTGGTGTTTTCACAGAACTTGGTAGCTTTTGATTAGCCAGAGGCTAATAAGTATTGATGGGAAAGACTCCCCTAGTACTAGAATCTGTTTTCCTAACAGAGCATTTGGGATCTCATTAATAATTAGCTGTTTTGCTTACAGGGATGTTGAGCAATTCGTTTTAAAGTGAACATTCACCCTGAAATTAAAATTCTGTTATTGTTTACTTTTGTCATTCCCATCCTGATTTTTCTTCAGCATAATACAACAGGAGGATGACATTTCACCTTTTGTTCTCCACAGAAGAAATAAAGAAAGTCATATTGGTTTGGAACACCATGACGGTGAGTACATTATGACTCACTATTCCGTTTAAAGGTTCTAGGCCGGTCATAAGTGTGTACATCCAACTTTCCTTCATATGTTCTCTGATAAACACATTTATTTTCTGAAAGTGGTAATCAGAGGTGAGCCAATGCAGAGGACGCCTTCAATGTGAGCCAGTTGGGATGTAACCAGGCAGCCATCTGTGTCTGCCACAGCTTCATCAGAGCAGAAGGACACTCAACTCTCTTCCCTTTTCTCTTTCTCTTTCTCACAGGTCTGATGAAACTGAACCTGTCTCATTCGTTCTAACAGTTTTAACACTTTGTCCATAACTACATATAAACTTGAAAAGCAACAGACGGAGCGAAAGAAAGGCAGAAAGGTGAATTTTATGTAAAGAATTTTTTGTCTCCTCCAATGCTATTTTTTTTCTTCTTTTTTTTTTTTTTTTTTTTTTTTTTTTTTTTTTGTATTAGTTAGGTTTATACATGCTTAAAAAGTTTTTGTTTAAAATATCTTTTATGCTCACCAAGGCTGAATTTATTTGATCTATATAAAACAGTAATATTGTGAAATATTATTTCAATTTAAAATAACTATTTCCTATTTTAAATGAACTAATTCATTTCTGTGATGTGCAAGGCTTAAGTTTTCTCCAGTGACACATGATCCTTCAGAAATCGTTCCACTATATACAGTATTTGGTGCTCAAGTAACATTTCAAATGATGCTTAATATTTTTGTGGAAACCATGATACTTTTTTTCAGGATTCTTTAGTGAATAGAAAGTTCAAAAGAACTTAAAATTTTAAATAATTTTTTGTAACAATATAAAAGTTTTTACTCTCACTTTTGATCAATTTAATGCATTGTTGCTTAAAAGTATAAATTACTTTAAAAAAAAATCTTGACCCCAAACTTTTGAATGGTATTGTATATCTAAAAATAATAATGCAAACATAAATATATTCTCCCTTTGTGTAGTTTTCTTCTTCTTCTTGTCATGGTATTGTTATTTGGAAATGTAATAGAACAAGAAGAGAGCGAGAAAATGTACGAGGAGTGTCACTGCAGAAAAGCATGAGAACAAAAAGTAAGGGAAAGGGAAAATAAAAGAGCTGCTCTTGGAGAGTATGTGAGCGAGTGCTGTGTGACAGTGTGCAATCCCACATGATGAGTGCTCCACTTATCACTGCTAATGAGCAGGTTGTGTGAGTGAAGTTTGCTCTCTAGTTGCCAGAATCCGGAGACATGTCTTCCACAAGTGATTATTAATTTACAAGTCAACATGTTAACTCAACAGTAGCAGTTTCTTGATGAATTGGGGCTGAAGTGTTGAATGCCTGGATGAATTCATGAGAACTCTTTAAACAGCTTTGAACTCTTCATGACCTCACCTAAGAACAGTTGAAGTTTTGTTGTTCAGGATCTCCGAAGGCATACGGGAATAGACACAGACAAAAAAACGGTAGAGAATATATCAGCCATCGGAAAACTCAAACACAACAACAAAGTAAAATGAAATGCTATAGGGCTTAAAAACACAATACACCTTGGCAAATAAAAAAACAAAACAAAACTGAGAACCACCTTGACAGAGTGCACCCAAAATAAAATAGAGACAAAACTACACTTTCTGACAGAATGCAAAAAGTGCACAGACATCCCAGAAAAGTTTTACCTAATGAAATAAACATGACGTTTTGACAAAAACTCCTAGGGTACTGTCTTTATTGCTAAAGGTATGCTTATTATTTACCTTACATTTACCTTACCTTTAATAACAAATTTAGTTTTATTTTAGTTTCATGTTCACCCTTCTTAATTGGTAATACTGTATAATTAAATAATAATAGTAATATAATTATATAATGTTTAATTTTTAAAAATATTTTTGCATATTTATTTTTAATTTTTTTAAAAATTTCAAATTTATTTAAAGGGACTTTTAAGAAATGGTTCCCACTTTGTGCCACAAGTATCTTGCCCAATCAAATACCACAAGCAAAATAATATTAATAATATAAATTATCACTATCTTTGATAATAAAATTGCATTTATTATTATTTGGTAGTAGTAGTAGTAGTAGTACTAATGTGACTCACCCATTTGTCATCACTACCCTACTCACTAATAACTTTACTTGTAGGACTAAACTAACTTGTATGAAATGTATTTTGTATCACTGGCTGTCATGTTCAGTTGCAATTTTGATTGATTTATAGAAAAAAAAAAAAAACATCACATAGAAGCAGAACAGAATTTGATCTTCTTTAGTCCTCTTGCATGCTAAAAAAAAAAAAAAAAAAAAGAAAAGAAAAGAAAAAAATCTAGATTAACACATCATTCACTTGCATTAATTATTGCTAAATTATTTTTAAAAAGTTGAAATTGTGAATTTATAATCTCTCAGGTTACTAAAGCCAGTACTGCCTTTGGTACCCCTTCAAAAAACAAACAGCAAAGTGCATACTGCTCCTTCTTTGCACATTTGTTATTTAATTTGTTGAAATTACTAGTTAACTCTGTTGTCATTATTTCTATGCTGCTAATGCTTTGGCTCTTTACGAAAAATAAAGTGTCCTAAATGCAGAACACCAAATTAAGAGAATGGTGATGTCTTTTGGTAAACTTGGAACCAACATGGAACACAACAAAATTAACGTGCATACTTGATGATAGTCTCTGGGAATAATGGGAACAATGAAAATAAGTGTCAATGGTCCAATCAGCAGTCATGTTTTCTATCCCGTGTGTTGTGATGAACACATTTACTAGGTCATGGCACTGACTCAAAGCCCTAAGGTTCTCTCAGCGCCAGACGAATCCTGTCTGGATTCTCTCCCACACTGAGAGCACATATGCTCAACATGTGATGATAACACTGACCTTCTGTAGAAAGTGGTGAGGTTACACTTCTCATACTCCATAGAAATAAGCATGAAATACAAACAAGTCTGTTATTAGATTAGGCAGAAATTTGGAGCTGGAGTTTTGTCTGGGAGTTTTTTTGGACTGCGAAAGGTAGCATTTTAGGTAGCATCCAGGTAGGATTTTTACACCATAGTGGTCTATAGTATGTGTAGAAAGCTAAATCTGTCATCTACTGTAATATAATGGAATATTAGCTGTATATTTGCAGTTGTTAATTCAGAAAACACCACTGCTTTTGAATGGCCATCAATGGAGAAGATGCTATTAGGAAACAGATGGTGTAGTTCCAACATCAGCCAGCAGTTAACAGGACCATGCTAACCAGCCAAACTTTGACCTCTACAGGTTAAGAGACCTATTCTGTCATTGCTTTCATTTTCCCCATCCATGTCCTTTATGATCTGTTTTTCTTTTCTGGTTTGTGATGACATCATTGCCTTGCTCTGGCCGTCCTCTCTTATACACTCACCCCTGGGGCGGCCAGGCTTGGCAGCAGTCTTCCTTCTCTTTCTGTGACTTTCCTTTCAATTCATTGCACCTTATAATGTTTATTTTGGTTGGGTAACAGCTCTTTACAAGTGATGCTGTAGGCGGTAGGTGACCCCTCTTCAGTGCTTTTTTTTTTTTTTTTTTTTTTTTTTACAGTCACTCTGTCCTCTAGTCTAATGTCTTTGTCCTTCGACACACCCCTTAAACATTTCCTGCTGAAGATGTAAGATGCTCCTGGAGCCTCTTTTATACACGCACAAACATACATGCCTATTTAAACGAATATTTTACTCAAAATACTCACCCTCATGCTGTTAAAACCCTGAATTCATGTCACTATTCACTATTTATGAAACTGCATGCAGCTCTCAAATATTATTGATTAATATGATATTCATGGGATGCCAAATACAGATTCATAGTATTTTACAGTAAACGTCCTTTTACATGGACGTTCTGCATTTGTGAATAATAATTTATAATTTGTCATTTTTTTGCCGAACTTTTTTTGCAAAGTTACAAAATTATAGAATTTTAAAATGACAGAATTGCCAGTACTTTTGTCTTCATGCTCATAACAAATCATTTCTTTCACATTCAGTGTTACATTGTTACTGTAACACTGTAAGTTACTGTAACTTTAAGGCATAAAGAGTCCTCAATATTATTACAAAAGGATCATTATTTTCCAGTTTCAAATAAAATGTTATTTGGGTAATTTTGTATAAAATATTACACTATAAGAAAAAAAATCTGTAGTAAAAGAGATAATGTCAAAAAAAAAAAAAAATACCAGTACATTTTCCGTTAAATTTACATATATTTCCTTCAACCCTAAAACACAACACAATACAATCTGTAAATATTCAAAATAGAGGTAAAATCGATACTGAAAATTCCTTCATATTAACAGTATTAACAGCACATTGGGTTATATTTTTATATACTTTCCTTTTATAATGAAGCAGCTGATCCAAGGTATTGCAATATATATATATATATATATGATATATCATCTCACTGGTTACACATTAACCCTCATAGAGCAACCTATGTCAGTATCAGTAGCCTACACTATCACACATTCAGGTATCTAGCTGTCTGGAAACCTTGCCCTGAATCCCAACAATTTCAGTACAACTGAATGTTTAGCTACGTATATATCGCATTCTCGATGTGTTCACTCATGCTTATAAATGTCAACGTCTACTGTCTGCTCTTACCTGATCCTCTGTAGATACAGAACATAGGTTAAGCCTCTTTGCTTGATTGCCACCTCCTGAAAACAAATACCTAAAATTTGCCTGTGCTTCTATTACACACTTCAGTGGCTTTTCTTTCATCGCCTACAGTACACTTGAAGACACATGTTTTCATGTGATAAGCGAAACAAACATTCCCTACGGTAATTTTGCCAAAATTACATTCCCAACATAATATCTGTATTACTTTCTGCTAAACATATGACTGTGTCTATCTCACTATACTTGTCTTATACAAACCATAGGCCACCAATATGCCCCTGACCTCTGATCGGTGCAATATATCTCCCATGTGTCGTCTGGAGGAGGCAGTAAATGGCACCGTTCAGGCAAGCATCAACCCTCAGGGCTTCAGGGCCTGCACTGGCTGTCATTATAGACTATGAGATCCAACATTTGCCCTGGAAGTATATGCATTTATATAGACAGTACAGACATAAAAAATACAATTGAATGTGAGATCTGCATCGCCAATATAGAGACCACATCTTTACACCCAACTGAAGTAGGTGGTTTTATTATTGTGGGTGGAGGTTTTCCATGTAATCCAAACCTTTCCTATTGTCTTTATCAGTCATTGGATTCTGTGGCTGGAAGAAAAGGTTCGGTGTTGGTGGGTTTGACAAATGAAAACAGATGTGTTCCTAAAAAACATCTGGCATGGTGTGGATCAGTCTTTGCTTTGGTTAGTGTGGGATAGATAGAGCTTTGAAGTCTACAAGAGGAACAGGTTTAAACCAAAACACTTAAAAAAAAAAAGGTGATCTCAGCTTTAGTATTGTTGTATTATCCCTAAATGAAATGCAATTCCATATCTTAGGCATGCTTAAGGAATGCAAATATTCTCCCTCTCTCTCTCTCTCTCTCTCTCTCTCTCTCTCTCTCTCTCTCTCTTTCTCTCTCTCTCGGATGTTGGAAGACAGAATGTAACACATCTTTATTGACAGTTTTGATTATGCTTAAAGCTGGACATTTTCTGTTTTTCTAAACAATAAACAGTTTTAGAGGGAATAATTTTCATCTTTAATACTAAAAAAAAAACTCAGTTTGAGCCCTTTCACACCAAGGATAATAACTATAATGATAATGATAAAGTTTTAACAATCATTCTAATTCTATAAAATTCTATAAAAAAAATAGTCTACACCACAACTATAACAATAATGACACAGAGACACAATACTGTTGGAATCACTTTCAGAATGATTTTCACCATCTGATAAACAATAAAAACATCAACAGCCAGTCAGAATCCATCCTGCTTTAAAGAACTCGAGCATTTAAAGCGGCAGATGTGTTTATAATAAGAATACTGTAACAATATTGTGCGTTGGTGTGGACACCAATATAGTTCTTGTTTTTGGTGTGAATGGGCCTTAAGAGCTAAATAAACAAAATAAATGGCCACTTTGTTTCTTAAAAGTGAAATAAGGAAATTTCTGCATTTCTAAACAATGAACAGCTTTCCTTTTTAAACAAAATAAAAGGCTGCAGTGTGTATAAAATGTAAATTATTTGATATGACCCTGAATCATGGGCGTCGGAAGCAAAATAAAAGTGGGTTACATTTGTGTAAGGTCTTGGTGTTTACTATTCTATTTTCATGCACTGAGCTTAGGTGTCTTTTGTATCAGAATTACTTTCAGCCTTATGGCATATGAAATTGCCTGCATTATTCAGAAGCACAAAATTAAAAAAATATCATACCAAGCACAGAGGGTAGACAATCCAATAAATAGGCTCCTAGACCCACATTAAATATATATTCCATTTTCATTTCAGATTAAGTTCTTAATCACAGTAGTCTTGCTCTGGGTAAGCTTTGAATAAAAGACATGAAAATCTCATCAATTATCACCTCTGTAGAAGGTTAATTTAAAAGATTGTATGGTTGTTTCCTGGACTGATTTGGTTTAACTGACTGAGGTATTGCCAAAGCAATGAATACTAATATTAATATATAAGCTCAATATTTTCTACTGTATTAGAGAGATTAATACATGAATTATACTGAATTTGCTAAATGATTTAGCATGAGAACAACATTAAAAACAGATGAGACTAAACCTATGAACCGTTTAAGGTTAATTATTTTATAGGTTAGTTGATGATAGATATAAATTACTATTTAGAAACTATATCATTATTCACATTATTTATAATGTGATATAAGTGTCAGTGACAAATAGGAATGGCAGACATGATAAAAAGGAGAAATCTTTTGCAAATCTAATTATTTTACAAATCATTTACAAATCTAATCTTTTATAAATCTTGTTGTTCCAAATATAGGCGTAGGCCTAGTATTTGTGTTCATGTTGGTTTCATACATTTTTGAAAAATGTGTAACAGAACATTTTGATTTAATGACTCTTAAAATGTCAAGTGATTAAATCAATCATAAAGTAATAAAATGTGTTCCATACACATTAAACACATTTAAGTTTCTCACCCCACCCCCACCAAAAAAAAAAAAAAAAAAAGAAAAAACATACAAAATCATGAATATTATGTAACTACATTTGCCCTAAACTTTTCACAAAAATTAACATTAAAAATAATAAATAAATAAATAAATAAATAAAAAGGATTTAAAAATAAAAAGGAATCTACAACGGTCTTTTCTATACATCCATATATCTATATATCTATATATAGATAGGTTATTTATATATATATATATATATATATATATATATATATATATATATATATATATATATATATATATATATATATATATATATATATATATATATATGTATGTATGTATGTTTGTATGTTTTTTCTTTTTGTTTTTTATTTTGGTGGGGGTGGGGTGAGAAATATTTACATATCCATA
Organism: Spinibarbus caldwelli; assembly: GCA_039654775.1. Taxonomy (NCBI): domain Eukaryota; kingdom Metazoa; phylum Chordata; class Actinopteri; order Cypriniformes; family Cyprinidae; genus Spinibarbus; species Spinibarbus caldwelli. The sequence goes on from CM077237.1 coordinate 19,924,589, forward strand.
TCCATATATATATATATATATATATATATATATATACATATATATACACACATATATATATACATATATATACATACATACATATATACATATATATACATACATACATATATACATATATATACATACATATATATATATATATATATATATATATATATATATATATATACATATATATACACACATATATATATATATATATATATATATATATATATGTGTGTGTGTGTGTGTGTGTGTGTGTGTGTGTGTGTGTGTGTGTGTGTGTGTGTGTATGTATGTATACATGTGTTTATGTTGATGGATGCCTTTAACGTGATCGGCACACGTCAGACGTGCATTATATAACTTATGGGAATATGTCTAGGCAGATCAAAAAAGTAGGACGCAACATTTTCACGCTGCAGTGCGTTCTTCGCATCCTGACCGCTGCATAAGGACATCCGAGTTCCCAACTTTGTCCCACGGCGTGATAAGCAGACAGCGGAGGCGTGGTCTCTGACGTAACTCGGCTGAGCCGTACTACAGCACTGGTCTGGCTGGATGTCTGACTCAGCCACGCAGGTTATTTGGGAATATGTTTTAAACGCATGTTTTAACTAAACAGACCATATAATGCTCGCTCGTTCCTCTTGCGTTGGACTACGTGCATCTTGTATTTTGGGCGGTTTCTGGAAGTGCGACAGGAGGTAAGTTACAGTAAGCAATATCACGCGAGTCGAGTTTGTGCACGCTGTACACAAGTTGGCACTGTCCCAGTCACGCGCTGTAAGTCAGACATGTAGACTACATGTCATTTTTCATTGTATTGCTCAGCGACTGATTAACACACAGATGATGATGATGCTATGCATGCAGTACAATACTTTTGCATATTAGCTACAATGCAGGGATTATTATTTTATTGAAATGCAAAAGTTGCTCTTTTAATGCAAGGATTGTTGATTTGGGTTAGAATTTGTGAAACTAACTGTAAAATGAATGCTTTCAGGTTTTAAGGTCTTTATCAAGAAGATGAACAAGGCTCTTGCTCTGGCATTTGATAAATAGACTGGCAGTGCCCATGTTAATATCTTTCTTGCCACACCTGCTAATGGACTGTGAGGTTACTTCAATAAATGTTTCATTTCTATATGTGGACTAGTGCCAACACTGCAGAAAAGCCCATCGTCTCGATTTAAGGTCACTGTGTCCCAAATTTGTGCTGCCACTGTCCTGCACCCTCTCCCATCTGTTCATCCCTCGCTTCATGGGGCTGATTTTGCTTTCTCTGACCCTGTTTTATATCTTGCCACAGAGTGCTAGAATTCATTTTAAAAAAATAAATTTGTACTTTTTATGTATGGACCAAATCTAGAACTGCGCAATAACGGTCTCTGCCCAACATATGGTTCTGTTGGAGTTTTAACCCTTGCAAGAAACCCAGCCAAAAGTCAGTAAGCTCTCAGGATTTAACCCAAGGACTTTTCAAGTGAGTAATCACTCAGGATTTAAACCAAGAACTTATATCCAGGTCAGTTTTAAACAAGCATCAAAGATCACAGAGCTCATGTAAAGAACAAATCATGAGCTCTGACAGTTTCCAGTACCGTGCACTGTTTGAGTACAAGCAGGAGCGGGGTGACGATATCTCTCTGCAGCCTGGAGATCTCCTCACGGTCAGTAAGATGGCACTGCTGACGTCCAATTACCAGGAGGGTGATGAGAAGTGCCCAAAAGGCTGGCTGCATGGCACCAATGAATGCACTAAGGAGAAGGGCAACTTCCCTGGCACCTTTGTGGAGTATGTTGGGGTCGTGAGGACGGGCCTTACTTCAGGGAAGCCTTGGCCAAGACCTGTACCGCCAACACCTGTAGGGCCTCAGCCTCCAGGAGCCTCTGCTTCAGAAGGTGAGTGTTACCATTGTGTGCAATTAAGATGCTTAAAAAAAATAAATAAATAAAATAAATATTATATGTGTGAGTGTATATATATATATATATATGTGTGTGTATATGTGTATGTATATATATGTACGTGTATGTATGTGTATATATATATATATATATATATATAAGCAAATTTGTGTAATATATAAAATGATATAAAATTATAAAATATGTAAAATAATATGTACTTGTATATAAATATATTGTAAATTGTACTTAAAGAAAAAATATTATATATATATATATATATATATATATATATATATATATATATATATATATATATATATATATATATATATATATATATAATCATTTATTATCATTTATCATCATGATATGTAGCTATATACTGATCTATCAGAATAGAAATAAAAATATTACCACATCTCTATGGCATCCAAAATCTTATACCCTCAATCTACAGAGCAAGATGGCTAATTATCTCCTCCCCACATTTGGATTAGGCAGCTTAACCCTGTAATAAAATGCTTCACTTGAAATTTGAGGACATTGTGTGCAAATCACAGACTTCAGCTCCCACTAGTAACATTACTTCCAGTGCTGAAAATAGGGATCTGTCAAGGATTTGTGAATGTCTTTGAGAAAGAGATAAGAAATAAGTACTTGCATAAATGTCCATTTTAAAGATGAAATGATATTTAATATGTTGTGTTGTTAAGCTCTTTATGGGGCCTGAGTTGCCCCTGTGTTTCTGACTCTGTACAGTCTGCTTGTGGGGGTGTTCATATGCTAACTAGGTCAGACACCCAACTCTGGTTGTTCCAAAAGTGCTCTTCGCTCTTACTGTCTAGGGCACATGTCTCTTTTATGGTGAATGTTTAGGTTGTATTTATACTATTTATGTGTTTTATACACTCTAGATACTCTTTTAGTGGCTTATTGAGTTCCTTTGTTTCAGCCAAGGCGCAGAGATGGTGATAAACAGCATAGCAAAGCCATTCCTTAGTGTCAGGAGAGGCAAAAACATGCAGTTCTGTTGAATAATTGATCACTGGTGCATTGGATGGCTGACAGTCAGCCAATCATTAGACTCACCCTGTGCCAAGGGATCCTTGTGGAGCACTGACGAAACACTTACGCTGATTATAGAGAGTTTTATGAGCCTAGCAAATTGTCAAGTTTACTGAATTGATCAAATGTGTCAGATATTTTTATTTATTTATTTATTTTTTTAATCAGGCATTACAGAATGGGAGCTTTTGGAAGAGTGAATATGGAACACCAGTTCAGAACTGTGGCATAGACTTTGAACTTCTTACACTGATGTATTATTTGTATATAAGACAAAGTTTCATATCTTTAGAGCTTGGAAGTGTGGTTGACCTACTTGCAGAGTCTAGTTATACAAAATTTTAAGCATGAACAGTTTTTTAGGACTTTGCAATGAATATGGGAAACTGAACCTCACCATGGCCTTTGTTTTGAATATTAATATTAAATAATATTTAAATAATGAATAATATAAATGCATTTAACATTTAGAATTATTTTAAATTTAAAACAGACAAAATCTAGCATGAATTTTAGTTCCCAACACTACAATCCATTCCTTCAGTTTTCAATTTAAGTTTGTATTATTTTAATTGACGTGAAATTTCCAAAATGACATTTTACTTTACTTTACTTTACTTTACTTTACTTTGCTTTATTATTTGCCAAGGGTTCAATCTGTTTAAATCATTTATAGGTCAAACATCTTTTCACTATACAAATTTGCAGGTTAGTGTTCACCCAGATGGAACCTTTGCATAAAGTAAAATACAAAGTCTATATACTGTATGTGTGTGTGTTCTTGATCTGCCATGTTCACTTTATTGGATTGTGCTTAACCAATCTGAATGCATTCTAGTTGTTTTAAAATGCATGAAGTGACTAAAGCTTTGCGTTGACCTGTTGGACTGCAGTTGTGTTAGTCAGATATGTCTTAGACAAATTAGACCTTAAACTCAGCCAAGAAGACGCATTTAAGATTGCATTCTTCCTCTGTGAGTATGGGAGCAGCAATATCCCTGAGTTGAGGGCTAAAACACATGCAGAAAGCAATTTTGTCGGCTGAATTGAAGCTTTTTTCTGTGGAGACATCCATCAGATCTGTCCTCTGAGAAATATCCTTTCCCTTTCACTGAATGGGTCATTCAGCAGATGAACACTGAGTTATGGACACTGCACACAATTTGAATTTGGTTTTCACATCTGATCCTTAGGACTGACTACTCGCACTGTTCCTGTTCCACAAGTGAAGAAATCTGATCCATTTGTTCAGACAGTGTAGTCAATGTCCATATCAAAACTGGTTGTTGTAATTATGGAACAGCTATATGAGGAAAGAGTTAATGAAAAAGTGTATTTGGACACAGATCTGGACAATATTGCACATTTTATTACCTTCACTATTAATCACAATTTTGGAGTTGGTATGATTTTTTAAAATGCTTTTTGAAGGAATTCTCTTATGCTCTCAGGGGCTGCATTTATTTGATTGAAAATGTAGTATAAATATCTTGTTCAGTCATGACACTCTAGAAGATGCAGGATAATAAGTCCTTAATGCAATTTACTAGCATCACATCATAAAAGTAAAATATAAATAAAGTACTAAAGAAAAAAAAATCTATTTGACTGTTCAGACTAAGAATTATTCCTAAACATTAGGTTTTAATTTTATGTTGTTGCTTTTTTCTTTTTTTCTTTTAACTGAATGGATTGTTGGAAAGTTGGTAAAAAATTATTGTTCCCATCTGTCTCTGGGACACTGACAGTTAGAGAGTAATTTTGATCCATTTAACGCTCAATGTAGTATGGTGTTGCTGCTGCTTCTGACCTGATATTGTCTCTAGATAGTTGCTGAAATGGATAATTTCCAAGATTCATCATATGCTGCTTTGTGTACTAGCATAGTGTTATAAGGTCAGCAGCCATCTCTTTCATTTTTGGCTCTTCTCTCAATCCTTTCTTCTCTGTCAGCCTCTGCAGAGGCATAATTAGCATTTTGTGTTCGAGCAAATTTGCTCCAGTGTCGCAAAAAGTGGCCATTTCACTTAATAGCAGCTCTATGTCATGTCTCCTGGACATACAATTGGCTGTCAGATGCTGGGCAGGCAGATTTTCTGTGCGGAGATGATGCATTCCACAGCTGGTTTCTCTCTTTGTCTTTTTTCCACTATGAATTATGGCTGTCACAATTTACATTTTAATGTTAGCATGGCCCAATCTAGTCATGCCTTTATATGTGTGTGTGTATATATATATAGATATAGATATATATAGATATATAGATTCTAGTGCTGTCACAGAAACAGGTGTTATTCCCATATAGGGCTGAAACGATTAGTCGACATTATCGAATTATCGATTATCAATAAAAACTTGTCGACAAATATTTCTGTTGTCGAGTAGTCGTTTGATCTCATATAACCTAATGTAAGAGCCTGCAATAATGTGGTTGGACCAGTGTGGAGCTCTAGCGCAAGACTGTAATTCTGATGCAGTTCAAGAGAAGAAAAGACACACAGCGCTACAGCGGTTAAGGCAGAGATCATCTTACTATATGTTGTGAATAAAATAGTTTAACCAAAAAATACAGCATCTTATCACTTACCTTTATTTTGTTTCTTATCCATACGACTTACAAAAGGAGATGTTAGGCAGAATGTGTCATTCAGTTATTTTTTCATATAGCTAATTAAATGGTGATTAAGACAGTTTCTCTGTCTGTCATCTCATTTTGTGTGCCAAATATATCTATTTGTATAAATTAATTGGTAACGCTTTTACAGTAAGGTGTTATAATGTATGTAACATGAATGAACAATACATTTATTACACTATTAATCTTTGTTAATGTTATTTAATAAAAATACAGTCGTTCATTGTTAGTTCATGTTAATTCACAGTGCATTAACTAATGTTAACAAACACAACTTGTGATTTTAATAATGCATTAGTAAATGCTGAAATTAACATTAAGATTAATAAATGCTGTAGAAGTATTGCTCATTATTAGATCATGTTAACTAATGTAGTCAACTAATGTTTACTAATGAAACTTTATTTTAAAGTGTTACCAATTTATTGCGTAATAATTGTAATTAATTACATATGTGACACTGGAGCACAAAACCAGTCTTAAGTAGCACAGGTATATTTGTAGCAATAGCCAAAAATACATTGTATGGGTCAAAATGATAAATATTTCTTTTATGCCAAAAATCATAGGATATTAAGTAAAGATCATGTTCATGTTCCATGTTCCATCAAAACTTAATTTTTGATTAGTAATATGCATTGCTAAGAACTTAATTTGGAACACTTTAAAGGCAATTTTCTTAATATTTAGATTTTTTGCACCCTCAGATTCCAGATTTTCAAATAGTTGTATCTAAGCCAAATCTTGTCCTATCCTAACAAACAATACATCAATGGAAAGATTATTTATTCAGCTTTCAGATGGCCCTTATGACTGGTTTTGTGGTCCAGGGTCACATATGATTTTCAAAAGCTGAATTGATTACCTTTATTTATTTGTTAGAATATGTATAACGCAATATTTTAACTAATTGCAAAAGCTGAATAATCAACTAAAGTCTACTGATTAATCGGTAAAATAATCGACAATTAGTCAATTAATCGTTCTAATAATCGCTAGATTAATCGATTATCAAAATAATTGTTTGTTGCAGCCCTATTTCCATAGACTGTATAAAAACATTGACGTAGTGTCCGTGACGTCACCCATAGGTTTCTGAAGAGCGTTTTGGAAGCTCAAAGTAGGCGGAGCCGGTCATCGCCATCTTGGCAGCGCGTCACCGTGCGTCACTCCCGGATAATCGAAAATGTCCAAAGAGGCGGGAGCTGGTTGCTGAAACCACGCCCACTTAGCTCGACGGTGGTGACAGCAGCGTCAATCCACCTGTCACTCAAGTGGCCACGCCCTTAATTATGCAGAACTTTAAAGGAACTCTCCACTTTTTTTTGAAAATAGGCTCATTTTACAACTCCCCTAGAGTTAAACAGTTGAGTTTTACCATTTTTGAATCCATTCAGCCGATCTCCGGGTCTGGCGGTAGCACTTTTAGCTTAGCTTAGCATAGTTCATTGAATCGGATTAGACCATTAGCATCTCGCTCAAAAATGACCGAAGAGTTTCGATAATTTTCCTATTTAAAGCTTGACTCTTCTGTAATTACATCGTGTACTAAGACCGACGGAAAATGAAAAGTTGCGATTTTCTAGGCCGATATGTATACTCTCATTCCGGCGTAATTATCAAGGAACTTTGCTGCCGTACCATTGGTGCAGCAAGAGCAATGATATTACGCAGCGCCTGAAAGTAGTCCCCAGCTAGATCATAACTAGGTACCTAGCTGGGGACTACTTTCAGGCGCTGTGTAATATCATTAAATTATCAAAACTCTTTGGTCATTTTTGAGCGAGATGCTAATGGTCTAATCCAATTCAGTTAACTATGCTAAGCTAAGCTAAAAGTGCTACCGCTAGACCCGGAGATCGGCTGAATGGATTCTAAAACGGTAAAACTCAACTGTTTAACTCTTGGGGAGTTGTAAAATGAGCCTATTTAAAAAAAAAAAAAAAAAAATGGAGTGTTCCTTTAAGGTTTAATATAATTTAAACGTATGAGTTATAAAAAAAAAAAAAAAAATCACCCCCCTCACAGTTGTCATGAAGGGCAAAATTAGCTATATAGACCAAAACCACTTTTTGTACCAGGCTGTAAACATTTTTTTTCTGCTGTAAAGTTGGGCATTTTAACATGGGGAGTCTTATGGGACTGACTCCCTTTTGGAGCCAGCCTCTAGTGGCCAGTTCGTGTTGGTTTCACGAGATAGACCGGAAGGTTGCCGCTTGGTTATTTATTCCTCATGATTTGAGTAGTGTAGTAGTGGTGTTTTGTGCATGGTATTTAAAAAAATATTGCTTATGGGGTTGGTAAGATTTTTTTCATGTTTTTAAAAGAAGTCTTTATGCTTACCTGTGTTTACAGGAACAACAATACTATTACTATACTATAAGTATAGACTTTAATCCAAAAATACAAGTTACCAGAGAAACCCAACAGTTTTCTCTGTGTAAAAAGAAACTGAATACGTTAACTACAAAAATGTATAAAACTGACTGAACTCAGTTGGATAATAAAGTCATAGCCCAAGGCCTTCAAATTCAAATATGAATTAAAAGACTTTAATTTCATCATGGTTATTAGGTGAATAAACTTTCCACAAACCAATGACTTTGAAAACCGTAGTGAAGGTTGATGAAGGCTGTCTAAGCCACAACGCACTGTTTTGTGTAATGTCTTTAATAGTCAATACAGTAAAGGCTTTTTAATTCATATTTGAGGGCATTGGACTAAGTTTACTATTTGAATTGAAGGATGGATCCTTTATCCAAAGAGCACCAGGAAGAATTAATTTTACACCCAAGCGACACTCATGCATGCCTGTTTTGACAACAGTATAATTAATTGTCAGCCCTATTGTGTAATATATGAAACAGCCGTGCAATTGTTGGGTATGCCATAGAAGAAGGCAAGGTGAAATTACTGGCACTGATCGTACGGCTAAAAAACCCTATGTTTAAGACACAGCGTTACAAGCTTCATTTATGGCTTTTGGCTCCTGCAACTTTGCTTGATTTGCCCTTGTGTAGTGCTTCATGCTCCCATGTGACAGGGAGGTTCAGGCTCGGCCAAGGCTTTGGCAGAACACTTGCTGGCTCCTATATTTCTTTGCTCTGCTCAGTTCCACATTAGCTGAAAAGCAGTGGAGCGATTTCAAAAACGTCTCCTTTTTAAACTCCGATTAGGACTTAGGACCGATTAGTATTTTTTAATAATTTTTAATCGTAATTTTTTTAATCAGTTGGCCCTGCACAACCTGGGTAAACTTGGCCAAAATACATTAAAACTGAAAGGCAGTTTTGAAAAGCAGGATTTTTTTTTTCTATTGCTGTGCAGATAATATCTTAGGTTCCTGTTTTGTGTGTGTTTTTATTTATTTATTTTTTTCTCACTGCAGATTTTATATTCGCAAAAATTTGTTAACTCTAAAACACTGACAGCAATGGTAGTGTTAGGAAATAAGATATTAACAGGTATTTTATGCTTATTCCCCATGTATAGTAGAATTCATTGTCTTACCCAGAGAGAAGCCAGTGTTTCGAATGTCATTTTCTAGAGATTAGATGAGCTGTGAATTGATGGCTTGTAGCCATGAGGACAGCAGGTACAGTAATAAAAAGATTTCTATTCATGAACAGCAATAGCCACTGAAGTGAACGATAATTTGTTGGGCAAGGTATTTCAATTTCGACTTTTTGTCAGTTAACATGTGGAACTTTGTTTTAACTTGCAATGTTATTATTATTAGGGTAAGAATGAAGGTGTGGTCACATTTACCTTTGTTTATAGCGAGTCTTTGTGGGCGAAATCCAGAGATTTCAAAAGGAATCCACTTGATATGGATTTTCATGTGGAGCTGAAAGATTTCTCCAAGCAAATTCCATAAAGGGTGTTTACCAGCAGAAAGCTGCTTGGTTTAAAAGTGAATTGTGTGCTAGTCATATCAGTAGTCTAATAAAAGCTGTTTTATTTTACATAGACAAGCCATCACATGGAGGCTTCCATGTTGAGATCACATGACCAGTCAATACTGCTAGCTAATCTTTTTTTTCCCCTTGTGGAGTAAATTAATCAAATTTCAGAGGAACATACAGAAATCCCACTAGCTTTCATTTTTGCATTGCCAAAACTTGAAACAGGCATGTAATCATTTTACATTTACATGACATGTTTCATTTTGCACATTATTTGCAATGCAGGTAGGCATACCTGTTCTCACAGCTGTTCAGCATTAGAGCACTTTGTCCCATGTGCATTTCTGAGCAGACGTTTGAAGGATTTCACTTTAAGCATGACAACGAGGGTTGGTGCAGACCCTCTCAGTCATATCTCTGTGAAAATCCATCACCACCATCCCACTCAGTGCCATGCCAAGAGGACGAATGCCAAGACTTTGTTTGCCATTTTATCCTGCTGTTGTGTATTCTCTGTCTTACTTGTTTTCCATGAAGCCCAGGGATGATGATAAACACTGCCTTCACTTGGGAGAACGATGCACCATAAATCTGTTTTTATCCTTATTTCTATGCTGTGGCTCAGGATTGGACCGTGGTTTTCTGAAATCTAGAGAAAAGCACAAACCAGCTAAAACTGCTTCTCAATATTATACTTTCTCCTGCTATTTATGAGCACCCATAAAGACTCATTTAAATGCGACCGAAAGGCTCTCAATAAATCTGTCGCGGTGTAATTTAACCAACATAATACGTAAGGATATAAAATGCACGGGTAAAATGAATGGTGTGCTGCCTTTTATAAACAAGTCTGGGTCTTTGTTTCGACACAAGCATTATTTTTAATTTTATTTATTTAGCTAGTAATATGCTATGCAGTATTGTTCAAAAGTTTGGTTTTGATAAGATTTTTTTTTCTTCATTTTTTGAAAGAAGTCTCATATGCTCACCAAGGCTGCATTTATTTGATCAAAAATTCAGTAAAAAAAAAATAATAATAATAATCACAATGATCACAATTTAAAATAAATCTTTTGTATTTTTAATACGTTTAATATAAAATGTAATGTATTCCTTTGATGGTCAAGCCGAATTGCCTTCAGGAATTATTCTAATATGCTGATTTGGTGCTCAAGAAACATTTTATTATCAATGTTGAAAACAGTTGTGCTGCTTAATATTTTAGGTGTTTTTTTTTCTTCAATATTTGTTGATGAGTAGAAAGTTCAAATGAACAGCATTTATTTTAAATGTAAATCTTTTGTAATTTTATTAATGTCTTTGCTGCCATGTTTGTTCAATTTTATGCATTTATTTATATTGTTTGGGGGAAAAAAAATCTCACTGACCTCAAACTTTTGAATGGTAGTCTGTATTTTACAAATTTTCCATTGTAGTATAGTTGATACTTTTTATTTGTTAGTCATTAAAGTTCATTAATACTGCATATGTATTGATATGTACATTGCCAATTAGCGCTATGATTTAATTTTCCTGTCACTCCAGTCCGGAGTTGAATTTATGCCAAAGGTGATCGGCTCAAAAGGCAGGAAAACACTTAAATATAGAGCTTTACAAACACACCAGGCTTTTATTAGCATCAGCACATAACTTCAGACCACTTGAGTGGTGTGGTGGTGTGGAATGTGCATTTCTATTAGCATTAGATGTGCTGCAGATTGGCTTGGGTTTAAATTCCAGACACATGCCTGGATGGCAGAATTTGCTGCAAGAAATGTAGGCTGCAGGACCAATTCACTGGACACTACAGGCTCTGTTAAGAACTGTTCCTTTTATTGGATCCCCATTAGAATGTTATAATGAGCCAGGGGCCATTCTCGAAAATGCCACAGCTGTTTCTGGAGAGAGTGAAAGGTGTTTTGAGAGAGAGAGATCAGAAGCCTGAGCTGCAGAATTTAAGGTTTATCTTGGTTGAAATTCTGAAGTGTTCCTGGCCTCTACATCTTTTACTGCTTCAACATTCCTTACGTTGAGTGCTCTTATTGTGTTGGCATTTTAAGACTCAGAGTCATGGTATAGTGGGTGAAGTGCTATTTCATGTTTGTGTATGTGTGAGATACCCAGTATGCCAACTGTCAGTTGTGGTTTGGAGAATATAGCCCCTGTTTGGCTGTACAGCAAGAAGCTAGTGTTATATAACTGTGGTTGATGTGATATGCTTTCGCATGTGTTCGGAGAGTGTCATTCATAAATTTGGAGGTATGTCAGTACAGACGTGTGACTGATTTATATATTTTTTTTCATTCTTACCATGAATCAAGACAGTTTTCAATATACAGCCCAATTCACCAGCACTATAAATGTAGACGTTGGTGCATATAACAGTGTTAGCTGTGGTGAAATAGATTTGATTCAGAGAAATGGATTTCACATTTTGTCACAATACTGTGGAGAAGCGATCTTCATCCAGCCAGGAAGAATACCATCGCTGTAGGTCAAGACTTGAGTTCTGCCTTTTCCCATTTTCATAAAACTGCAAGTGTTCCAAGTTCATGGTGAAATTCATAACAAAATAGCTTTTTTTTCTCACTTTTCATTCTTGTGGTTTTGTCTGTTGTTTAGATGTTTGTGTGCTCGAAGTATAGCGCGACTAATGAAATGGTATGATAAATAAAATGTTTCAAAAAATATGGTGTATCTGACAACAACACAAAAAAACTATATATTATATAGTTTAACCTAGTGGTGGTACAGTAATGCTATCAGATGGTGATACCATGGTATTTTGTTAAATACTATGATACTGAGTGTTTACCATACTCATGTAGACGTACAATGATTTACACTATTGTTCTAAAGTTTGTGGTTGGGTAAGATTTTTTTATGTTTTTAAAGAAAGTCTCTTTTGCTCACTAAGCCTGCATTTATTTGATGAAAACAGCAATATCGTGAAATATTATTGCATTTTAAAAGATACTTTCTATTTTAATATATTTTAAAATGTAGTTTATTCTTGTGATATCAAAACTGAATTTTCACGTCAATTGTCACATGATCTTTCATCCATTTGGTGCTCAAGAAACATTACTCATCAGTGTTGAAAACATTTGTGCTGCTTAATATTTTTAATATTGGAAACTGTAATGTTTTTTTAGGACTGTTTGATGAATAGAAAGTTTAAAGGAACAACATTTATTTGAAATGGAATTTTTTTTGTAACAATGTGACAATCTTTACTGTCAGCTTCAAACAATTTATTACATCCTTGCTGAATAAAAATATAATTTTATGTACTTTAAAATACATTTGGAAAGTTCCCTGTCAATGTACAGAGCATGCATTATTCAGACACTCTAATAGTAATTCATTTTTTTTCCCAATATGAAATGGGTCATATGAAGATGTCAAATGCAGTGAGAATGAGAATATGCCAGGAAAATATTAACCAGAACAGGACCGAGATAATGCGGGGCAGAATGTATTCAGTTGAGTTGAAAATTGTTTTCTGTGCAATTTATTTGTGCATATATTTGTGTTATCATGCATACATATAGCCACAGAACCAGTAGTTCCATGGCCTACCTACCTCTGCTTTCTATTGATTGATTGGTTAATTCATGCCATGTAACAGTAGATGGATATATATCTATATTTTGTATTTTATTTTGTGGATTGATGCGACCCGTTTCTTTAGTAATAGCAGGAGCTGTCAGTCCTATTCCAATTTTTTTCTGAGAACTGAAAAAGAACATCTCAGGAATTCAGGGAAGCTTGGTAGCCTGTCCTTGCAGACACATCAAAAGTACTTTAAACAAGCTCATAGTTTGCCAGGCTGCCCTCAAGTTAAATAGTTACTCTCCATCCTTAACCTTCTGTCCTCTTTCATCTTCCCTGGAAATTTGCAGCGTCTCTGAAGGAGACAGCACTCCAAGGAAATTAATGATGCATCAGTAAATATGACCCACAGAGCCATGTTGACACAGGTGGTGCACTTTTACCTTGGCCCCGGCTTCAGTTTGCTCTTCTTTTACTAGTAGCAAGTTTGTTTAAAGTCTTCACATCTGTCCTAAGCTACACAACCTTCAAAATGTTTAGACTGGATCCCAGAAAAAAGTCTGACTTATTTGAAGGCAAGAGCTTTCTTCTCCAACCTTACAAAAACATAGAAAGTATTTGATTTGCTCAGACAACATCCAGGCTAATTCAGGGCAGCCCACATTAGACTTTTACACAAAATTGTTTGCTAAGGCAGCTTAGGTTAAGCAAACCACATTTCTCACTGACAACAGAGAATTTAATAGCTGAAGAATCATTCTCTGTTGGTGGTATCTTCTCAACGTCAAATACTGGAGAACACAACCCAGATCTCAGACTGACACTGTCATTGAAAGTTAGTTGGGGTGTGTGCTACAGCAACGATTGCCTGAAGGCAACCTAGTTCTTACTTGTCATGGTTGTCTCATATGCTCTGCAGATTAGATTGAGGAGGCAGAACGCTGTTTGATATATTTTTATACATACAGGTGCATCTCAATAAATTAGAATGTCGTGGAAAAGTTCATTTATTTCAGTAATTCAACTCAAATTGTGAAACTCGTGTATTAAATAAATTCAATGCACACAGACCGAAGTAGTTTAAGTCTTTGGTTCTTTTAATTGTGATGATTTTGACTCACATTTAACAAAAACCCACCAATTCACTATCTCAGCAAATTAGAATATGCTGACATGCCAATCAGCTAATCAACTCAAAACACCCGCAAAGGTTTCCTGAGCCTTCAAAATAGTCTCTCAGTTTGGTTCACTAGGCTACACAATCATGGGGAAGACTGCTGATCTGACAGTTGTCCAGAAGACAATCATTGACACCCTTCACAAGGAGGGTAAGCCACAAACATTCATTGCCAAAGAAGCTGACTGTTCACAGAGTGCTGTATCCAAGCATGTTAACAGAAAGTTGAGTGGAAGGAAAAAGTGTGGAAGAAAAAGACGCACAACCAACCGAGAGAACCGCAGCATTATGAGGATTGTCAAGCAATATCGGTTCAAGAATTTGGGTGAACTTCACAAGGAATGGACTGAGGCTGGGGTCAAGGCATCAAGAGCCACCACACACAGACGTGTCAAGGAATTTGGCTACAGTTGTCGTATTCCTCTTGTTAAGCCACTCCTGAACCACAGACAACGTCAGAAGCGTCTTACCTGGGCTAAGGAGAAGAAGAACTGGACTGTTGCCCAGTGGTCCAAAGTCCTCTTTTCAGATGAGAGCAAGTTTTGTATTTCATTTGGAAACCAAGGTCCTAGAGTCTGGAGGAAGGGTGGAGAAGCTCATAGCCCAAGTTGCTTGAAGTTCAGTGTTAAGTTTCCACAGTCTGTGATGATTTGGGGTGCAATGTCATCTGCTGGTGTTGGTCCATTGTGTTTTTTGAAAACCAAAGTCACTGCACCCGTTTACCAAGAAATTTTGGAGCACTTCATGCTTCCTTCTGCTGACCAGCTTTTTAAAGATGCTGATTTCATTTTCCAGCAGGATTTGGCACCTGCCCACACTGCCAAAAGCACCAAAAGTTGGTTAAATGACCATGGTGTTGGTGTGCTTGACTGGCCAGCAAACTCACCAGACCTGAATCCCATAGAGAATCTATGGGGTATTGTCAAGAGGAAAATGAGAAACAAGAGACCAAAAAATGCAGATGAGCTGAAGGCCACTGTCAAAGAAACCTGGGCTTCCATACCACCTCAGCAGTGCCACAAACTGATCACCTCCATGCCACGCCAAATTGAGGCAGTAATTAAAGCAAAAGGAGCCCCTACCAAGTATTGAGTACATATACAGTAAATGAACATACTTTCCAGAAGGCCAACAATTCACTAAAAATGTTTTTTTTTATTGGTCTTATGAAGTATTCTAATTTGTTGAGATAGTGAATTGGTGGGTTTTTGTTAAATGTGAGCCAAAATCATCACAATTAAAAGAATCAAAGACTTAAACTACTTCAGTCTGTGTGCATTGAATTTATTTAATACACGAGTTTCACAATTTGAGTTGAATTACGGAAATAAATGAACTTTTCCACGACATTCTAATTTATTGAGATGCACCTGTATATGACCTTTCATGTTGTTTCCTCTGTTCATTAATTGATGTGTCTGTTCTTCATCACTTTATGGCAGTAAGCTTGAGAACTTTATAAAAACCCATAATCTTCTCAGTTCATGATGCAAATTGCATTAGACTCATGGATATTCAAGTTCTCGCATTATTGCTGGCCTTATTCTGAACTATTCATCCTTGCATATACAATACTGTTCAAATGTTTGAGGTAAGATTTGTATTTGTTCTTTTTGAGAAAAAAATTAATACTTTTATTCAGCAAGGTCACATTAAATTGATCAAAAATGACAGTAAAGACATTGATAATGTTACAAAAGTTTCTGAATTCAAATAAATGTTTTTTTTTTTGTTGTTGTTGTTTTTTCCTGAAAAAATGTATCATAGTTTCCACAAAAATCTTAAGAAGCACAGCTGTTTTCAGCATTGATGATAGTAAGAAATGACACAGAAAACTGGAGTGATGGCTGCTGAAAATTCAGGTAGGCCATTACAGGAAAAAAAAAAAATATTTTAATATATTTTAAAATATTAAAATATTTTAAAATATTAAAATAGAAAAAGTTAGAAAAAGAGACCTCTTTCAAAAACATTAAAAATAAAATAACTACCCCAAACGTTTGAAAGATAGTGTATTTTTTGATGTTTTTTTTTTTTTTTTTTTTTTTAAATATATTTATGTATTTTATATGTTACACCATGTTCTCATGGATTTGCGTCCAATCCCATGGCTGCAGTATGACTCCATTTTCCCCTCCCTGGGGCTCTGCTTGAATCCTGAAATCCATGGCTTGGATAAATGTTCCACTCTCAGAGTTCTCAGCTCTTGGAGAAAGTAAAATCTGGATTTGATGACTGTATCATCTCTTTGTGGCTTTTTGTGGTCTTCATCCAAATTAAGCTGCTGACAGAGGGACACTACTTTTAAATCACCAATTTATTTGCTCACTGGAAACTACTAATAGTCCTCTGAAGTCTGCCTGCTCTTGCACTGCCAAGGCGACATTAGTCTGAGCTCAGATTTTCTCTCTGGTCCCTGTAGGTCCATTTAAACCATCAAGCTCAGAAAGGAACAAAAGTTCACAGCAGTCATCTTCCTGATTATTGTTCCCTGCTGACAAGGACCAGGATTGAAAGACCTGTTATTTGCTCTTTTCTTTCTTAGCTTTATGACAAAAACATTTTATGGGTGTCTTTGACCACAGTTGTCTTAGGTTTTTGGCCCAAGATAAAAGCTTAAAAATGAAAAGTACATCAAGTCAAATGGTGATGGAAAGAAAGATAGAATTTATGGTATATGTGAGTCATTTAGTGCCCATACAACTGACATTTATACCCTCTAGTCTCTACCAATACACTGTTTTTCAAATGTTTGGTGTTGGTAAGATTTTGTTTTTTTTTAATGTTTTTGAAAGAAGGCTGTTTTTTTTTTTTTTTTTAAATAAAAAAGTTATTCCTGCTGTGACAAAGCTGAATTTTCAGCAGCCAGTTCAAAAAACTTTAAGGAGTTTTTTAAATTGATTAGAATTATTCGTAACAGTGTAAGTCTATCACTTTTGATCAATCAAATTGTCAAACTTTTGACAACGAACATAAAAGTTGCCCAAAAATGGGATTAATATTGGCAAAGATGATATGCCTAGACTTGCCTTGCTCTGAGTGTTTTGCGCTGATGGTTGTTGATGATTGTAAATGGTGGCTGCCATGGTAATGCAGGAATGTTCTCAGCGGTCTGAGACACACTTGCGGCTTGTGTGAATGGACAGTTTGGGCCAGTATGGACCACATCATTGTGGGTTATACAGAGTTCTGGCCCCACCTTGGCCTTCCTTTGGCCTCTTATTGGCCTGCAAGGGAATGCCGCATCGGTCATACCCCTCGTTGAGGGGAGACTCCCTGCTCAAAACAGCGTGACCTTCGCAAGACACGCAACCCGAAGCATGGCCTGGCAAACTGGCTTGTTTGGATCAAACAATACTTACTGTTGCCATAGAATTTCAAGGACTGCATTTATTTAGACATCAAGCTGCAACAATGTGCGTATGGATATTGAGAGATGATGCAGAAGTATCAAGAATTGTCTAAAAAGGAGAATTTAATAGAAATAACATTTCTTGGATCTCCATTAGTGCATGTTGGGTAGACTAGTCTTAATGTTTGTTTGTTTCTTATTGTGATTTATTGATGGGGTATATAGGCCCACAACCACTATTTATCTTTATTTTCCCATCCCCGTCTGAGAGGACACACTGATCCATCTCTAAGTATGCCATAAAAGAGAAGGACTGCAGTAGCAAAAATGTAGCCACATGGGAGCGACTGCATACTCGCTTTTTGTTTTACCTGCTTTCTCCTTTTCAAGCAGAGCTCTTGGGTCAGGAGCCGCTGATTACCGTCACAACACATTACCCAACCCATGTGTCTCCTTCCACAGGCCTCTTTCTATTTCTCTCTCCCCTTCACTTTCTCTTTGATTTAACGGCCCTGGGACATTTTCCTCCTGCAATAATTTATTGTTTCTGCTCTTCTTTTTAGAAGCGACCATTTCACTCTTGCTTTCAATTTTTTGGTCTCCATAACATGCTCATTAATGCTTTTAAGGCTACGTTCATTTTGTTTACTCGTCAACTTGATGTAGAAATTGAGCTATTTTTATTTGAAGGCTTGTCGAGAACACGCATTTTCCGTAAAGAGCCTTCATGACATTGACAGAAGGGCGCTTTTGCTTTTTTTTTTTTTTTTTTTTTTTTTTTTTTTTTTTTTTTTATTATTTTTTTTTTTTAAATTGTAAACAGTGCTCTTTCTCAATTTTGTCCGTTTATGTTTTGCAACGCACATGCAGGGCAGTGCTTTTAGTAAGTGCCTTTTATAATTTTTGAATAAATTATAATATGTTTATTGGGAGTTGGCCTTTAAAAATTATTACAAACTTGATTGTTGTGTAAAATTAAATTTGCCTAAGGAAGGACCCCGTTTCCATTCCGATGGTAATTAATTTTCATATAACAGAAGCCAAACCCCACACTGTAGCTATAAACTGCTTAAATTGTCTGGTTTCAGTAAGAATTATGAATTTATGAGATGAAAAGTGGTGTTTTAGTGCCTGTTACTGCTAACAGACATCAAACTGGGCACCTTAGAAAATTGAAGAGAAAAAATGAGTGCTGTCAATGTTAATGTGTGAATTAATGAATTAATATTAATGAAATATGTTTACCATAATGATTTTTTGACATTCCCTGAATTAAATTTGTATTCTGCTTTTTTTGTTTAATTGCAGTGGTTTTTTTTTCTGTACTGATAACAGTAAGAGAAGTGTATGTATCATAGATTGTTCAAATAGTCATTGTGAAAAAGGTTTATTTTACAACATTAATGTTTGATGATAACATTATTTTAATTTTTGTTGTTTGAAAACCCTTGCGTTATGTTATGTTGCTTCATTAAAGCTGATGTTGCAAAAGATTGATAGATAATTATAGTGTGAAAAGAAGTGTGAATTTGGCACGTTTGGTGGAAAAAGCCTCAGTACCAAACTCGCAGCTACACAGTATCTTACTGCTTACACAAGCAGTGTGAATGTTGTAACCTGTTAATATCCATGCTGAAATAAAGACACACTGTTTTTGTGTGGAGTGTTAAAAGTCCATAATTCAGCATTCATATTGTGACAGTGTATTTTTTTTAAGCATTGAGCTGTTTTGGGGCAAATTACAATTACTTTTATTGGACAGGCACCTCGTAAAATACATGAAGTTCTTTGAGGTTTGTACTTTCTTCATATTTACCCTCTTTCCCCACTTCCTTCTCTCTTCTATATTTGCCGAAGCATTTGAAGTACAAGAAATCATCACTTTAGCTTAGGCACAACCCAAAATAGATCTGCAGCACCACGGATAAAGATCAAACGGCATGCAGTACCAGAGCCTTTCCTCGTTCCTCTGTGGGATGGTGTGAAGGTCTCTCTTTCTTTATCTCTTTGGTAGAAATGGGGCATGATGAGGCAGGGTTGAGCGGTCGAGATGTGGGATGGGGGAAGTGTGGGTGAGACAGCGTGTTAAGCCTCTGGCATGGGGAATGATTAGAGTTTTAGTTAAAATTAGAAGACAGCAGACTCACAGGAGGGATGGTTTTCTCCTTTATTATTGAAATAGGAGCAGATTTTGCTGTCGTATGTAAAAAAAAAAAAATAAAAAAAAAAAATCGTTTACACTGTACTCACATCAAACACTCATAGGCACAGAGAAATGCCACAAAGATGCCACAAAGAAGAGGGAATTTCACTAATCAGAGTTTCACTAATACACCTAAATTCTAAAACTGAAAAGAGACATTTTGGGATTTTTTTCAAATATTTGGTTATTTACAACATCATAAATTCTCAATTATGAATTATTCTATTATTCTACTATTAGATTCATTTTTGTTTTGAGCAGAAATAGCATATGTAAGTTTCCAAATAGTATCTGGTTAGAATGAAATAAAAGATTGGTTATAGTAATAAGGTTGTTATTATTATTGGACATATTAATTATGTCGTCATAGACTCATGTTACTGCAAACCTGTATGCACAAAAGAAAACACAAAATACTTTCTTTTTTTTTTCATTACATTAAAAAAAAAAAAAAAAAAAAATATATATATATATATATATATATATATATATATATGTATGTGTGTGTGTGTGTGTGTGTGTGTGTATATAAAATTTATCTATTTATTTATTTTTCATGTAATGAAAGTCACTGGGGTTGAATGTTGTTTTGGACACAGACATAGGATTTTGCTGTTACAATAACTAAAGTCTGAAAATAATGGTTGATTAATCACAGATGATTTTTAAAATCAATAATATTTCTTTCCACTTAATGTTAATTAGAACTGAACCTAGAAACTGAATAATAATGCCATTAGAATATTTTGAAATGAACAAATATAATCTTCATCACTACTCACTGATGCTGTTATTACTTTTTATTTTATTCTCATATGAAACAGATTCACAGATAATAATCTGTAAAAAGAGAATCATAAACCATCCTCTATTTTGGACCCCATTGACTTCCACTGTGGGCAAAACCAAACCCTGAATCTGGCACAGTTACCAGTCAGCACTGAAAAGGAGAACTATTGCAGGTGACTATAGTATGCACCTACTGGAAGTGAACGAATTTGGCCAACAGTGGTGTAATTCTGAAATTTAACCATGAAGAATTCTGTACAAAGAAATAACGTTATTAACTAGTTGCCAGCATTGAAAAATAATGTTTTCACTCTTGCAATCAAAGGCATTTTGTTCCCATTTCCTAATTTCGGATTTAAACACAGTGCTCCTCCTCCCTCTTTATTCCATTCTTCCCTGCAACATAATTGGTACTGCAAAGAAATGAATTCCATAGTAGTAAAATATATTTAAGTCAGTGCACTATTCAGTCCATGCAATGACCTGTGGGAAATTGTATTACTCTCCTGCATGCAGGAGATAGCTGCCATAAGTGAGTCGTTCCTTAGGTGGTTCCTACTTAGTTGAGTGAGTCCATTTTCGCAGCAAGACTTGTGCTGCGGTTTGTTATTTTAATTGGCAATTATAGTCTCCTGGAGAAGAAAAGAACAGTGATAAAGAAACTCTGTATCATTCCCCCATTGTCTGGTGGTTACCCTCTTTTTCACCCCCACATTCCCAGCCCTCCCAGTGCTCCTCAGAGGAAAGAATCCAACACTTAACTAAACTGTTACATTTCCTGTCACTGTCATCCATTCATCCATCTATACTCGCTCTGAATGAGGACATGTGTGCCACTGAAAGAAAAAAGGCCTTCACATCTTCATAGATGACAGGTGATTGTTGTTCTCAAGGTGTCTGGAAACTCGCCTATTAAACGAAGGCAAGCCTCGGGCCTGTTAGGTAAGTTTTCTGCAGAATATGTTACGTTCCTGTTATGCCTTTGCTCTCTTTCGCTTCCATCACACTCCCAGCAGGATGTCATGCCTTTTTGTGCTTTGAAGCTCCCGGATCTTCCAAGATGTCTACTCTGTACGGTTTTGTCACTGTTAATGGATAGGAAAGAGTTATATTAATGGAAATAAAGAAACCTGGTTTCTGTATGTGGAACAGGTTGGATTCTTCTGAAGATACAGAGATGGAACTGTTGCACACTTATTAGTTGATAGTTTTCTCTTTCAACCTGATCGAAATTGATTTTTATTTCCTTTATCATCAAATCTTTAATGTGCATATTCTTGAATTCAGTGTTCACATTCACATTCATATTATATCACATCCAAGGACACTATTGATTACAAACGCAATTCATTTTGTTGTATTACAAGAACAGCTGTTCTCTTAGTACTGTGATTAAACTACATCTGTCTACCGTCTTTAGTTGCATGGAATATGTGCCCTTGGAATTCTGAAGGAAGCTCTTTGGCTTCTGAATGGCCATCATTCATTGTTATTTGGCTTGGAGCAGACAGAATTCTCAGAATTCTGAATCATTCTCTTATTATATTAGATTTCATTAATTTAAAAAAGGTATTTGAATCAAAATGTTCCTTATTTTGGTTCTTGTTGAGCACAAACTGTATTTTTACATTCTGCCTCTGACATTCACTCTTTTTCATTGGATTCAGTTAAAGTGAAATAAGTGACTGATTTATAATGTTATTCTTTTTATAAATGAGAGTAGTATGCACTAACATTCAAAAGTTTGGGTTTTTAAGATGGGTCAGTAAGGTGTTATTTTAATTATTATTAAATAGTCAGCTACAGTATATGGTGAACATAGGAGATTTCTTTCAAAAAAATCGTACTGACCACAGACATTTGAACAGTACTGTATTTTGACTATTTCTGATAATAATTTATAATTAAATAAAGCCTTTTAATAAAAGCTGTGTATTTTCAGCTCCTCTTATCACATTTTGGCATATTTAGATTAGTGCTGTCAAATCGATTAATCGCGATTATTCGCATCCAAAATAAAAGTTTGTGCTTACATGTATGTGTGTATAAATATACACAGTACACACACATATGTTATGTAAACACAAACTTTTATTTTGGTTGTGAATAATCGCGATTAATCGATTTGACAGCACTAATTTAAATGCATTCAACACGATTGTTTTTTGGATTTTGTGTGGACTACGTTCTAACCCTTTGTTGAAGCATATGCTCATGTCATCTTAAGAAATGAGACAGTAAAAGTAGGCATTTTATTAATGTGCTGGTAAGTCTTGAGAGGCTTTGTATACTTACGGCCCACCAACAGAGCTGCGAGCCCCGTTTCTGCTGACATCAGTGTTCAGATGTGTAGCGTGAGCCCTTTAAAACCTCTCTGTGTAGCTCACCTGCCACACGTCTCTCAATCCTCACTCCTCATCCCCTCTGGCCTCAAACAACCTCCTCATTCCTCCACCCTTTCTTCCATGCTTTGATAAGCTCCACGGTTCAACAGCCTACAGCTTGCCCCCAGGTAACTCTACCACATACATACATTAATGTGTAGTGAATGCATGGAGAGTCTCCATTAACCTTTACAAACATCTGGACTGTGCCATAACTGGCAGTGGCCTATCAACATGAAACGTCCTGTCGGTTTTAATATGTCCATGTCATTTCAATTTGTGTGGTCTCCATTGAGTTATAGTAAACCCATGGCATTTGTGAGTCTCAGGTATGTTGTTTTTGTTCATTAATACCTTAAACACCTGCCAATCAGAAATAGGGGTTAAGAGATTTGCAGATGTGCGTTTGCATATATTGTTTTCCTCTTACTTGTCTTTCAGAGCTCTCAAAAACACTTCCCATTCGGACCCAATATTAATCAAGCTTTATCTCTTTAGTGATATTCATCTCATTAGTGGTAATCCTCTTAAATACATCCAAACTGCTCCTCAACCCGTGCGATGCTCCCTCCCTCCAGACAGGCACGAGGAGGTGGTGATGTCCATCTTGCTGCACAGGCCATTAATTGTTTAAGCTGAACTGAACACAAGACAATGGAAGTTATTACAGCCTCCGACTTGCGCTGTCTCGTGGGATGCCTGTTGCAGAGCTGAATGGCTCTCAGACATTGAGGACAACATTACTTACAGTATACAGAGAATAGAGTAGAACAATGACTGGTTCAATTGTGATATCCAGTCATAAATTCAATTGCCATTGATAAGCTGTCCGCATCAAGTTTTAACCAAGCTACTTTTTATTTAATTGTAAAGAAGACCAAATAGGAAAGTGTTTGTTTGATGTATTACACACATTTATCCTGGAAATGCATGTTGTATGCTTTCTTCTTTTTCATTTCTGATGTTATTGGTTGAGCCGTAGCGCTGCCATTGTTTTTGTTGGTAGGAAGAGAGGCAGATGCAGAATTGACTGAGCCAAATGTCAATTAAATCAGTTTGTATTACTGTTCTCTCACAGGACACTGTGTTGCACGGATATTTACTTTGTGTCACTGAATCCCGCCCGTCATAGTAATTGGATCAATTATTAGCATTGATCGCTCCGGAAGACTGTGCATATCGATATATTTCATTAAGAGGGTATTTTTGAATATTGCTGATTCTGCATGCGCTCAATCAGACACACGCAACTCACCCACAGAGACATGACAAGTGTATTAGCAAGGTAGTTGAACTAACTTATTTATATCAGACAATTGGTTACAATGAATCTAAACTTCACCAAAGTTTTATGAAGGCACCCAGTTTCCCAGTGCATGAATCTTAAACTTTCAATTTAGGATTGAATTGTAAAAAGATATTAAAGTTATGGAACGATTTCCGGACTATTTTCATATATAATTGCAAATTGTATTTTTAATTGCGTTTTCAATATGTGGACGCATAAACTGTGACATAATTCAAATGCAATTGCAAATCTTGCATTACCGTTTGCATTTTCGCTTTCGCAAACGCACAGTGACTGCCACATTTCAAATGAAAAAGCAAAGTCTATTTGCAACTGTATTTCCCATGTCTTACGAGTTATGAACCTGTCATATTTAAATAGCTATATTAATTTTCACTTTCTCTGTGCCGCGCATATAACCTGCCAAAACTCAAATGGAATCGCAATTCCTTTTGCATTTGAATTTCCGATGTGCATAGTGCATAGAGTTTTATTTCTGAAAATTCATAACAATTGTATACTATATTTGAAAGTTTTGTGTAAGTATCTAATCAGTGAAACCTTCAGCTGGCCTCATTTCAGTTCAAAAGATGTGCAATTTGGTATGTGTTATTAAGATTTATACTTTGATTTGAATATGTTATCTTGATGGCTCAAAAAAAAAAAAAAAACAATAGACTCAGTGCTCTTACTTTACAATAGTAAGGGTCAAAAATACTATCAGCTGACTGCATGATATTATATCAAGAGATCTGGAGTGGAAAATCGCTTTTCTGGCTGCCCATTTGTCCTGTGCAGAGTGATGAAGGTTCTAATGCCATTTCTGAATTAGTTATGCATCATTTACGGTGCAGCATGGTTAAGTAATGTAACCGATCAGGACCCTTTTAGAGTGTGTTTAGCTTGAATGACGCTCTGCTGGAGAAGTGCAGCTTGCTTTGTTTCAAACCACTGCAGTGTACATGCCTCTTTGGATCTGCTGCTGTATTTATTTATTTATTTATTTATTTTTTACAAAGCATACAAGCTTCCCTCTCTTTTGTGCCTTTATGGTGACAACGAGAGTAGGGTGGTAAAGACATAAAAACGTTTGTTGGCTATATTATGCAGTTTGCTGTTCTCTGATCTCTGAAGTAGCAGTGTCATCAGCTCTAAGCAGGCAGGCTATTAGTGGACTGGCTTTAATTTATTTTGCACGCTCATAGCGTGATAGCTGGAGTTTATCTGCCTCTTTGTCATGAGATGATAAGCAGAGATGGCAAAAGTACACACATCCTTCCTTACTCAAGTAGAAGTATAGATACTCGTGTTTAAAAATAGTCTGGTAAAAGTAGAAGTACTGACTACATTTGTTTACTCAAGTTAAAGTAAAGAAGTATGGGCTCTGATATGTACTTAAGTAAAAAGTACCCATTACTACTACCTGTTTTAGTGTCATGCTGGTAACTGGACCTCACGTCATATTGACACATTAATACAAAATAACTTGCATTTAATATTTAATATTACATTTAATATTGTTAGCTAATGAATGCATCATGACTGAACAACCACCATGTAGAACAGGGCAGGACTGGGACAAAAATTCAGGCAAGAAAATCTCACACTCATCCAGGCCATCCCATAAACCCACAACAAATTCTGAAACCATGGATATTTTTTTTTTTTTTTTTTGTATGGCCATCACATTAAAAAAAAAAAAAAAAAAAAGTTTAAAACCTTAGGCTGAGGCCATGCAAAATAATTAAAGGTTCTCTGTTGAACTGCGCCTTCACTTCTATTTTCCTTTTCAGTCTCTTCATTTTCCATTATATCTCTCTACATCTCACTTTGTGTGTTTACTTTTTTCACTAATTTTCATGTACCTGTCACTTTTCCCATCAGCCATCTGCTGTTATGAACAGAACTGTCTCCACCTTGTTGCAAAACAACCACCTCATTGTATTCTGTTTGCAATAACATAACTTTATTTTAGTTCAATTTAAAGTATCACATTATGACCATGTGTTGTTGTTCTCTTATAATGACTTAAATACTATAGAGTTAACGAAACTATACTTTCTAAATTGCCTAAATGTCAAAATTTGTACAATAATAATTACATCATGACAATGTCTTTAAAGAAAAAATCCTAATACTGTGCATGTCATTGCATTATCATGAGTCATATTTTTCTCTTACCAAAGTTAACCATGGTTTATTACAGTAAAAGGGTTTTTTTTTTTTTTTTTTTGTCAGATTGATTACAATCAGTTTTAATTTACAACCATAGTTTTACTACACATTTTATGGTTAGACTATGGTTAGTGTAGCAAAACCATGGTTAATTTGTTGTTACCATGGTTTAACTAGTAACCATGGTTTTTGGTTTAAATTTTTGTAAGGGTTGTGTTGTTATCTGCCCGAGCTCCCTCTAAACGTATTATAAAACAATGTTTTATAACATTTGTCTGCTAAATTACTACTGTAACTTTACAGTAGATAATAATGATGTTCTTTATCATACAGTATTTTGAGTGATGATAGTAATTTAGTTTAGTTTACAGTAGACTATTATTAATCATCTGGCTGCTACTGCTAAGAGTTGCTAGCAGTTTAATTCTTAACTAAATAAACAAACACAAAACTACAGCCTATTTACAAATGAAACTGACCCGCACTTGAAGTCATGAACAGGTCAGTAGTTTTGCCTCTCTGATCCACTCCATTCTCAAGTCTCTTTGCATTGATTACTCTGATAGAAACCTTTTGGCGGAGCGCGCGCGAGCCGAATCGCGTTGCCAGTCAAGAACCGATTCATGATGTATTATGGATTTGTTATCGAATGGTGATCCATCAAAACTAAAGTAACGAGCCTGGTTTGAAAATGTAAGAAATAGAAAGTACAGATATTTGTGTAAAAATGTAAGGAGTAAAAGTAAAAAGTAAAGTACAGATACCAGAAAAATCTACTTAAGTACAGTAACGAAGTATTTGTACTTCATTACTTCCCGTCTCTGATGATAAGTTTCTTAGCCATTAACCCAATCTGTGCCCCAGGTGTATTCTCTGTTGCCTTAGGCATTAGGCTCTTTTAAACATGAAAAAGCCCCCTGGCTGGGATCTCTGGAACTCCACCAACACTAAGAATTGGCTTGTATAATATAATACAATGCTGTCAAATGATAGCTTCTGTTCTTGTTAAGGAATAGTTCATAACTATTAAAGTAGTTCACCTAAAATTGGAAAATTCTCTGTCTGTCATTCGTTTGGTGGTTTTATCTAACTGTCATTCTATAGATCGTTCTATTGTTTGTTTGTTTTGTCGATCTGTCGACTGTTTCTGTCTAACGGTCGCTCTATTGATTGATCGTTCAATTGTTCGTTCTGTCGATTGCTCTGTTGTTTGTTCATTTTGTCTAACTGTCCTTCTGTCATTTTAGTTTTGTCTTACTATCGTTCATTCTGTCTATCTTTCAGTTGTTCGTTCTAACTGCCCTTTGTTTGATCTGACTTTCTTTCTGTCTGTATGTTGTTTTACTTACTAATACTTACTAATAAACAGCCAATATGTTAATAATATGCATGCTAATAAGCTACTAGTTAATAGTGAGAATTGGTCCCTTTTCTAATGTGTTACCGTTTTTCTATCTATCAGTAGATTTGGTAGACAAAACTAAAAATTGGCCTGTATAATATAATGTAATGCAGTAAAATTACAATTAAAAATGCTATAGTACATTATTCCATCTGTCTTTCTGTCATTTTATCTATCGTTCATTTGTTTATTCGATTGTTTTATCTGTCATTCTAACTGTCATTTTATCGTTCCACCTAACTGTCATTCTGTTTATTTGTCATGTCTACTTTCCATGCTTCCTGAATGAAGCCCATTATTTTTTACAGTTCCATTTGGAAGAAAACTGCAGTGTTAATGTCGTGTTTTAATGGCTTTAGTTGATTTTAGTCAGATTGCGTTGTAAAGGTCATTGGTCTGTTGTGCTATCAGTTCCGATCTGTTATCGCATAATGTGAGTATGTTTGTGCTCGTGTTTGGCTCTGTGCACTAAATGAGATTCTGGGATGTGCACAAACTGTGCTGTTTGTATCCACACATGTACTAGTTGAGCTTGTGATTTCCGAGCCAAATGCCCCTTAAATCATCCTTGAAGCTGTTGGGAGATGAAACATGCACTCACACAAACCCAATTAAGAGGAAGGTGAAGATAAATGAGTCAAAGATGGAGCAGAGAGTTGAAGAAGTCAAGAGAGTGATGAGGAGAGCGAAAGAGGGGGATGTGAAAAGAAAATGAGGCATTCTGGGACAGTTGTTTAATTGCTGCTGTCCAGTATTCAGGGGCTGTTTTAATTGGCTTGTATTTCTTCTTCCAGAAGAACCTGGAGGTGTAGTGTAAAGCTATAGTCTGAAGCGCAAAAGGAACTTTGTCTCTGCATTTTTTTTTATTAGCATTTTAAGATACTCATAAAGATGTAGCATTATCCATTTGCCAATTTAATTAGCATTTTTTGTGACTCTCTTGCAGCTTTGATGAGGTTATACATTAATGCATGTTGCTTGCATATGCATTTCTGCGTTCTTTGTTCTAGACTTAGTAGTATGTGTGTTTTTCCTGCAGCAGACGTGAATGGGGTATCCATCTGGGGTATCCATCTTCTTTTGAGAGAGCCAAGTGTTTGACTGCGTAGCCTATTGTAAATACAGTCTAACAAAGTTCTCATATAAATACAAAGTGAAAGAAAAATAGAAACAATTTGACTGTGTCCTTACATTATGAATGAGCATGTGTATAAGTGTGGATATTCTTGTGAGGATTTTGACATCACTAAGCACAGTGCCTCTGGTAAATTATGAGCTATGAGCCTGGAGCGTTTAATTGACAGCAGTGCTGTGGTGGGCAAGCCTCGCCACTCTATAATTCTCACATTCCCACACCCCACCCCCACAAGAGCAAAACTCACATTGTATTGTGAGCATATTTCCAATGGCTTTTATTCAGTTCCCCTACCTGCGAATTATTAACTGTAGTTACATAAAAAATATATAATAATAATAATTTCATTATATATATATATATATATGTATATGTATATGTGTGTGTGTGTGTATATATATATATATATATATATATATATATATATATATAAATAATTAATTTTATTAAATATAATTATAGTTACTTTTTTATTTAAAAAAATCAATTTAGGGATTATTACTCAGGCACTGGATTTGAAGAACAGCTGTGTAAATGGTGACTAATTAGGCTATGTAAATAGCATATTTCAGAGTATTTATTTCAGAGCTGAATGCGTGTTTATTTACACACGTGCAGCTTATATTACCGTGTCAGTTCACAATAAATGCTGCTTCTCACAAACTCTCTGCAGGTGCTGTGAGATTAACATTCATTTGTGAACATAATGTGCACTAAGTTCACTTTATTTACATTCACGTTTGCACAATTTACAGCATTTTTGTGGACAAAACTTTACAGCATTTCACCAATATTCCAGCAAAATAAAAGCAGTATTTGACATGTTAAAAGCTTGAGGGTTTAAAGTTTGAAAGTGAAATGAAAGTGACATGTTTAAAGTTTGAATGTGAATAATTTAAGACATAAATATTTGTATGAAGCATCATATTGCAGTTCAGATCACAGTCACAATATGTGACCGCCCTATATTTAAAACAAACAATCAAAATAAAACACTTACTGAAAAAAGATTAGATATTTTATCTCTTTACTTGCATGTGAAATGACCTTTAACCAACGTCGAAGAACTGTGAACATTCGAATTTGTCACTATTAAGTTAAATTGAGTATACAGAAATCTATGCTTTACATTTTTCAAATATCCATCAACTTTGCTATTACTGGGTATGTTTTGGCTAATGGTTTTGCTTGGCCCAGTGTTAGTATGGAGACTCTGAAATCATTAAATAAGGTCTGTCAGATTTGCCACACTAGGTACAAATAGACAGACACTGGCGTTTTTTGAAATCGATAAGATAGGGCATAAAATGCAGTATTATTACTGGATTTGCATAGGTCACCGATGCCCGCTAGTAAATATTGTTAAAATAGGCAAGCCAACCCGAGACAGATGTCTAGTCCTGTTAAATGCACATCTGAAAGTGCAATGTATGCAAACCTAGTGCTGTATGTATACGTATTTAATATGTATGTAAATAAGACGCTCCCTCGATTGCTGAAGCATATTAACCATCAGGGCATTGGCACGGTTAGAGACGACTTCCCCTCAGGCATTTGATAATGTGAAATGTTGCATGTGTATATTTAGTTTGCATGTGTAACTAGTTTCTGCATCACGTTTTCATGTAAAACAGGTCATTTTTTTTGTGAGGCAGCATGTAGAATGAATTTACCTGTTATCGTTTCCCCTTCTGCTTATAAGCTTATTTATTTTATATTTCACTCCTATATTCACAGAAACGCATTTCCTAGGGTAATTGGACACACTTAGATTATTCCACGTTTCTGCATGTATAAATCCCACTCATTCTTTTGCCAATGGTCAGAGACTTCCTTTCAGCTTTTGTCAGGTTTCATTTTTGTGACTCATTGCATGATTCACAGATCTGAACCTGGAACAGATACTGGAACTTCAGCTTGGACTCAATTTAGACACTAAACAGAAACCTGCACTCATCTTTTGGTCAGAGCTCTCAGCTCACACTTATGACATCATGGATTTATCTAATTATATGTTCAATCATTCATTTTTTTTTACATTTAGAAACCTGCATGAACATTTTTAAACATTTAGTTGTGTGTGAAAAGAGTTTGTCTCTGGTACAAATGTATATGAGTTGTTAGTCAAGACCAAAAGGAGTGTATTGAGCGAGTGTCAAACGATGAGAGGTATTTGTTTAAGGAAAGAGAGTAAAGTACACTGGGAAATAATCCAGGCAAGACCTTCAATAAGCCACAGTTTTCCATTACCTCATCAGCAGTCCTGGGTTCCTAATACACCGGAGGAACTTTAAGATGGCACGCACATAATCACGCACGTGCTCTAATGAAATGGCATTAACAAACATGATTGCAAACAAACAGATGATCACATGCAAAATATTCACATTGACAGATGTTCCCATGGGAAGAGGTTGTGGCCTCCATTTCAAACCAATTTGTGGGGTGCACTTTGCATAACATTCACACATACTGTACGGCTGTTTCTTCAACCATGAGCCTACTGGATTTTTGTTTTTTATTTTTTCCTTTTATTTTAAAATGAAAGTACATTAACAAAAAATGGCAAAATTATTGGTTGTGGTGTTATGTTAAAGGGATACTATAGTTCAAGCAAAAATTAAATAAAGCAAAATTTCCATAAAGCAAAAACCTACAGGTACGAGGGGCTGTCAAGCTCCAAAATGCAGAATATGTATACCAACACTGTACTGAATAAATGTAAAAGGGGGCAAATGCAAAAGTTTAGGAGTCAGTCAGCTGAAGAAAAAAATGTTAATTGAGCACTATTCTCTTTAAACCCCTGTTTGTTTAAATTTGAGGCCTTTTGCATAAGATTTTCAGCAAATAAAATTAAACATTTTGGTTAGTTCCATACATAAAACTGGGTTATAATGAGCTTGGATTATAATGAGCTTTTGCACTTTTTTTCCAAGCATGGCGGTATTACAGATTTTAAATGATGATGGTGATGATTTTTCATCACTTTCTCTTAATGGCGCACAATTCCTGTTCTCTACGCATCAAATAGTCCTGAAAATATAATTGTTTCCACAAAATATTAAGCTGAACAACTGTTTTCAACATTGATAATGTTACTTGATGTTTTAAGCACCAAATCAGAATATTTGAATGATTTCTGAAGGATCATGTGAGTAATGACTGCTGAAAATTCAGCTGTCATAACAGGAAAAAATTACATTTTAAAATATATATTTTATGAAATAATATATTTATATTAGAACAGAAAACAATTATTTTAACATATTTTGGACTGTATTTTTGATCAAAATAAATTCAGCCTTGGTTAGCATAAGAGACTTCTTTCAAAAACATTGAAAAATCTTATCGACTTTTGAACGGTAGTGTACTGTATGAAAGGTGGTATTATAAGCACTGGACTATGAAAGTGAGAGAAAATTCCAGGGTGTTTTCACACTTGAGTCCTCTTTAAGGGCGTATTCACACCAGGAAAGTCCAATAGTTCACTTGCTTTGGTCCAGACCAAATAGAATGTTTGTTTTTTTTTGTTTTGTTTTGTTTTGTTTTTTTTGGTGCAGTACGCTTTCACACTGCGCTTATAGCAAGCGAACCAAAAATTGTAAACAAAACCACACGTGCGCTTAAGGTCATCCATTCATTGGTTCATCCGTTCAACTGCACCAGAGTTCATTTGGAAACGGACCGAGACCACCTCTTCAGCTGGGTCTCGGTACGGTTGTTTGGTCCGCACCAGAATGCGATTGCTGTATTCACACCTGCCCAAAAGGTCCGCACCAAAGGGGGAAACGAACTCTAGTGCGATTCAACCAAACTAAATGAGGCTGGTGTGAAAGCACCCTAAAAGAACCGAACCCAGACCCCTTTAAGTGGACCAAGAGGTGGACCAAGTGAAAAAGGACCCGGTTTTCTTTGTTTACACTATCGCAGTTCCTGAAAGAGGACTCAGATCCTTTTTTGATCCACTTAAGCAGTAATGGTGTCTCAGACCTCTTTGTGTTCAGACTGTTGCTTTTTGGATCTAGTCCTGTTCAGTGTTTGATGGCTGACATTATGGCCTCCACAACTGGAATATTTTTATCTTTTGCACAAAAATGTGTTTCATACATGTTTGTAATATTTATATTGAATTGTTTTCCTTGTTTATGTGATCGTTTATTTTATAGCACGCAGGGTTTCTGCAGGATTTTTAAGCTCAAATTTAAGAATTTTAAGACTGTTTTTAAGACCTGCACATGTAAAATTAATGCCATGTGAGTGGGTGGGGCAATGTCTATGGTAACATATTAAACTGTAGTAAAATGACTGTAAAAAGCATGATTTACAGATCAGATACAGGTTTTCACAAAAAAAATAAATAAATAAATAAACAAAATAATAAAATGAAATAAAATGTCAAATTTCAGCCTTTAAGTCATTTTTAAGAAAAATCAAAAGTATCAATTATTATATAATGGTTTAATGGCTGGTTTAATATCAATTATTATTTTAAACCAGTAGAAGGGCTGTTAAAAAATGCAAATTCATTCTCTGCCAGCAGGTGGCGCTTTCAGAACTGCATAAAGATAGTGGTTTCCCCGGTAACGGCAGTACACAAAGCAGCGCAACACCTGACATTGAAACGTGCAGCGCTAATATTTATCCAATGAAATCACCTTTTTAATTTTAATCATCACATTAGGTGCACAACCGCGTCTCTCTTACACAGTTCAGAAGCAGTTGAAATTAAATAAACGAGTGTATGTTGTGAGCGAATAATTTGTAAAGATCTACCAGAAGCAGCAGCCCTAACAGCTGATTTGTACGGAGACATCTGATGGCCAAACTACATCGGAATTCGCGAATGGAAAAATCAAGCCAGCCCGGGACGTTTTGTGTTCACATTGCACGTTTTGTAGCGAACCGTACCTTTAGCTGAAAGCGAACCGTACTCAGACCACCTCCCAAGATGGTCTCGGCTCGGTTCGCTTCTGAGGGGTCTGAGATCGTTTGGAGTGTTCACATATGGGCCAAAAATCACGCGAACCACGCTCAGACCACTGAAAAGGACCAAGTGTGAAAACACCCAGAGAGAGAGCTCCCCCCCCCCCACCCCCCCACCCCACCCCCCGGCTTCAGATTCGCAGTTCTCATTGATTCTGATTGGCTCAGGACAAGAAGAACTGGCCCAGTCACTCTTTTTTTTTCATGTTCATCCCTCTTTCTCTTTTCTTGCACGTCCCTCCTGTGTTTTTTGTTTTGCTCTCCTTCCCTTCCTATTTCTCTCTTTCGATTTCCCTCCCACACTCTCTCCCTTATTCATTTCTCATTCTGATGAAAAACTAATCCCTTCATTCTTTCCTCTGCCTCTTCTCTTCCTTCAGTTCTTCTCTTTTATGTGAGATAGAAGTAAAATATATATTCAGAGAAGTTTTATGATATCTGATAAACTGACGTTCCTCCATAGTTATTCTCCCTGCCTTAAGTGTTTTATGTAAGCAGTAAGCTAGCGTCTCCCTCCAGGCCTGAATCACAACCCCAGTTGAGTGGAACTGACGAACACACACATTTAGGCTTATATAAACAGTCTGTCCCCCACACATAGCCAACAACCTGTATTCTCGCTCTTTCTCGCTCTGTTTTTATCACAGATGATCACTTAGTCATACACTCTTTCTTTCTCTGTCTTTTGGAATGTCAGATACACAACACACTGAAAGGATTCACACTGTACTCTCAATCTTTACAGATTGGGCCTGGTAGAACATGTCAAAAACAACATCTGCCATGTAAACCTCTTGTTTGCTATTTTGATGGTCTTTTAAAAATATATTATTTATAACACTCAGGGCTTCAGACTGACTAAAATGGTTACAAATGCGACTTTTGAAACCCTTGAATTGAAAATCCAGAGTGGTTTCATAAGATATCACCATCCAAGTTTCTTGTAAGAACACAGCTAGAGCCATGATGTCCAGTTTGTGAACAGATGACTTCTATGAGCCAGTCCTTTTTAATGAGTCAGTCAGAAAAATTCAGAAAACGGTGTCAAACTCGCTCTTGAGTTAGCAGTTCACTTAGTGAATTGTTCAGAACATTCAGGTCCTATCATGCATGAATTTCTCTACAGGCAGTTGTTGTTTTCATCCAAGTCCTGCTTTGCGAACTTTGAATTATCATCGAAACATAATGGAATATTAATTAGTATTAATCACCTAAGTCTTTTAATTTGGACTACAGTCATGTTTGAAGGTTTTTTTTTTTCTTCTTCTTTTTTTTCCCTAACTCTCAGACGGTCCAATCTGGTACGAGAGTGAGTTATTCTTGCCCCTCTTTTTTGCACTTTGTCATCTCACTTACTTTGGAATCTTTTCATCTGTTTGCTCCATCCTGTCTTTTGATCTCCCACTCATTATTTCTAGCAAAATCAAAGCAAGTTGACGCCTCTTACTCAAACGAAGAGATCTCCCAGGGGCCATTGCGGTATCCACTTGCTGAGGCTGGAGCTTGAGTCTGCCTCTTCTGGCTCTTCGCACAAGCCGTAGTTTGCGTACAGATCCCACCGTACCTCTCATTTCAACCACAATCAGCTATGTCATGTAAGAACATCAGGTCCAGCTGTGTTGTATTTACAGGTCTAAACCCCCAACGCAATGCTGCCACCTCAGAGCGCTCTTATCTCAGACTGAAAAAAGCATGCATGAAAAAGCATTCAGCCTCCCCATGCCGCATTAGTTTTTCATGGGCTGAATTCTTAATGACGACTCAACTTCTGTCTTCAAAGAGAAGAAATACCAACTGAATAGAAGATGAGGACCTTCCTAAAATGGTTTCTGACTGGATCTCAAATGAGAAGCACCCTTGTTTTATAGATAACTTCAGTCTTAAGTACACTAACTTTCAAAAGTTTGGGGTTGTGCATTTATTTTTTGTTTCTTCTTTAATGCTCACCATGGCTGCATTTATTTGATAAAAAAAAAAAAATAAATATATAAAACAATGTTTTCTATTTTAATATATTTTAAAATGCAATCTATTCCTGTGATGGCACTTATTTGGTGCTCAATAAACTTGTTATTAGTGTGGAAAACAGTTGCGCTGCTTAATATTTTTGTGGAGACTGTGTTTTTTTTTCATGATACTTTGATGAATATAAAGTCAATAGAACAGTATTAATTTGAAAAATAAATCTTTTGTAACATTATAAATGCCTTCTTTATCACTTTTGATCAATTTTGTGCATTCTTGCTGAATAAAAGTATTTATTTGTTTCAATAACCTTACTAACCCCAAGCTTTTGAACGGTATATATATGCTTTTATAAACTACATACTTTCAAAAAAAAATTGACAATGGACCAGAAGTATATACCTATAAAGATCTGCAATGATCTTCATTCAAAATGTAACAGATGGCAATGATGTAATTATAACATTTGCATAGATTTGTGATTTGTCTTTAGTCTTAAATCTATTTGCATACTGAATTATGATCTGATTGTGTATATAGTTATTTTTCCATTCCATTTGGAGTTCCTAGTGGTCAAGTAACTTTAAACTCAGAGTGTTTGAGAGCTGAAAACTATCTTTGTCTCTCTATAGGTGGGCTCTCTGTTCTTCTTTGTTAGAGAGTTCTGACCTAGTGAAAGAGCACGGAAACCTAGAGTGGACACCGTGTGTGCGAGAGAGCGAGTGTCAGCAGCTGGAAGTGACCCCTGTAATGCAGGTTATGTCTTCCATCAGCAGCGGGGGGCATAAGGCCAGAGGTTAATGGATAGTGCAGTCCTTCCAATGACAGCCTAGTTATAACTACCCTTTGAGAGGCATAGAAAAAGCGAAAAGGCAGAAACTATGCCACAATATGCACATGCACACACATGGACAGAGGAGAGCTGTGAATCCTGTGTCTGTTTTACATTTTTCAAACACTCTGGGCTGCAATGATTATCCCTCCACTCTGTCAAAGCAACAAAGCATGTCCAGATGTCAAGCGCGCACCTGAATGTCCCACTGTGCGGATGTAATGAGTTCTGCAATGGATGCTGAAAATTGTTGAGATGATGAACCAATAGTCTACCAGCACTAATAACTGTTTAATGGATGGATGAAACGGATACCCCCTACATATCATGGCCATGCACGAGTGGTTTTTTGTATTTCTGTATTTGATTGTTGTTTCTGGCTGATGATGTGGTCTCACCATCTTTATTTTTTCTTCTTTCTTTTCCTTACTGGGTCAGCACAAATTGCATCTTAAGGAAAACGACATTAGTGATGATGAATGTGTTTTATGTTCCATTAATCACTTGGTTGAAAGGAGTGTGGAGAGAGAGAGAGAGATAGCCCTCTTTGTTTGCAGTCCAACCAATGATTTATGTCCCTGAGTGGTAAACGCCACCTGAAAAAAAGAAGGGCTCCAATCAAAGTGACAAAATGAAATACATAACAATATTTGAGTTTGAGAATGGAGGGTTGGGGGTCGATTTTTAATATAGGTTTACTCTGAGAAACTGTCATTAATTATATAGTCTTTACTGTGCAACCACACAACTGTGACCAATTAGTAATCCTTCTGTCTTTTAAAGTGACAGAATGTGTTGTGGTATGACTAAGATAGCTTGATTTAATTATAAGTCATTTATGCTCAAAATACAGGTCTGTTGTTGACTGCATTAACCATATAGAATCTAGGCCTATGAAGAAAAATGTCAGGAACATTTCCTCCTTCCCAAATTCCCAGAGATAAGCATATCTTCCAGTGTTCATCCTTTAACTGTTGGAATGGAGTGAATCCTAGGGTAAAAAAAAAAGGATTAGCTTGCCTTTATCAAGCCATAAAATGTTATCCGCTCCATCTCCCACATATTTCACCATTATTTGTCTGCGTTCAGAAGCAGCCGCCTATCTGACCGTCCAAACTGTGAATTTTCTAAATCCATTTCTAGACTTATATGTTTGGTTTTTACATCATTGTTGTGATAAGATGTTTATTTTGACTTCACTCTCGCACGTTTCTGAGCTAGAAATGGGATTTCTTTGTTTCCGCTTCAGCGGTGGAAGTCCTTGTCGCTGCGTTACGGTGGGAAGGTAACAATAGAGAGATGCTTTGATGGTTCAGAGATGGAAAACTAGCGCTGCAAACCATTCTATCATTTTAAATGTGGATGTTAGTATGACTATTTCTCTGGAGGAGAATTCTTTGAATTCATTTGGCTTTTATTATCAGGTCATCAAATGGAGTTGCTTCAGAGAAAAAGGGGAAGAATGTAATAAAATGAGGCTGTTAATTGAACTGACTGCATTTCATAGGTTTCTGTCATGTACATCATTCAAATATGACCGTATTTTAGTCAGAGGACGTGAAAGCAATGAAAGCAATCACGGATGAATTGAATGCTTATTGCTTTGCCAGTATTTGACACTAATGCCCATCAGAAGTGTCATGCTCAAATGTTTGTGCCAAGTGGATTTTATATGAAACCTCCAAACAAAGACCAAAAAGTATACTTGATATTTAAGTTGCGTTGTTTCGAGGCTGAAAAGCAGTTGTTTAAAGGGTCAATGTCATGACACTCTTTTTATTTACTCTTTTTATTTTACATACAAAGACACACTATGAATTTTTAAAGCTGTAAATGAAAGATTATTGGAGTAAATTTTACAAGAAAATACTGTTTCAGTCTTTCTACTTCAAAATGTCATGTTTTATTCAATGTTACGTGCTGCTACTTTGTAAATTATATTGTGAAATTTCCTAGCAGTTTCTGAGTTCTGACACCAATTTTTTTAGTGCACCTCTTCTGTTGTGAAATCTGAATTAAAATTAATTTAGCAGCACATTGATAATAACAAGAAATGTTTCTTGAGTACCAAATCAGCATATTATAATAATTTCTAAAGAATCATGTGACACTTAAAACTGAAGTAATGTCTGTTGAAAATTCAGCTTTGCCATCAAATGAATAAATAATGTTTTGAAATATATTAAAATAGAAAACAGTTATTTTAAATTGTAATCATATTTCATAGAATTACTATATTTACTGTAGTTTTGAGCAAATAAATGCAGCCCTAGTGAGCGTAAGAAATAGTGAGCTAAATATTTTATTCTAAAATATTACCACATAAAAATTCTGTCATGTAGTCATCTCATGTTATTTGAAACTAGTGCCACTGGTGCCTCTCAAAAAAAGTAGTCACATGACACCCAGTAACCCTTCACAAATTATATTAAATGTTCTGATGAAAGGATGTGTGAATGTGTGTGTGTGTGTGTGAGATGACAAGGGAGAAACAAAGAGAAACGAGGCATCCGTAGGAGAGCGAAATGAATATCACGGATCACAGCATCCGTTGGATCTTATCTTAATTATAAGGAAGATGATCTGCGCAGTTAAGAGTGAATGCTGAAGTCAGTACTAATAAACTGTGGTGGCATTTCTCTAATCGGTCTCCTCTCCCCGGGGAAAACAAGCATCCCAGGGTAGAAGGAGTGAGTGAGTGGACTGTCTGATGTGAAACAGGTGGGGCCGTGGAGGAGTTTTCTTTTTAATTGTTTTTCGTTCATGCCTTGTTTCTCTGTTGCTCTCCTGATGAATCTGTCTTTGCGCTTTAAGGGAGTTCTTCTTTCTATGTGTGTTAGGGTTATGTCTTTGTGTGTGTGGTGTATGTGCACCTGCACGTGTCTCTGTGTGGATGAAAATGCCAGCGTATTGTTATAGTACATCTCGGTGTGTGTTCAGTTTACACAGGAGACATTTTATGCACTGCTTGCAAACCCACTGTGTTTCTAAACAGGAGTGCTGGTGTCAGTGTACACTATCTCTCTCTTCTTGTTGCTTTATACCTCCTTCATCCCTTGTTTTGTGGCTCACCTCTGTATTAATCAAAGGAATGAGAGGGACAATGTGTAACAAAGCAATCTACACTCTGCCAATCCTGTCCTCATTCATCAGGCTTCAAAAGAGAGCAGAAAGAAAACACACACACACACACACACACACACACGCACACACACGCACGTGCACACA
This sequence comes from Spinibarbus caldwelli, assembly GCA_039654775.1. Classification (NCBI taxonomy): domain Eukaryota; kingdom Metazoa; phylum Chordata; class Actinopteri; order Cypriniformes; family Cyprinidae; genus Spinibarbus; species Spinibarbus caldwelli. Next base: position 19,964,564 of record CM077237.1, read on the forward strand.
GTGTAGAGCATTTTGACATTTTTGGCATTGGCTAAATTACCACCCCATATTCCAGTTCCACATTTTTTTGGGGGCTAGTTATTGTAGAAAATAAAGATTTATTTTAGCATTTTATTTACATATACGTTGTATAGCATATTATAAATAAAATATGCCAAAAAAAATTTCTTTAATATAAATATTAGATATATAAAATATAAATTATGTAATATATAAATTATATTAGCCTGTAGAATAATAATTTGGTGTTTAAGAAACACTTTCTTATTTTTATCAATATTGGATTTTTTTTTTTTTTTTTTTAAACTGTGACACATTTTTATTTCAGGATTTTTGATGAACATAAAGTTCAAAAGGAAAGCATTTATTTTAAACATTCTTGTGACGATGTGAAAGTCTGATACATTTGATCAATTTAATGTGTCCTTGCTGGATAAGTTTCTTGACCCAAAACTTTTAAACAGTAATGTATTAAAAATGTATTAATCATTTGTATCTCTCAGAACATCCCTTAAGGGAGATTTTGGTACATTTGGATTACCTCTGGAGCCAACACACATACAAATACACACTCCTCCACTCAAACCCAAATTTATTAAAGATGCCCTTAAAAGGTGTTTTCTGTAATCACTTTTAAATGATATCATCATCATTTCTGCCTATTTTCTTTTTCCCCAATACTAGTGGTATTAAGTAATTCATTTTTAGAAAGCTTAGAATCATGTATGATTCAATAGTGGAGGTGGAAGTTGAGGTGGTGGTAATCTGGTGGAAGTGTCCTTCAAAGAGGTGATTAGAAAGGGAAGTGAGAAGCAAGAGGTGCAACGGCTCACTTGGTGACAAAGGAAGCAGAGCTGCAGAGAGGGAGCTGTGACAGTAGAGCAGGAAAATAAGTGAAACTGAAGCATTGCAGAGAGATGTGTGGAGCAGGATGGTGATCCATATCCCTCACAGAAAACATACTAATGCACAAACACACACAACTGCAGCATATATAGATTCTCTAGTGTATTTATGCGATCTGAGCTCCAGAACAAAGGTGGCTGTATATGGCACCTGCCCCTCAGAGATTCTATCTCACCGCACACAGAACCTCTCAAAAGTGATGTCTAATTTAACACAATTTTCCGGTCCATTTCCAGGCTTCTGAAACGGATTAATCCTTCTCTTGCCGGTGGGAAGTATGATTCACATCATGGATTCTTACTGATAACTGCTTTTACTCTTCAACTGTTTTATTTCCTGATTCTCATGTATCTTATTCTGTGCATACTATGACAGTCAATAGATAGGATGTCTGAAATATTTTACTGGATTATTACCATTTAAAATAATGGCTTTCTGTTTTAATATATTGAAACAGATAATATAGAATGATTTCTGAAGAATCATGTGACACCGAAGAGTCCAGTAATTACTGCTGAAAATTCAGCTTTGCCATCACAGGAATAAATTACATTTTAAAATATATCAAAATAAAAAAAAACAGTTCTCTCAAACTGCAATAATATTTCACAATATTAGTACTTGTACTGTATTTTTGTTCAAATAAATGCAGGTTTGATTAAAAACGTAATTATTTCAAACGTTTGACCATTAGTATGAGGTTAATTTACACATCATGTGTCTTGTTCAATTATATTAGGACCTCATTTAGTTAAGCTCTCATACTGTAGATGGAACTTAAGTAATTGCTGCCTCTCTCAAGCTGACATCATATTTAACAGTGTGGACATATTTTAATTGCAGCAGCAGAACACAATGCGATAATGCAGAGTGCTTTCTATAGTCTTTGTCACTGGTTAGATCCTATCTATCTATTATTTAAATTTTGCCTGCGAAGATATGTTTTATTTTCTCTTATTTAGCATCTTTCCCTAACCACAAGAGAATGCTCAGACTTCAATGCAGTGCCAAACTAATAATTAGCGCCTACAGGTATTGTTAGCTATCGCAATGCAATACGAAATACAAAAAAAGGGGTGGAAAAAAACATTAATTTTTATGATAAAGTACTGTAAACATAATTAAATGCACCAGCTTTATTTTCATGTGTATGATGTTGTTTTTAGAGTGTGTGTACACCTGCGATTCATTGCTAATATGGTGTTAGAATAACATTGCGCAGATGTATCTTTTAAGATTTAAAATGTATGAAAATCTATTCTTTTAAATATATGTTTATCTGGTGTTTGACATTTGACCAACAAAATATTTAAATGTCACAGATTAACCTCTAGGTGCAAACAGACTTTAAAGCTGCATGGTTTGCAGTGTTGCGGAATAACAGGGTAGATTTTTGTGTATTTCAACATAATATATCCTAAACAACACATTTGCTCATACAGTAACCCTATATTGTGACATAATATCCTTTTGCCAGTGTATGTGGTGTCTGAAGTAATTTTGCATGCTCAAAGCCTACCCTTGTGTTAAAAAAAAAAAAACCCATGCCATAAATTATTTAAAATACTTTTATTTCATACTATGTATGCTTCAATCCATTAAGATATTTATTGATGTATCACTTAAGGCTTACTGATATAATTAAACTTTATTTGGAGTATTTTCTTATTGCATGATGCACGTTTCTTAATGTTATGCCTGAAATGTGTTTTAATATCACTATTAATAAGCATTTTTTTGACCTCTCTATAATATAAGTCTTTAAATGAAAGATATTTAAAGTCTACCTTATGTATACATGCAATAATTCCACTTTAGCACAATCGAATATACTTCAGTATGTCTTTAGTTGGACCTCAGCACTACTTCTGCACATTTAAAGCACAAAATTAGTTGTTCCAATTCTGTAGACATTAAGTATACCAGCTTAGCATAACAAAAGTACAATTGCTGGGTATTTTTATTAAACACATAAATATTTAAATGTATTTGCAGCACAAAATGTATGTATTTCAAATACATTTTAGTATATTTTTAGGATTTTTTATTTTTTATTTTTTACTAGGGTAGCGTAACTGCACCTTGATGCTATGTTTGATTACTAGGCAGAATAGCTTCATGACAGTGTTTCATTATTGGTCATTAAATGATGATGACTTGAGATGCATTAGTGGAGTGAGATGACCCCTGATTCCACTGAGTGTACATTAGTATCTAAAATGCACTTTATAAATGTTTTATTCATTCATCCATAATGTAGATGATTTTGTTTGTTCATTGGAACAGATTTTGAGAAATTTAGCATTACAGTACATCACCTGCTCACTCTACAATGAATGGGTGTCGTCAGAATGGAAGTTCAAACAGCTAATAAAAGCAGCACAATAATTTAATGTAATTGACAACTCCATTTAACATCATCTGAAGCAAAAAGCTGCATATCTGTGATAAACAAATTCATCATTAAGATGTTGTTTTGATGTGAGAAGCCAACAAAGGATGTACTTTTTCACTGGAGGAAGCATTACAATGGATTATGTACTGGTATTGTGGTCAGAAGTGAGAGTTAAAAGTTAAAACGCCTTAATGTTCCATTTGTTTCTTACAAACACACAACTTTTCACTTCACAAGATGTTAATTGATAGACTGAAGTTATGTGGATTACTTGTAGATTATTGTTGTCATTATTGTGGTGCTTTTATCAGCTGTTTGGATTTTCATTTTGATGGCACCCATTCAGAGGATCCATTGGTGACAAGTTATGTTAAATTTCTCAATCTGATCCAATGAACAAACTCGTCTTAGTTGTCCTGAGGACAATTCCTTTAACAGTCCTTAACGGACAAGAGCTGTGCAGTATTAGTTTTACTTGCAACTATTGTTGCTTTCACCATCTCATCAGTTGTGTGCACATACACACAACAGAAAGAAAAACATGTGTTTCATTTGTCCAGTGTGGCTTGGACATAGAAAAAATGCCTGCTGTGCCCTTTAAGTATGATCAATTACAACATTCTTTGTATGTATGACACTGCGGGGAGGCCAAGGTCTTGCTTTAACCCTGTTTCAAAGAACTGCTATGTCGACCTATTTATTTAATTAAAATTGATTTTCAGTTTTCAGTTTGAGCCAAACTATTTGCTTTTTTGTTGTTGCTCTTGTTATTTTCCCCAGTTTCTATTACAGCTTGTGCTGCACCTTTAAGCCTGTGGCTTAGAAACAGTTACATTACAGCAGAATCCAGCTGTGAGATGATGATGATGTGGCTTTTTCCTTGCTTGGTTAGTTTATCCATCTCTTATCCCAAACCAAAAAAGCTCTGAATATCTCTATTTCATCCAGTGTTGGGGACTTATCAGACTCAGTTTCCATGAATATAGCTTTCTGGGAAGTTTAGCTAAGTAGATTGAATGAACAATTATTTTCTGTGTTGTCCCTGTATATGTATGTATTTGTTAAATGCTGCTACTGTTTATAACTGTTTATAACTTTGATTCGTTTTTATTGAGTTTTAATATTATTTTATTTACTCTAGTGTCCAAATGTGACCACATCTGGGATTCAACATCTAATTTACACCTGGTAAACAGAAAGTATTAGGATTATGGCAAACGTAACACATAAAGAAACATTTTGACATACTGTAAATGAATAAGAAATATATAAGAATCTTCTTTATTTCAGTCACCAAATAAATATTTTTATTTGTTACATTTGATCATTTGAACTCCTTTGTTACATACATGATCATCAGGTTATAATTTTAACCTTTTAACCCCAGTGTATGTTATATTTCTATCATATTCATTAGGTATTACAGAGACTATATTGTAAAAAGAAATTATTACAGGGATTTCCTGAGTTTCCATTTACATAGATGGCATTGATGTTGATTCGAATAGACTCTGGGAGATGTGTTGTTGAGGTTAAAGAGGCCACAGTGTATTGGCCACAACTGTTAGCATAATTATTTCTCTATGGAGAGGGAGAGAGATGCACTGTAATATAATGACAGGTTTGCTGGGACCTTTTTTCTCAGCTTGCTTTGTGCTCTCTACTATTGCACATCTGCTGTGCACTAATCAGGACAAATGCACACGCACTACTTTCCCAGCGGACCTTGGCCTCTGAAGTGTCATCCACACACATGGACTTGAACTGCACATCTGCACCAGTTCCAGTTGCCCCATCCCTTTCTCTTTACTCATTAATTTCTCTTCTCTCTCAATTATTCTCATCACAGCCAGCTGTGCTGTGTTATCCATTCGGTTTGTTGGCCAACGCAGAGATAGACAATGCATCTACACAAAAGATAGGGCACAACTAATGGGTTACCTAGTGCAGGTGTGTATGATAAGGAACGGTAAATCATGTGGGAAGTCACCATTCTGAGCGTGTGCAGAAAGCCCCCTAAGCAGATGCAATCTGTGATGTACAGCTGGAGATGAGGTAGGGGGTCAAGAAAAGACACTCAGACATGCTAGATCTCCCCGCCCCATATCCAATCTCCATCTCGCAATCTCGTTCTTTTTCTCTGCTCAGAGTGATAGGGTCAGTAGCTGTGATGGAGGTCACTAGTGATCTGTCTCTGTCTGTAGCTTTCACAGGGAGAGGCTGGGACTCTAACAGAGATGTACTAGCATAAATACACACACACACACTTATTCTTTCCTCTCTAAATGAGGAAATACCATACGTCTATAGTCTTGGCTGTCAGCCGATTGAAACTTTTAATCTATTTAGTTACAATAATTATGATTAATTTATTTTATTAATCAATATATAATAAATCGCATTCATCAATGTTTGCTGAGACAAGCCCCAATCAATGATAATTCAAGGAGATTACGCTATTTTGGCAGATGAGTCTGCAAAAAGTGGCAAAAAGTCAGTATATTATTTAATTTCCATGTCATGGTAGCCTAAATGATTTCTAATTTGTTTTTGTTATAATAATTGCAACACTCACTGGAAAAACGTGCTTCTACCTACAGTTATGCTAAAATCCAGAAATGTACATATTCATACAATTCACTGCAGATTTCAGGTGAAATGAACACTGGTGGCAGTAAAACACCAACAAATTTTATTCCTTTTCACATTAATTACTATTACAGTATTATTAGAATATTGATTAATAAAGAATTATTTTGCGTGGTTTCTTGCACAATGGTATGTTATGACCTCAAATGACCTTGTAACCTTGTTATACTAATATATTTTCACATTTTCATCACATAACAAGCTCTATATTGGTCTTTTCTGATGTTGTAAACCTGCTTGGTAGCTCACCTGGTACTGTGTTGCATTTTCAATGCGGAATGCTCAGGTAAGTCCTGCAAAATACAAGTCATGATAAATATGCAATTACGTTTTTATCCCATGTTTACCTTTGTTAACACTATTTGTTAGGTTTAGGGTAGGGTTTGTATATATATTTTCATTAACCTTTTAGCACCACTCACTAGACAATTCATTTCAGACCTAGCACAATATGTACAACAAGGAAAATAATAAATCATTGCTAGATACACATTCATCAGTTTTGAATAAAACTGAACACACTTTTAGCACCATTCACTGGACATTTCACTTCGAAATTGTCAAGAAACAAACAAGAAGCAGCAACGTTATATCACTTTTCAAAAATGTCTCCATGTTTTTACAGGCATGTTTTTCCAATGTGCCTGGGTTGCAACATTCATTATGTTACTTAAGTTTTTCTTTGTCTGTTCTCCAGTGTAAGTGATGTGTGTTATAAACATATGCACACATATATACACACACACACACACACACTCACTCATACTTGAATTTGTGGTTTACGGGGACTCTCCATAGGCGTAATGGTTTTTATACTGTACAAACCATATTTTCTATTGCCCTACACCTAAACCTACCCCTTACAGGAAACTACTGGCAATTTTTGAATTTCATAAAACACCATTTAGTATGTTTTTTTTTTTTTTTAAGCCTTTTGTTTTGTACAACCATGTTTATGTTGTAGTACCCATGTCATTATACACATTTGTGTCCTCGTAAACCATATATACCAATACATATATACCAGGCTTTCCTGTAGCTCAAATAGTAGAGCATGGCATTAGCAACGCCAAGATCATGGGTTCGTTTCCCAGGGAAAGCGAGAGCTGATAAAATGTAAAAAACTGTAAATTGAATGCAATGTAAGTCGCTTTGGATAAAAGCGTCTGCTAAATGCATAAATGTAAATGTACACACACACGCACCATCTTTCCTGTCTCTCTGAGCTCTTTGTGGAGCACTGTAACTCAGAGTTTGATTTGCATCAGACATATCCTGTCAATCACGTCACTTTAATTCATATATAACAGCAGTAGTGTTTAAAGTGACAGATCTGTTGAGAATTACACACTTCTGTCCAATATTTTCCCTGCGCAACCTCTTACTAAGCTGTATCCCTTTGGTGTCTTTTCCCTAATGGTGCCTTTTGAAGTTTGAAGGTTTCTTGTACTAGGAAAAATGATGTTAATTCTCTTGTGAATGAAATCGTGATATATGTCCACTCATCTGATATTCCTTCTGAACAGTAAAGATTAGTGTGAGTCTTTACTATTGATTTTAACTAATTGAATAATTAATAGATGTTTTTGAAATGGTAAAGACTTCCTTGAGTATACAGTCAGACAAAAAGGAAGAAGAATTAATGGATGAAACAGCTTTGGAAGCACATGAGGAAAGGATCCATTGTTGCTCGACCACAAAGCCACAACTTTTTCAAACAGTGAGATTGGTAAAGAAATTAAAACACGATGAAAAGGGAGGAATGAAATGAATTTTAATGTCCCCACAGTCAGCTCTTTTTTTCTTCCTTGAGTAAAGAGAGAGATTTGAAAGCGCACATGAAATGCCCCTCAGTTTTCAAGGTTGCCTTTGTGTATTCTCATTTCATTTACATTCAGTTGGATAAAAGCCCTTCGTCTTTCAATCTGTTGAGTTGTGTGATGTGTAGATTGGGGACAGTATGTTATGCATTAGATTTGGTCATTGCATAGCTGATCACCCATGGGAATGGGCGGAAGAAGCAGATGAGTTTAGTGTCCCTCTGGTCACGTGCAGACACACACACAACATATCTCTCATTTCTTCTCATTCTCCAATCTTTCATTTACATGTCCACTCATTTAAAATTACATCTCCTGACTCTGAAACGCAGTCTAGAGCAGTATTTGTCTGTATTTCATGTGCAATATGAAGCTGCGGGCCTTGGATGTGTAATATGTGATAAATATTTAGTGGCCAGCAGGAAAGAGTTGGCCTACATTTGCAGTCAATTTGTCCCGTCTTACTTTAGAATGGCAATAACTGCGAGGAATGCTACTGACTTATGTCCCACACTCACATAAACACACATGCACAGATGCACACGGGCTCAGGCGGCACACACATACATGCTGATGGGCAACAGACACATTTACATCAAGAAGAAAAAAATAACTTCAGTCTGCTTTTATCTCCCTTTTCTTATTAATTATGCATGCCTCAGTAGGCCGCGGTCAGACACTCATGAATGAATACATTTGCGACACACACACTTTAGTTTCTCTCACGGTAGTGAAGAGGTCTTTAATAGCTCATTAAGGGGCCTGCAGTAAGTGAGCGTTAATGTTCTCTTTGCAAAGGATGGACGACCACCACATTGTGGGCACTGATTCAGACACCCCCATTCAAAGACTAGATCTAGTTACCCGACTCAACAGATATTTTGAAAAATGAATTGAAAACTGTTGAAATCTATTGAATTTTATTGTATGGACAAAAAAACAGAGATTTAAAAAAACAACCTTAAAGTCGTATAGATTTGGAATTATATGAAATGAGGATGAGTAAATGATGACTGATGGGTCAATTGTCAATGTATTGCCCAGCCCTAGTTGAAATATGTAAATAACTCACACTTTACAGCCTCAAGTGGGGGAAAAAAAAATCAATAAATCATGAAATGTATTAATATTACTAATTTAAATAATTCTTCTGCCAAGTAATATAATTTATTAGACTAGCTGCAGGTTGTTTACATGCCAAGCCACATGCCATTTTTAATATATAAACTGTGACTGCAGGTGTGTATTTAGTAGTGCTCATCAAATTTAAACTTATTTGTTTTATATAAAGATTCTTTTAAGGCTCTGCTAAATTTTGGCATTTTTTAAACATGTTTTTTTTTTTTTATTATTCCCAGCCCTATGTATATTATATCCAGTGAAGCTGTAATACCATTTGCTGCAGACCTCTGTTTAATGACGTTAACCTAACCCTTGTCTGACTCTTCCAGTTTTTTTCAATTCTGTTTTCTCCCTTTTCATCAACTCTTTTCTTTTACCATTCATCTGACAACACACAAATCTTTCCTTAGCTACTACGATCCCTATCCCTCTCCCTCTCATTCTCCTCCCTCATGGAGTGTTCTAATTGAAGAGGCATGTGCTCTACGCCCCTCTTGTGGGACTCTGTCATTGGCTGCAGGCAAAACATCCGAGGCCAGGCCCCTGCCAGGTGGCATCTTTTTGGGAAGGCCACACTGCGACTTTCCTCTCTCTTTTGCCTGGATCCATCACCTGCTTTACTCCTTTACTGTTTACATTCCTCTTTCTTCCCTCCTGCTCTCTATTCATTCTTTTTCTGCTAACTGTGACATGATACACTTTTTTTTCTTTCTATTTTTCTCTTTGAAGAAACTGCATAGACTCCCACCTTTTTTTTTTCTTTTTTTTTTTTTTTTATAACCTAAGCTCACTTGAAAAACAAGCCTGTGGCAACATTTCTGCAAAATTGTCTTACAAAGCTTCTTGCACGTTTTGCGCCAATTTCAGTGTTGAATACCGAGTGGGGAGCACTAAAAGCCTGTTCAGTTCAATCCAAAGCTGACGAATGTAAAGCTGGCGACATTTTATTACATTGGTTGTTGTACATATCGCGGCACTTTGGAAATTAAATGTCTGGTGAGTGACACTGAAAGAATAATGCTCTATCATGTTTGAAACTAACATACTACCCATACTAAATCCTACTCTAAACCTAACTGATAGTGTTAATAAAAGCAAACGTGAAAAATATAGATGCATTTGCTAAAGCAACCATGCCATTTTAGCTTGCCTACACAAACTTTGAGCTTCCTTATCATGAGTCATGGGATTCATACTCAAGCATTCTACATTGTGAGTGCAATGTTCTACCAGGTGAGCTACCGAGCAAGTTTACTATGCCCGAAAAGCCATATAAACATGATGCACATCAAAATGTATTTGTTTACAAATCATGCACTATGGCAAAAGCATTTTGAGGTCATAACATATTTTTGTTGAAGGAAACGTGACAAGTTTTTATCAATCAATAATTTGCCCCATAGTCGTCATTTGTATAAAATAAAATAAAATAATTAGTTTTACTGCCTCTAGTGTTAATTTCAGCTGGAAACTGCAGTGATTTGCACGGTAAGTTTTTAAAGTTGAGTAAAAATGTAGGTAGAGGCACGTTTTTCTATTGAGGATAAGTTGGTTGATAAAATACAGATGTCAGTCAAGATAAGCGCTATCACACATTCAGTATGAGAATCTAACCCTTTTGTCCCAGAGGGCTCTTCATGGTGTTTAAATTTACTGAAATGGTTCAGAACTTGATTGACAGTCTCCCTCTTGGCATCACTTTCCCGCATCATTTTAATCTTGGCCTGTGTGAACCTGATCAAATTTGTGCAAACTATTGATTTATGTAATGCATTTTCTTATCCCTTCAGGAATAGACAATGAGCACATAATCAATATCAAGGGAAGAGCTGGGCGGTTCTATCTATATGGACAACTGATTTGGATAGTGCATCTAAATTCAATTATTTTCACTGACATATTTTCACCATTATCTTAAAAAATTATTCCAAACGCATTATGGTCAGCGTGTGTGAGTAAGATGCTATTTTGCGAGGCAGTTTGGAAGCGTGCTGTGGTAATCTTTCCCGTGTTGAAGGGGGTGGCGCCCGCTATCACATGTGATTGATAAGGATGTGGATTGCAGGAATTAAAAAGCTGTTTAGTCTGTGCGTGTGTGTGTGTGTGTGTGTGTCAGTCACGACAGGGGAAATATCAGAAAGCCACATTCTGCTGCATTTGAATCATTGTTCATACTTGTTCATGGGGTTATTTGTGAGTGTACCTTTGTGTGTGAGCTGACCGGTCCACTTCTTTCATCACTCTAGCCTGTGGCAGGGTCAAAGGCTAAACAGCCCTTATTGACACAGTGGAGCAGAGCAGGTAAAGAAATGGGAGAGTTTCAATTTCACACTGTAATAGAAGAAATAGCTATTGCTGTGTGAGAGAGAGGGAAAAGAGAAAGGAGGAAAAATACTTCAGAAACATTCTAAAGATTTACAGGAAGAGACTAATCCCTTATCACTTTGGCAGGACCGTTGTAGCTGCAAGCCTTCATCTGTCTGACCGCTGCTCCTCCTCCTCATACTCCAATTCCATTCGAGAAAGCCATCAGCTCTCTTTGTCTGAATATTATGTATTGTGTGCCGGGATTTATGTACAAAGCTTGATTTACTATGTGACATCACTTTAAAGGATATGAAGGAAGTGTTATGTAGAGGCACTAAGCGGGAGCTTTATTTTCACAGTGTTATGGATTGTATTGTGTGGATTGTGCACACAAATCCCATTTGATTTCGAAATTCAATCTGACTGTCTGCTGTCATTCTGCAAGTGATGTAATCTCATCCGTTTGTTCGGACAATGTAGTCAATATCTGTTGCATCTACATTGGATGCTACAGTAATGAATTCAGCATAGTGAGTGTCACACTGTTTGAAAGAGAGACATTGAAAACGAGTATATTCACGCATAAATCTTGACCAGGCGTTTTCACACTGGGGTCTTGCGACCGCCAGGGGTCCGCAAGAAAGTTATTTTGTCCTTTTAAAGCATTCGGTTTTATCCCACACACTCTAGTCCCTTCTGCAGCACACAAAGGCTCATACATCTGCATCACTAAGACACTGTGGCTAATGTGGCACCCCCTAGTGCTCTTTGCGATATATTGCTCTGTGTGAGGTGGACTTAAGATAATGAAAGAGCAGGTCACTGTAATGCACCATCAAAGGGAATGAGCCAATAAAAGGCAATTATTGTAATAGTTAATGTGTGCATAAAATTAGTAAATAGTGCTGACAATGTCCTGAATATGCTTAGGCAAGTCAGAAAATTAAAAGGAAGGATTTCTTTTAATTTATGAGAAACTGGGCATAAGAGAATATGTTTGTTCTCGTGTGTGTATATAAGGACTTGCATGTTGTGTTTCCCATATTTTCAGCTGGCTGACCTCTGACTTTGGACACTTAATGGCTTTGTGCAGAAGTGCTGATACATTCAGTAATTCCCAGAGCTCTTTAAAAAACACACACACACACAGGGCAATGAAAACTCTAGAAATGGCTTTCTTTCCTCTTAATAGAAAACGGATAAGATCTGATAGGCTCGTGTATTCTCACAGAGCAGCTGGGACGGGCACACACAAGCTTTGTACGGTAACAGCGACACCCCCACAGTTTAACATAGTCGCGTGCTTTACACTCATAAATGCTACTAATGGGATCAACAATAGATATTAAGTGGAGATGTATTTCCCCTAGAGGCCCTTTACCAACAGTGCTATGCTTTGTTTGCTTTGTCCTTCCTTTTTTGCAGATCTTTTGATTGTCTTAAATTACCTGCAAGCTAATTAGCATGTGTTTGAACTGCAAAGCACCTGGAAAAATGCTTGCAAACATGTAACAGCGGGCGCAATGTGACAAGCCTCCAGCGACAAGCTGGACAAGCAGTTCATTTGTTTGCTCTGGATGTGAATCTGCTGCATGACATGACACAAACACAGCCAATCAGAAGGCGATTGATGTTTAATTTACTGTGCGTATATTGGTGCATCCATGTGTAGGAATTCTGTCTTATATGATAAGCTGATAATTATTATTAATTACAATAATACAATAATTTTCACATAATGGCCAATAACTGATTAATGGAAATTATTGAAGTTCTATAAAAAGTTTAAAGTCTAAATAATTTAAAAATAAATGAACTTTGTGAATATGTTTTATTAAGAAGTCCTTTACTTAGGCTGCATTTATTTGATCAGAAATACAGCAAAGGCAGTAATATTGTGAAATAGTACTATTACAATTTAAAATAACTTGTTATACAATTTAACGTATTTCTGTGATGGCAAAGCTGATGTTTTAGCAGCCATTACTCCAGTCTTCATTGTCACATGATCCTTCAGCTATTGAACATGACTCTGAAGAAATGTCGCAGTACTTGGATCGTACATACAGAATAACAATTTATCGAAAGTAGCATGTAAAGTGAAACAACAGCATCGTTGTATTAGTTGCCATGGTGTTGTTCTCAGTATTGCCTTTCCCATGCTCTGTCCTTGCCCTCTTGTTCCTCTGTTCTTTACTGTCCCTCACCCATCTGCTTGTGCCTCACGTTTTGAGAAATTGCCTCAGTGATGTTTTCTGACAGTGACGTTAATCGAAGCACCAAACACATAGTAGCACTCCAATTGAAAGGAAGTTTGCCCACTGCCTTCTACACAAAGCCAAACAACCTGTGACCGCTTTCACGCACACATATAAACGTGAAAGTGCTTGCACACATGTGTGGTGCCAGAAATGTAAACACAAGTTCACGCTGGTGCAGATCGAAGGGCAGAGTTTTGACATTTGAAGCACATGAAAAAAACTATCGGAAAATACCAAGTCAGATGTCTGAAATGATTTCCTGATGTAGTTGATGTAGTTGAAATGATTGCCTCATGTAGTTGTTTTCCACAGTGTTTTGAGTGTGTTGTGGCAATCGTTTATATAATACTGTGAAGGGGAAAAGATGGATTTAACATGCATGAATTGGTAATAAAATTTGATCTTGCTTACATCAATAGACAAACACAATCTGCTTAAACAAATCACAATTCTTCACATGCTTTTTCCATCCTCTACTGTTGTGTTCAATTAAGGCAAAATGTATTATTGTTTGTGTCTTATTCATTAAAGCAGTCTATTGAAGATCATATCAAATTCTATGGCTAATTTCCACAATAAAGGGTTCACATACTTTTTCCTGCAACTATAATTCAACTAACCATCATCTACCTTAAAATATCACTCCTACATCTTTAGTTTAACTATAATGCAAGATATAGTTTACACACAGCTCCACATTAATCTCCTGTTTTATAAATCTTGGCTGGCCAACAGTTAAGGAATGTGAGGCTTCCAAAACAAAAGGAACAAGGGAGAGAAAGAGAAAGTGTGCATGTGAGAGAGAGAGAATTATGATTCCTCCCATCGTGCTCTGACCTGTTTGCTCATTCATAAGGCGTCACTTGTCGAGGTCCATAGAGAAACCAGCAGAATGTGGAGCAATTAAATGCACCGCGTGTTGTTGGAATATCAATGTGCTCCGCTGTTAACGTGTGTAATCTCAAACCTCCGCTGTCTTTGTGCCACCTGCATCAAAGCCTCAGAGGAACTTTTCATTAATCTTTCTGTTTTTTTTATTTTTAATCACTGTCATCTCCCTCTTTCCTGTTCCTGTAGCTTAATCTATATTACTACTAAAGGATCACAGCAACTTATGTATTTGCATATGGTAAATCAAAAGTAATGATGGGCCTAATCAGTTCCTGTACTGCAGATACTGATACTTCTAGTTAGATTTAAACTGTTGGATCTAAACTAAACCTTTATCATGGTGCTTTGACAAACAAAACCTAAATCGGCACAGTCCAGAAAAGTATTGCCACCTTGTAACGTGATTCTCCTGTGCGAAAATTGCAGCGGGGTGCAACAAGGGCCACTGCTGTGCAGATTAGCGCACCAATTACACCCGTGCATGGGAACACAAACTTTTCCTGCTGTCAACAGATGCTTGTGTGTGAGATTCTGTTAAATAAACAGCCATTTCCTAATTACAGAAAGAAAAAAACGAGAGATAGCATTGGTATCTGTGTAGACATTAGCGGGTGGTGTACATCAGTGCTAATTAGTGTTGTCACTGAAGATAATTCACAAGAGCACGCAAACAGCACTACAAAAGCACTACGGTTTCATGGACCTCATGCTTCAACATAATGCTGCAGAAAATCTGAATTTCTTGCTATAACGCAAATTTGCTGTAAATGGAACCACATACTGATATAAATGAGTTTAACAATGTTTGTAAATGTCAGTTAAGGTTCCTGTTCAGAAAGAAAAGAAAATCCTGCCCTGAGTTTGCTAAATAGTAACTTAACTGAAAAGTTATTTTAATGTTTTATTTTAAATTGTGTTTTTTTTTTTTTAATAATATTAATATCTGGGCACAAGATGAAATCATGTTTATTCCATGTAGTTACAAGGGTGATGTATTACTGTAATATGACCTTTAGACTTTATTTGCATGTTTGAAAGGAATACAAGATCATGCTTTCATTAGTTAGCAATTTTTTTTTGTCATCCTCACCTTTTTTTTAAGAGGTTAGACTTTACATTGAGATTCAGTTACAGCATTTATGAACCTTGGTTAATTGTACATATACTAACACATTTTTAATATTTTAAGTAGTATAAATTAATATTAATGTATTATGAACACACTTGCGTAACCATGAACAGTATATTTATGAATGAACTTTAACCTAGATTAATAAATGCTTTCATTGTTAGTTCATGATACCTAATGCATTTACAATTGGACCTTATTGTAAAATGAAACCTTTGAATATCAGCTTTTCGATAATATTTTACACATTCCATATTTCTTTTGTTCTAATGGCTTTTAATGCACGTTCTAAACTGTGGTAAATGGTAAACTGTTAATATTTGTTGAAATTAAAATAACCTAGTTTAAAGTGTTTAGAGTTTATGTGAACTATTGCATTAACGGAAATGCGTGTGAGGTTGAGGGATTAATCGGAATTTAGTCTCATCAGTGGGATTTCTCATCATCATCATCATCATCATCTCTCTCTCTCCCTTCTTCTCTGACAGGCCCCTGTGGAAAGGGAGATGTTGTGGAGCAGTGCACTCTGCCTGACCAGACCCCAGCCGTGGTGCTCAGGCTGACAGAGGCTCTAGAGAGACTGGGTGAGTTTGCTCCTCTGCCTCACCTATCTAATTTATCTATTCAGAGAGAGTCGGACACCAGTCTAGCACGTACATTGATGACCTATGATGTTATTGACAAATTATAGTAATTGTATATTTAGTGCACAATTGTATATTTCCTTCATCTTAAATTAAATATATAGTCAAACCAAAATTTATTCAGACACCTTCAACATTTCTCACATTATCACAGTTTATTTGCTATAGTTTAGAAAATAGTAATAAAATATGACAAGAACTCAAAGAGTTAAACTGTATCAGAACAAATTCATCTTGATAATGTCAGATAACTTTGATTGATAGAAAGGTATGTAACAAAACATGGTCAGTTCAAATCAAATTTTTGGTCCCAAATTTTTATCAATTTTACTGGTAGTCCACAGTATGAAGAATTTTTGGGTATAATATGTCAAAGTTTACTTTATTTTGCTATCCTCACATATAAATGAACTATGGTGTCCTGCACCTACTAGTAAAAAAAAAATATCAAAAACTATATCTGGTGTCTGAATAATGTTTTTTTTTTTTTGTTTGTTTTTTTTTAAAGTAGAAAAAAACTCACCTCTAGAATCAGTTAATTGCATATGAAACGTTCTATTGTGGCATGGTAATAATGATAATATCTTTCAAAAGTTTGAGTTTGGTAAGATATTTAAAAAATTTTGAAATATGTGTATTATGCTCACCAAGGCTGCATTTATTTGATCAAAAATACAGTAAAATATATTGTGAAACATTATTACAATTTCAAATAACGGTTTTCTATTTTTATATATTTTAAAATGCAGTTTATTCCTGTAATAGTAAAGCTGAATTGTCAGCAGTCATTACTCCAGTCTGCAGTGTCACATGATTTAGCAGAAATCATTCTTATATGCTGATCTGATGCTAAAGAAACATTTCTTATTACTATCAATGTTGAAAAGAGTTGTGCTGCTTAATATTTTTGTGGAGTACATTCCACATTTTTCTTGATTTTTTTTTTTTTTTGATGAATAGAAAGTTCAAAAGAACAGCATTTATTTGTAATAGAATTTTTTTGTAACAATATAAGACTTTACTGTCACTTTTGATCAATTTGCTTTCATCCTTGCTTTATAAAGTTATTTAAAAAAAAATTTACTCACCTCAAACATTTGAAAGGTAGTGCATATTTCAAATTGCAATGTTTTTGCCATCTAATACCATTACTTTATCATTGTACTACCACAGTACTTTTTGTAAAGGGTTTAAATGTACCTTATATCTCTAACAGATCAGTTTACTAAACAGTTTTGGTTATCATACTAACACATCAGATTATAAACCTGACCTTTGACCTCTATTCTGTGCTCAAGACTGGGAGAATGAGCCTCTGTACCGGTCTGGCCAGACCTCCACTGGATCCCCAGAATTATTGCAGGCTTTGGAAACAGGTAAGTCATGACATGTTTTTAATACGTGGTTTATTTTGTACACTTTAATTTCCGAATATGTATTAAATAGTATATTCAGCCCCATGTGCCATAATAGGCATCTAGA
Source organism: Spinibarbus caldwelli (assembly GCA_039654775.1). Taxonomy (NCBI): domain Eukaryota; kingdom Metazoa; phylum Chordata; class Actinopteri; order Cypriniformes; family Cyprinidae; genus Spinibarbus; species Spinibarbus caldwelli. The sequence goes on from CM077237.1 coordinate 19,982,170, forward strand.
TATTAAACAACCATTAAGAATCAGTTACCCTGAATTGATTGTATAAGAGTCTTGAGAGTCTTAATTAATGATAAAGCAGTCATGAATGGGATATAATTTATTCAGACAAATCTGAGATAAAAATTTTGCTGTCACGTGTATGTGGTTCAAAAGGGAAAAAAAAATGAAGGGTCAGTCCTAATTGTAAAATACACAAAAACGTGAAAAGAGAGAGGAGAAAAAACAACAATAAAACATTTTTGAGCAGTGGAGTAACTTCCAGTGTTCCGCAGTGTAAATCCAGGCCACTGTTGCTGAAAAAGTTTGTAAAGTTTAGCTGAAGTTCTTATTTAACACCACAAGGGAGTGCTCTGGCTCCGTACTTTTTTTTGGGAGATGCTGTTTCCAAAAAACACTCAGCACTACTATTGGATTAGATGAAGCAAATACACACATCCATAAAAGGGCAAACTAGGGTCTTTCACGAGTTGCTGCACAGACTCTGAAATATGTCTTCTGACACATAAGCACTCTTATGAACTGAGAAACTATATGTATAGGGTAGATGTTGTCAGGTTGTGACTGGCTGACATGAATGTGCTTTGACAATGTAGTAAGGCCAGTTTACAGTGGTGTAGGAAATGTTAGCTTTTTTTATATCGACCTTCAGCATTGATTTGAGTTTTTCCCTTTTAAAACTCCTTCAGTATGTCTGAGAATGTTCTTCAGGCTTATAAGTCCAGTCGCTTATCATGCCATAAGAGGTTTAGATTGGATTTGGTCATTACACAACTCAATTTCCTATAACTTACAGATCTCATTTATATATATATATATATATATATATATTTGTTACACCGACCTTGTGAACTTCTTTGTACAAAAGTCAAATGTTAGCTAAAGCACAAGATGCTCATTGAGTCATTCTCAAATGATAATATGATCATCGGGCATGGTGGAGATAATAAATAATATTTAACAATGAATAAATAAATTCATTAGAGAAGGAGGTCATAATTAATGCTTAGAAATTAAATTCATTTTATTTTATTTTTTCAGCTTTTACGATTGTTTTACTTTATAATTTGTAATGAAAATTTATTTATTTATTTATTCATTCGTTCGATTTAGGTTTATGACATCTCTTTATTATATGCATCTTTTTTTACATAACCTTTGTTGTTTAAATAGTTCCATTCACATCTAACCATAAGTCTAACCTTTGAGTGGTATGAATGCCATTAAGCCAACCGTGAAACGTTGCAAAGTGTATCCAGTACCCATTTCCTGTAGTTATATAACAGGTTAGTTACTCAGTGTGGAAATACTCACACCATTGCGTACACTCTCATAAGTGTTTTGGCAGAAACGCACCATGGTTGCCATTTAAAAGCCCAGCCAAGAAGTGGTAAAAGTCCAGTGGCCACAGAAGACCAGAGACAGCATTACGTCACCCAGCTAGAGCTTGCGCTAACCAACCAGCGATTTGTAGATCAACAGTGTGTTGTCATGGAGATGGCAAGCCGTTTTATCCACGGGGTTACATATTTTAGAGAAACGAGAAAGAACGAAAGAGGAAAGGTTTCATGTAGGAGGTAGAGAGAAGCGGAGAGAGGAATGACTCATGATCAGGTGTATCGAAGATCGACAAGTGCACACGCAGTAAATTCAAGCTAATGGTCAAGGAGGATTGACAAACATTTGCATGTGTGCATGAATATGCATTCGCTGCACAAGCATGAATACACACACATACACGGTCGACAAGAAAAGAAAACCGATTCCAGCTCCGGTCTCCCTGGATACAGTGACAGGCGCACGGAGAGCGTGGCTGACCCGTGCCCACTCGACAACATGCCAACAGCCCCTCTTCCCTTCCGTTTATTAATTCTGACATTCATCATTGACGCATTTCTCGTCTTTTTCTTGCGTGAGAGAAGCTGAGCTCAGCAAAACACAAATTAAAAACACTCTTTTCATCTTCTGCACTTCCTGCTCTCCCATTGGCTGCCAGTGATGTCATCCTGTCTCATATGCAATAGTCAATAACCTATTAGAGTCCAGCGTTTTACAGTCAGCTTGGGCAGAAGGGGCTTCTGCCGCTTGAGCTCTTCTACGCCCTTTGTTTTACTGGAGTCTTTTAGCGATTGTCTTGATTAACACCCTAAAGTCCTGAAGATTTCTGAGGGGAGACGGTTCAGTGCCCCCGGGGAACACTTTGTTCTGCGGGTGGTGTTATAATTGTTTTTCATTGCAAATGATGCTGTTTTTTTCCTGTCTGTAAATGCGGGCCATTTAAACACTGCAGAGATGCAATCATTTGTGCATATTAATTTCATGTGGTATGTTTGGGGTATATAACGCATCACATGCACATAGCATAACCATAATCATTCACTCCTGAGGACTTAAGCCGTATCAGCCATTCGTTTCGGTCATTTCAGCACTCTCATTGGAAATTTCCTCACCTTTTTGCAAGACGGCCTCTCTAGTTTTGTTTACGCTCACTCTACCTGCATAATCCATCCATGTCATCTATTCTGTCCAGCTCTTTCTCCTCTTTTCTGCAGATACAGCCTTGGAAGTGATCACTAACAATGATGTCATCCCTCGATTGCTCTCTTCCTCGCACACACACACTTACTTGTGGCCAGACTCCTCCCTTGTTCAGCCTTTTTGGCAGAGATGTTCTGATCGATTCCACCGCTGAGTTAGGGGCCGTTTACACAGGATGCGTTCTTCTGAACTGTTTTTATATGAACATGCGCTATGTGGGTGTTTTTGACCGTTGTGATGCATTTCACAGTTTTTTTTAGTGTCTCCTCCTTTGAGTGCTGCACTTTTAAGATGCCTTGTGAAGTTAAAAGAGGTTCAGCCTATCAGGACACATGCATTCTGTTCTGCTGAAAAGTACGTAGAAATCCTGTGTGTATAGACAGATACTATAAATAGACAGACATATGGATAGATGATTAACTGATGGACGAATAGACAGTTGGATGGATGTATAGACAGAACGATAGAAACAATGGATGTATAATAGATAGATAGATAGACAGACAGACAGACATGGATTGAAAGATAGACATATGGAATGATTCATATTATGCCTTTTTTAAACCTAATATCCTCAATGGCAAGCACGTAATATAATTGGCAAAGCTCTGTTCCTCTGCAGTGTAATGCCACAGTTGTATCATCTCTGTTTTTCCATTCTCTCTCATGTCTCCCCTCTTCTGAACTATTACTTTTCATTCGTCCATTTTCACTCATTTCCTCTCCCTAACTCTTTTCATGCCCTCCTCGAAGACTTGATTGGATGGAGACACATGATGCACAGTGCCAAACCAATGCAAATTAAATTCAGTTCACAGCAGCTTAAACTGAATAACAACATACAAGTGTCTGCATTTCTTATGCACTGCTTTCTTCTTCTTTTTCTGCTTTCTTTTCTTTTTTTCTTTCTTGCCTTCTTCCTTTTTTATTGCTGTCTTGTTTGCTTTCTTTCTCATCTGTTTGCTTATTTGTCTCTTTCTATTGGTCCAATTGTAATAATTTTATACTCATGTCGTCTGTTATCTGTGGCCAAAACACATTTTCTCATCAGCAGCCCAGGAAGAGTAATTTTATATAATTAAGTCTGATTCTTTTGCAGAGTTGCCATCTTTTGACTTTATTAGATTAGAGTTGTTTAATGACCTGCAGCTTTAATCAGTGGGAAGTTTAGTCTGTTGGGTTTATAATGAGGCCTACTGTGTTTGGTGCTGTAATTCTGTAGGTCTGTCTTTTGATTGCTTTGAGTCTCTGCATGTCCCTCTTCTCTGTGTGCTGACTCTCCTTGTCCTTGCTTTCATCGCCTAAGATGTTTACATGACAATCTCCCCCGCATTTTTCACACTCATCACCTTCTCTCTACTCTCGCACATGCGTGCTTGCACGTACACAAATGCACGCTCACCACGCTCCTGTCCCATCCCAGAGGGTAAACAGTGGCGTGCCACAGGCATCATGAACTGTACTGTTGCACATTGCTGGTATCAGCGTTTGTGAGCGTATACATATATATTGACAAAATGGGCAAGACTGTTATTGTGGTGTCTAAATGTCTTTTTTGGTCTACAGAAAAACTTTGCGGCACAGAGCCGAATGAAGGATGGCAAAGTTTAGTTAAAGAAACAGTGGACCCAAACATGAAAAGTCTGTCATCAAATACTCAGTATCATGGATTTCGAAAACCTGTATGATTTTCTATAGTGGGACACTTTATATTAAGTGGCCTTAACTACTATGTACTTACATCAAAAAATAAGTATTATTGAAGTGGGATATGGGTAAGTTTAGGGCCAGGTTTTGTGGTATGGGTAGGTTTATTTAGTGGGTTAAGGTGTAAGGGATGGGTCAACAGTGTTATTATCAATGTAACTACATAAATTAATTGCAGGTGTAATTACATGCAGGTATTGTTAAAAATATAAGTACAATAAGTAATGTAAAAACATGTATGTACACAATAAGTGCATTGTATCAATCTATTAATTTAAACGTAAGTACATAAGGCCACATAATATAAAGTGGGACAGTTGGCAGGTTTTTTTTTGTTTTGTTTTTTGTTTTTTTGTTTGTTTTTTTGGGTGAACTGTTCCTTTCATTGAAGAATGTCCAAGTTGCAGTTTTTCCTTACAACGTACTGTAAGTTGCTGTTAGGCAACATTTTAAACACTATATTTTAAATGAATAACAACTTAAATTTTAGTCTGTTCTTCACAGAAAGCTATCATATTCCTTCAGAATTTGGAGCATTTATCACTTTGTTGATACTTTATCTTTTTTTGTAGCTTGAAAGCCCTCTTTCATTGTATTTAACAGAGCAGCTCGGACATTCCACTAAAGATCTCCTTTTGTGTTCTGCGGAAGAAAAAGTACATTCATAAGGTCATTGTCATCATGAAACACATTTACAAAATATCCTTCATACTGACTGTAGCTGTCACTCTCTGTTGACAGTGCTGCCAGATGTTTACATTAATAGGCATCATTCCACATTTCATGGCATTTTTACACCCATGACATGACAGCTAGATGATTTGGTGTCTGTGAGTCAGGTCAAAGAACAATGAAGGAGGTGACTGAGTTCAGTTTTAGGAGGAACATGGCCCCACTGGCCGGGTCCACAGTGGGTCTTGCGGTCACGCAGGAATGAGAGCTGTCGTCTCTGAAGCTATTTTCCCCTCCCTGTTCCTAAAAGTTGCGCCTTACTGGAACAGCCCTCTTCATCACTCCAGCATAACGACGAACACACAGCATCAAAGCTTACGATAACATCCAGCACACATCTCCCAGAGGCACACAAAAGCACATATAGCCATTGACAACACTGAAATGCGATTTCTGTGTCAAAAGAGATCAACAGAGAAGGCACTTGTACTAGCATTGTAACGAAGAATGGTTCCACTTTATATTAAGCTGCCTTAACTACTATGTACTTACATCAAAAAAATAAGTACAATGTATTTATTGTGTTCATATTCTATTGCAAAACACTTTTTCTGCTATTGAGGTAGGATACGGGTAAGGTTAGGGGCAGGTTTGGTGGTATGGGTAGGTTTAAGGGTGGGTTATGGTGTAAGGTATGGGTCAACAGTGTTATTATAAATGTAATTACAGAAACTAATTACAGATGTAATTACATGCAGGTATTTTTAAAATATAAGTACAATGTAGAAACGTATGTACACAATAAGTGCATAGTATCAAATGATTAATATATATGTAAGTACATAGTAGTTAAGGCCACTTAATGTAAAGTGAGACCAGAATTTCAAAAAGCTGGCCTTGTTTTAAATACACAGAAGGTTCTCAAAATTTAGTCCATGAAGGACTCCAGTTGACCACAAAAGAATAAATAAATAAATAAATTAAATACATTTTTATAAAATTATAAAAATTATTATAACTGACCAAAATCAGCAAAATTTAATTGTTGACTGCATTTTCTGCTGTTTTGAAACTATGTATTGCGAAAAGTGGTATAGAAATGAACTTGAATTTAATTGAATTGAGTAATAAACTTAATTCATTAACTGATTAAGTTAACATTTATGAACATTTATTTGCCATAAAGTAGTAGCAGTCTAGGTAATTTATTTCTAGTTAATTTCAGTGAAATAAGAATAAAACAGCGATCTGATAAAGTGATGGATTAGTAAAAGTGGTACAGTATAGGGTTAAAATTGTATGGTCATTTGCATACTTAGTTTTTTAAGTTGTTGTTGTTGTTGTGTTTTTTTTTTTTTTTTTTTACCATTCCTGTAGCCCAAACAGTAGATCATGGTACTTGCTACACCAAGGTCATGAGTTCATTTCCCAAATGCATGCACTGATGAAATGTATTCTCTGTGTAATGGATAAAAACCTCTGCCAAATGCATAAATAAATATATTTAAAAAAAAAAAAAACTGGTCCATAACCTGAAATAAACTGTTAGACTGACCTTTTGAGGTTTGAGTATTCTCCATTCACAAGGGCCTTAAATGCCCCTATCCATGTCCTCTGCGAGCCCGATCTCTGAATGCCTTTCTCTGTTTGCACCCGTAAATATCATAAACAAAAGCCTCTGAGAATCTTGTGTTGCTTCAGAGGGTGGCTGGTGACAGGAAGATAGAGGAGGCGACAGAGAAATTGAAGCGAGGGATCAAGGGTAGTGCCGGGTAAACACGAACATGGACCAAAGAGCAACACTAAGGGTTAAAGTAGGCTTAGTAGAGCATGAATTTGTGGATTGACCCACAGAATGCTTTGACAGGGTGTGAGTGTGTTTGCGTGGCTTTATGTGCACATGCGAAGCCACAAAGTGTCTTGGACAGGGTCAGGTATGCTGTTTCATACTTTTCCACTCCAGACTGGCACCAAGCGTGTGTAATTCTGGAAAAGTTTCATGAATATCATAAGGGAATGGGAGTTATCACTTCTGAGAGTGTATTGTTAGTAGCCCCATCAGTGGACTATTTTTGCATTTTGTGCATTGATTTTGGGGGAGGGAATCTGTGGAATGGAATTTAAATGCTTTAAAAAGTGTTGAAGGAGCTCCTAAGAAACTTCTGTGGAACAGAGATTTTTGAAGAATGTTGAGGTGCAAACAGCACTGGACCCCACTGACATTCATAGTATGAACAAAAAAACACTGGGACATTTTTCACAATATCTTCTTTTGTGTTCCACAGAATGCATTTTACTTTGTTTTCTTGAACTAGATCCTATCTGGATCACTAAAATGGACATAGTAAAGCAGAGTTAACTGCCTTTTGGTATTCATGATCGCAGTTTTAAAAATGTTGGTTCATATGAGGAGATCACAGTACGGCGTCTAAGCCATGCAGGAAACACTTTGATGTGTGGGTGAAAATGCAAGTGAGTCAAGCGGGGAGAAAAAGAAAAAGGGAAAAATCCAAGATCCATTTCTGTCACGGTGTGGGAGCTTCAAACATAAAATCACAATGCGGCGCCGAGTCAAACATTCTGCATGCATACGCACACCGACCGTGATTCCCACTGTGAGAAATCTGATTACTTTCTCTGAAAACCTTGTTTCTCTCAGATGTAAGGCAGTGAAGCCACACATTTGGTGTTATTAAGAAAAAAAGTAGTTTTATTTATGTTGTGCCTTTTCCAAGCTCAAGGTATCTTTATAGAAGTCATTGAGATATTACAAAAATTGTAATGGGTAAGCCAATGAGCAGCCATTATAGTAAGTTATGGTTGTTATGAAATATGTTTATAAAAATGTTTTTTTGTTGTTTGTTTTGCCAATGCAGATGCCTGTGAGGATCCATTTATCATTGTTTTAAAACAGCTGGATGACAGTTTTTCCTCTCCAAACGCAAGCAAATCTTACCAACTTAAAACTTACTTGAGTTAAAACTTAATGAGTTTTATGTTATCTAACTGTAGCTTTGAAATAAAACTGACAATGCCCAAGATATATTTAGAGAAATGAGTTATCTTTTTAAAATATGATATTGTAAGTAGTTTCAGAACCTTGAGCTAGTTCCGTGTCCTTGCAAAACTCAATCAGATTTGTAAAATGCAGTCCAGCTTGCAGTTCTATGTGACTCAAATGAATGTCAGCAGACATCTCAGTGTTATTTACAACAGGCCAAACAACTGGCTAATATAAAGCAAAAAAAAATAAAAATCTTTCTTTCCCTTGACTAGAAGGAATTGTTAAGATCTATAGAGCAAGCACACACTAATTCCATCTCTATTCTCCATGGAGTTAATGTACTTAGGGGTGCTTTTTGATTTAGAGGCCCATGACTTTTTGACAACTGTTCCTTTTTTATGCAACACAGTCACAGCTTTTACCATTGTGAGCGAGCTGGGTTGCCTGCATGGCGCAGCTGAGTGAAAGATGAGATAATGTGGCAAATGGAATTATGGTGAATCTAATTCCCTTAGGCAGAAAAGGCACCACTGTCTCACCTATCCATGTTTTTCGGACCATTTTATCAGTACCATTCCATTAGCTTTAATCTTCATTATTAGATTTGATGTGAAAACTTCACTGAAAATAATTAGATCATTTGACATTTTCCTTTCCCCCCTTTTTCTCCTTCAATAGACCAGCTTGAATGGACCACAAATGAACCAAATGGCAATTTCTGGTTGCTGAATACAGTATCTTTTAAGTGATCTACATGTGATGCAGATTTATTTTGTTAACAGTTTTTAATATTTGTATATTTATTTATTTATTTATTAGAATTTTTTGAGGCTTTTCAAATATTTATTCTTTGGCTACACAATAAATATATATAAAAAAAACACCTTTAGTTTTTAAAAGAAAATGTGTCCACAAATAACTCTGGACTTTGAACAGTCCACCATTTAGTTTCAAAAAACAGTTGTGATTTTATGTCCATCTCTCCAAAGTATTTTTATAACTAGTCTTGCACCCATGCAAGGTCAGAAGGTTACATTTCCTACACAATTTAATACAAACATATGACGTTGAATTCCTGCTTTCTGAACCATTATAATTTACACCTTTATTTTCCTCCACAGCCTATGCGAGATTTGTAGGTCAGCGCTTCCACAGGGACTAAGCCATCTGTAAAATTTTAACAGCAGATAATGACCAGCTGAGGCAGCTTTATCCAGAGCCAGTGGTGACCTTTACCCAAAGGATCATGGTGATTACTTGTTTCAATGCTTTTAACTTACAGCACTAACCTCTAAAACCAGTCTGAAGGTTTTCAGGCTGTTATCACAACCTTTTGGTCTTTCGCCATGTGACGTCTCTTCACACATTTTAAGCAGGTACTATAGGGTCACTGTGGAGAGTGGGGTAAAGCCCCAAATGATTATAGCTGATTATGTGTCCCAGTGGCCAACAGAAGGTGCCAGGCACAATAAGCAAAGGCCTGGCGGATCAATAGTTTTAGGCTAGACAGATCAGAGGGCTGAATTTGACAATGAGTTTAACTGTAAATGGATGAACATGAGGGTTGGTGGAGAGATAGGGATGGGGCAAAAGCTTCTTAACAAATATGTTTGTAGTGGATTAGACACTTTACAAGCTGGGCATTTAAAAGCACACTTCAACAATATATAGATCAAGCCAAGCAGGGGGAAACAATCGATTTGGGCCACTGGCAGGCAAGAAATTAAAGATCGGCCGATGGGCATCCTCTGGGAGGGTGATTAGAAAAATAAGAACTACATGTGAATGCTCGGGTTGGACATCGTGACCAGTAAATGGGATTCATTGAGAAACTATGATCAATAGGTGGTAGTTTCTCGCATGACTGTTCCTCTGTGATAGAGGGGGACTTGGGTTATGAAAAATCCCTGCACTAATCTAGCCTGATATTAGCTCAGCGCACTTTGTTAGCCATGTGAGTTTAATGTGGAAGAACACTATGTCTTTAGAGGCTTGATAAATTGCATATTTTCAGAAGTGCAAACAACATGATGGTGAGACAAATGGTTCAGCCAGTCTTTTGAAAATTCTGAGGGAAATGTGAGGTTTTGCCAACCTGGTCTCATGACGAAAACATACCTCTGGGAACTTTTTCGCAAGACACGAAATACGTACCGCCATGTACGTTTCGTGACACATTCGATGTGAAATGTCCACTGAGTGGCGCTAAAAGAGTGTTAATTTTTTTTTTTCCCCAGAATAGATGAACTTACATATGGTACATTTTATGTGATGTTGGTTTTGTACGTGTCACCGCACTTCTGACTTGAAATGTCCGTTGAGTGCTATAAGTCTAATGCTCCGTGACGTTTTAAAATAACATACCATCTGCACTATACCTAAACCTACCCGACAGTATGAATAAAAGCAAATGTGCCAAAATGCAATCGCAAGCATGCTGTTTTAGCTTGTTTTTCGATCTCTCATCTTTCAGCTCTTTCATCGTGAGTCATGTTTTTGAAGGGATTCATACCCAAGGATTCTGCATCCTAAGTCCAATTCTGTGCCGGCTGAGTTTCAAAGCTCTTAGAGACTGTTCACAAAGAACATGCTTTTGCTTTCCACTGCACTGATTTTCCATTGTTTTTGTAAACATGCCATAGACAAACCACTGCAAATTGTGCCTTGCATTTTGTGCAGTGCCCTGTTCATGAATTTCATATATTTTGGAAAGCTTAAGTTAAAAATTTAACTTAAAAAAAGACCCTATAATAGAGTTCTCTCAAGACCTTTTTTTCCCGGATTCCACTGCATTTTATTAGTGACCTATAAATAGTTCAAAATCTTAAATATTTCTTCTTTGTTTTTCTGTCCTAATTTTTATTTGCTCTCAATTGTTCAACATTTTAATACTCAACAAATAATATTGTTTATTTTTTTGATGTTGAACATTTATTTTCTCTTATTTCTGTTACTCTGATATTAGCTTAATAGGTAATTTATGGTTTATTTATGGTTTCACCTGCTGCCATTGTAAGACCCTCCCAAGCAGTTTGTATTACTTATCTGGTTCATTTGGAATACCTGGAATATCCTGAAGCTTTGGATTGGATGCAGGCATAATGGCAAGTCAACAAACTAATCACATTTGGAGAGAGAAAAGGTCATCAGCAAAGCTTAATGGGTTTTTGATTTCACTAGAACCTGATCACAGGGAAACTTTATTTTACATTTAGTCAGAGGGACGATCAATGCAATTACAATTTAGCCGTGGGGGTCAGTCACTTTTCTTATACTAACATGACATAGGATGTTAGAGAGCAGTGAAGAATTAAAGAGGTGAGGAGAGGTGAATGGCTTCAAGCACCTCCTCAGGTTTTCAGTGACACTTTCGGTTTCAGAGCTTTCTTGTTGGTGTACAACTGGACAACTCTAGTGTTAATCTCATTATAACTGGTAAAAATGTTTATTTATTTATTTTTATTTAAAGTATTAAAATAATCCAGTGCTGAACACCAGTGAACTAAATCGTTTATGAGATCAACAACATAAAGCGGAATATAACAACTTACAGTTGCAGGTGGACTTGAACTTGCTAGTCAGAATGTGTAACTAATGTGAGTACCATTACACAACCCAACAATATCCTAAACTCTCCTATCCTATCCTAAAATATATATTATTATTATTATTATTAATAATAATAATAATAATAATAATAATAATATATATATATATATATATATATATATAAAACTATAATATAATTTAATTGAACTCAAACTAATTTTGAATACAATCATTAATTAAAAAATAGTAAAAATAATAATAATAATAATAATTAATTAATTAATTAATTAAAAAAAAATAACATGAATGAAACAAAATATATAAGTATACGAGTATCGCTTTTTATTTCTCCTCTTTCCTACTACTTGCCTGTGTGTTTGGCTCAGTGTTATTTTTTTAGGAATACTGATAAACTAATGTAGTTTGATTTGTATTTGTTGTCTATTTTAATTTTAGTTAAAGTTAGAATAATGTTTGTCATTTTATTAATTTTTTTATTATGTCTGTATAGGTTTTTTTATTACGTTTTAGTTTAAAGTTATTTTAGTACTTCAACAAACTAAATGGAAATGAAATAATATATATATTGAATTTATAAATGTGTATATGTGTATATATATATATATATATATATATATATATATATATATATATGTATGTGTGTGGTTGTACATACACATGTAGTTGTTTTTTGGTGTTTTGCTTAGTGTTATGTTAGAATCATTATTATACTCTTATACCTTTTGTTCTTTAATATTTTGAATTGTTTTTAGCTTTATTTTTTGTTTTCATTTAAATGTTAAGTTTTCAAATTTTGTTGTATGCATTAGCTTTTAGTTTTGGATCTGTTTCAGTTCTTCTAATACTACAATTTATTACTTCTGTTGTCCTCATTTGTTAGTCGCTTTGGATAAAAGCATCTGCTAAATGACTAAATAAATAAATAAGTTTTTCCCCGCTAAGGGCTTTTTCTGTCAAAACCCTGTCCTTACTTTACCTAGACTACCCATTTACTTCCTTTAAGTACAGAAAGGAGAGAGATGAATCATGAATGACTCATGAATGAGTTTTTTAAGCTAAAGTCTCAGCAACTAGAGACTTCTAGTTACTATCCAGATGTCTAACATGTGCAATGAATGTCAAAATTACTCACGCTTCTGATTGTCTACATTTTTTCCTACATTATTTACTTCCTAAAAACTTGTTTTCACTGTCCAACATTCTGCAGGCATTGTACAGAAAAAAGTATTTATACTTCTGCAATTATACTTAAACCATAAATGAAAAAGCTCTGATCTGAAATATGTGAGAGATCTTTCAGCACCTTTTACACCTTTCCAATACATCAATATGCCATTATAATTTTAGCACAATGAAGGGCCTTTTAAAGTTACTACTGTATAATTGCAGTCTACCAAGCTGCCATTATCCGAGGCTTTGAGTTATTGACCAGGAGACTTCCACTCAAATTTATTCTCTTTGTTAAGCTTGTGACTGGATCATTGTCTCCAGAGGGGGCAGGAATGGTCAGGGGATCTGACCACCACTATAAGTGAATCGTTATACGGTTTCGCCAAGGGCACATGGTTTGGAAGGGTAAATAATGGAGAAAGGACTCTGTATGCCTATAATTAACCATTCTCTCTCTTTCTCTTTCTCTTTCTCTCTCTCTCTCTCTCTCTCTCTCTCTCTCTCAGACCCAGCAGCGGTGGACTTTGAGCAATATGAATTGTCCACATTGGCTGATACACTTAAGAGTTACGTTCAGGACTTGCCCTGCCCGCTCATCCCAGCTGTAGTGTACAGCGAGCTGGTCTACACTGCTCAGGGTAAGCTCTCCTCTGGAGCTCAGCACAAAACATTCAAACACCACCATTCTTTGTATTTCTGAAATCATGCAATTGCTTTAAGTGAGAAATTTGAGATTCGCTGATAATCTCAGTGAGTCAATGAACTGAACTTGGAGTGAAAATGGATCAGCGTTCAGTTGATTTGTTTTCTAAATTAGTCGACACTGATCTCTCATGAACTCTAACATTGCAAAAGTCTATAAAGGTACAATAAATGTATAATGGAAATACATTTTAACAGGTATTACTTTTATGATACTTTTTGAAGCTTTTTTTAGTAATTTTGAAGCCTCAGTCTCCATTCTTTATAATTACCATCCAGTACAATTCTTCAAACAAGTCATAAAGGCTTGAAACTACATATGAGCGAGTAAATGATGTCAGAATTTAAATGTTTAAATTCTCCTCGGTTAAAATGCACAACTAAAATAGGTGGGTGTGTTTGTCCTCTTCAACATATAAATGCTCAAAATGTTCAGTGGGCAGAAAGAGGCTTGAGAGAGGATGAGAACAAAAGTAGTGTTATAGAAAGAGGCAGAGTGTGTGTGTGTGTGTGTATGTATTAGTGGGGGCGCTACTATGCCGGAGGGTAGGTTCACACCATCTTTCTCTGACCTCGCTTTGCATTACACCCACTGAAAATGAAACAAGCATACACAGAGTCTGCCCCATCTTTTAGACATGCCTGGTTGCTCCTAAGTGTTGCCTGACTTTGTAAGGACAAACAGAATTATGTAAGGACCCTCGCTGAGTATTGCCGCATCGTGTTTCTGATGCCTGAAAATTCTTGAGACAACTTGTATCTTTAAATATACTGGTTGAATAGTATTTAAGGATACGATGCAAAAAATTGCTTCAGATGCAAAAAAAAAAAAAAAAAACTTTTTTTTTTTATATATATTTCTTGAAACAAATGTATTTTTCATAACTTATTGACAACCTTTTCATGTTTCAGACCATGTTTTCATGAACCTTCTATGTAATCTGAGCTAAATGTATCTTGTTTTGAAGGCATTAAGATGTTTTTACTGAAAATGACAAAAATACATACTAAGATACATTTTGGCAGTTTTATTTATTTATTTATTTATTTACTTGCTTTCAGTTTTAGGATTTCAAGGAGTGATCTTTTTGATTGAACATATTTGTCTATTGTTCATACCTTCAATCTGCAATATATTCATTCATTGTCTTGATGCAATAGGAGCATACTTGATTGATTGGCTTATACCTAATAATTTAATTTTTCAGTTCTGCTGGTGCTGGTATATAAGTTACTTAAACGAACTGCAAAATTTAAAATGAAATATTGCTTCTTCAAAGGAGGTAACTAATATTAGTTTTGTGATGCAGTGAACAGAAATCAAGGCAATGACTCACTATAATGTACTTGGGGTTATAATACATTTTGTATTGGGTCAGTGAGTCTTCAAGTGCAAAGTCACTGTAGGATTTGCCATATGGCATATTCAGCATTTGTGCATTAACCGTTCTAAAGAATCAATGGGTTGTTATAGCAAATAAGCTTTCCTGGAAAGTCCCTTTGTCATGGGGTGCCCTTAACAATGCCAAACTCTACCGCCCTCTTTCCTGGATAAAATCCATTTAATTGTGAAATCAAGCATGCTTTTGTTTGATATCCTTAATTTAATCAGCACACCAATTCAAACTATTAAATCAATTTTTAAAATATCACGTTATCCAAAACTCCCGGAGTTTTATGATGCATGACTTAAGGGGAGAACAATCACATTCATTTCAAGCTTTAATCTAACACAAATCAACTTGACAAAGTATTGCTTCCCAAAGCATGACAATTTTATTTAGTAGAAGAAAAGTGCAAAAAGTCCTTTTTCTAGTAGAAGTTTTGAGTCCCATTGAGTGTCTAAGTCTCATTTTAAGAGCATTACTCAGTGGTAACTCTCATGCCTTGAGCACCGGTGCCCATCTGGCTGGCCAGGAGCCAGTATGCCCTCTTCCAGGAATGCGATTGGGCGTCTGCAGGGCTCCCCTTCCCCCGGTTGTGTCGTACTGAGTCCAGATGGACTCGGCCAAGTTCCCAGCCGTGGCCTGCAGCCCATGACGCTGGCCTTTATTGAACAGGGGTCAATCCCTATCAGTAATCTCCAGGAGGCAGCGGTTGGTGGGACTGTCCGGCTCCAGACTGGGGGCATGGGTGTCTGTGTGTGTCTGTGCATGTATTACTGAGTGTATGCATAGTACTTGTAGATAGAAACCCTCTTGTATCAATGGTCAGTGAGTCTCAGGCCAAGGTCAAAGTACTGACCCGTTTTCTGATCGGCAGATTGTTAGACATTCATCATGCGACCCCCTGCCACCCACTGCTCATAACCTTTGACCTCTTAGCACTTATCTTCTATAAGCACTATGGGAGAAGCGCCTTAACCAGCCAACACCTTAATGGCTTTGTTCATGCTCATAATTCATGCAGGAAGTGCGGTTGGCAGGGGATTGAGTCTGTGTGTTTGTTGGGGGGTGTGACAGCAGCTTTTAGGCAGTAATCTTTACTTACATTGAAAGTGTTGTGACAGGTAAGATTTACTGAGTGTATTGCAGGACTGGCCTGTCTGCAAGCTGACACTATTGATACTGAATTGACTATTATTTAGAAACATTCAAATGAACAAAAATGAAAGGGAAATGAGAAAATAATATGTACATGTTAAACATTTTATCAATGGATGAAGAAAACTTCGTATACAAGAAATTTATGTTAATATTATTGTTCACTAGCTGTGATTTGTAGCATGACAATTTATTTTCAACAACCAACACAAAAACAAAAAGATGAATAAATAAATTTATTTCAATATAATATAATATAATAATGTCTGCATTGTATTTATTTATTTAAACATATACTGTATTCTTATATATTATATAATACATTTATTATAGATATTTAATATGAAAAATATATACTTTTTGCATAGAATAATTACCAACATTGGATGTATTATCTCTCAGTGAATTAAATTCATTCATGTTTATTTAAACATATTATCATATATTTATTATATTTAATATAAATAATATATATATTTTTTTAGTGTACAATCAGAATTGTCAACATTGTATGTGTTATGTCCTTCATTTTTGAAGTCCTCGAACATTGCATGTGGAAAAGCATGTAGAAAATTTTGTTTAAAAGAGGTGTTTGTGTACCTTTTTTTTTCATCAGTTATGGTGACCGTTAATTCATCAAATGATGATGACAAGAATTATAATCAGGCATACATAGTGAATAAACAGCAGTATCAGCAGTTCGCTGATAAAGACAAATATTCATTGTGTGTAAGGGACTTAGGGATGAAATGCTCATATCTTAGCTGTGCCACCAGGGTACACTTTAGCTCAAATAAGCCTGAATCACAGATGCTGGCCTTTTTGCTGTGGGAAACCCCATCTCAAAGGAGCTCATCAATATGTTGGAAGCTGTCGCAATAACTGCATTGTCCTTGTGGATGCTCATAGACAATGGACTCGAGGGCAATTTTAGGCTAGCACTTTAACTCCTGCTGAGCTGACTTTCCAGTCCCAGGTCATGGGTTTTGTAATGTCCCCCAATGTTCAATGCTGCTGTCTGAGTTCAGATGAGTTACACCTATATTATTAGAACCACAGGGTGGATGTTTCACTTTTAGTCCCTGCTGGTAGATGTCGGTAATTCATCATCCAGCTGTTAAATGCATCTTATCCATTAACAGCCGTTCAAAAGTATCAATGGATTAACTGTTTAACATTCAAATCGCAGATATTTTCATATCTAATAATAGATGAATTCCAGTGCCCAATTTGTTTTTGTATAGTATGTATATTATTCTCTGTCTGCTCCCATTTCCCATCATAGTTCAGGATAATCGATAAGGGCTTGAAGCTGTGTGTGTTTTCATGTTGCCATCAGCCTCTCTCTGTCTCTTTTAGAAACCCAAAGCATGGAGGAGTGTGGACAGCAGCTGAAAAGAATCCTTGACTCTCCCAGTGTCCCTCAGGCTAACCACCAGCTCCTGGTTCATCTGACCCGACACCTAAGTAAGGTGGCCCAAAGTGGGGGAGCAGCTCAGGCAAGCCCCAGGCTTCTGGCTCTGGCCTACAGCGAGGCCATCTTCAAAAACAGCCACCTCAGGTACTGTAAATAACTTGTTGTCAACTGAAATCTATAGTCATGACAGGTCTTCTAGCTACACTACCATTCAAAAGTTTGGGGTCAGAAAGTCTCTTATACTCACCAAGCCTGCATTTATTTGATCAAAAATGCAGTAAAACAGTAATATTGTGAAATAGTACTACAAATTAAAATAACTGTTTTCTATTGTAATATATTTTAAAATGTGATGTGATGGCAAAACTGAATTTTCAGCAGCCGTAAATCCAGTCTTCAGTGTTACATTCAGTTTTTTTTTTTGTTTTGTTTTTTTTTTGTTTTGGAAACCGTGAAACTTTTTTTTAAGGGTTCTATGATGAATAGAACGCTCAAAAGAACAGCATTTATATGAAATAGAAATCTAATGTAACAGCATAAATGTCTTTTTGTCAGTTTTTGAACCAATTTAATGCATCCTTGCTGAAAAAAAAATAATGGTAGTGCACACTGTAATTTTTTTGTAGTACATTGTGTAGTACATTTTACAAGAAAATACTATTTCAGTCTTTCTACTTAAAAATTTCATGTTTCATTCAATGTTACTTGACATTTCTTTTATAATTATTTGTGAGTGAAAACTGTTTCAATATATTTTTTATTTATTTTTTTTTTTTTTAGTGTATATGTTAATAAGGGGCTAAGTTAACTTAATTATGGCAAATTATGTAACAAAATAAACAACTATAATTTGGGTCTGAGTTAAGAGTCATTACCTTTCTAGACTGGCTGTATCACAATGAAAATATGTTTGAGACTGGAATAATTATATATATATATATTATCATGTTCAATTTTGTGGTTGCTCTTGTGGAAAAAACAGTTCAATAAAAATGACTGAAGGCGTACACATGCTCACATTCATACTTGCATGTGCATGCATGTTCTTTGTTTCAGCAGAAAACTCAGCTGAACATATATCAAAGCCTATCTTTATTCCCCTAGTTTAATTAAAGTGGAGCAGAAAGAGATGAGGGAGCTGTTATTCCTGATCTGTCCCTCAGCCCACTGTAAGACAACCGTTAATGGCTGCAGCTCCAGTACAATCTCCTGAGAGGAACAGCACATAACATACAACAGATGGGAATGCTTATTAAAATGTGTTGCACTGTTACAATCCCTTGTACTTGCCATTTGAAGAGTACCAGGAGTGAATGTTGATAACTCACTATTTATGTAACTTGACTGTTATTATGTACCAAACTTCTGTTTCAGACTGTAATACACGATCATATTATTGTTGCACCTTTATTAACTATGGAACAGATTTTTTTTTAACAAATTTTCCTTATGCCACAGGTTAAATGAATCATTATTGTGATCCCTGTGGTTCTTGACTGTGGAAAAGAGGTTGTACAGGCACCTCACAGTTACCCACAAATTAATAATAATCAGAATTATTTCTTGAGCATTAAATCAGCGTATCAGAATGACACTGAAGACTGGAGTAATGGCTTCTGAAAATTCAGCTTTGCCATTACAGGAATAAATTACATTTTAAAACATATATAAAATTAATATCCAAATAATATGTACCATAGTACTTTTTGGCTAGATTGGCAATTTTTAGATTTATATCTCATCCCAGTTAAATAGATGGTGACATCACACCTTCTATAAAGCACCCTCCTGAATGAAGGACTTTAGTGCACATAATAAAGAGTAGTGTGCAAGTGAGTCACTGCTAACTCAGTCAGCACACTGTAGTCCATTAAGTCGCCTCGCTCTTATTCGATTGTGAGCTGCTTTCCTGTCCCTCTGCCAAGAGTCTCCAGTGGGACTTTCCCTGCTCTTAGCGGCCTGTCAATTGTCTTATGGCTCTGGGGCAGTTCAGGCAGAGAGAGAAAGAGAGAGAGGGAAAGGCGGGAGAGAGAGCGCATTATGCCTCAAGCGGTCATTTCTGGTTAGTCATCAGCTTCACACACTACCTGAGGTCATTGAGGCATCACAGGACCTGAATTACAGCTGAATACATAAGCAAATGAACATTCGCCTCTAAAAATTCAATCGAGTTTTGACCGTAAACAAGCCATCAACAGTTCACCAAGTAGATTACCCACTGCAACTCATGACATGACCTGTGTGTGTATGAGATTATGACTGACTTGATTCTTGATGTGTTTTTTATGTGTGTCTGAATGTAAGTATATTATTTTTTGTCTGAACTTTCCATGTTTCATGACTAGCAGTTATTAGAGCATTTGTTTAGGTCCACCTTCTCTTTTAACCATGGAATAACTATATATACTCACTCTAAAAATGTCTTTCTCTTGCTCCAGTGCGGATGTAAACCCAGAACATCATGTGAAGATTCTTGAGGCACTTATCGTGGTTGGAGGCCTAGTGGAGATACAAGCTGCTCCAGGTAGGACATCAGAGGTTCTCATCAATTTTTTAATCTTCTATAGGTTTATCTGCTTGGATGATCTTTTATTTGTATACCTTGTAACTCACTTTTGGGACTGTGATTGTAAGCTTACTGCATCACCCATGGCTTCCTTTTGAGAATCCAGTGGATTTTTATATTCCATTCTTTTTTATTTAATTGGCATTGATAGCTAACTTGTTAGCTTTGTGGTTAATTATCAATAATTATCAAATTAACTATGGGTTTTAGATTTTGTGCGAAAAAAGTAATGCTTCAGTGTCTTTGAGGATGGACATTTCTGGAAGTAGATGTGAAAGTAGTGTCTTCTGTGGATGTAGGCCTATATGTGTAAGGAAGAGCGGTTGAGAAAAGTGATTGATCGATTGATGAGGACTTAGTAAATGTTCATGGTAAGCTTGTGAGGGCTGAAATAATGAGTAATAGTTCACAATACTTGCATCTATAGGTGCTTGCATTGATGCAGCTTTTTTACTCCACTCAGGCCTGATGAAACTTTGTTGTTATGGATCTTCTGACTCGACACTCTCTAGACTTTCATTATTTAGAATCCAGACATTGAGTTTCAGTCATTGAACTTCCTGCAATATAATATAAATGAATATAGGCCTATTAGATGTCTGGAGTCTCAGGCAGTCCATGGAGGTTAACATTAGCCTAAGCTTTTTATAATAAAGGAGTGCATTAAATGTGAATTATATCAATTCAGCACAAGAAAATACAGTGGAGGCTTTATGGATTCCATTTTGATGTTGTAAAACATCAAACATATGGGTTCACAACAAAGCTGACAAATACTTTAATTCACAGTGTAACATAATTTTGTTTGTACCCAATTTCTCTGACTTTCAAAGACAGAGCTCAGCATTTAAGTTGGTCAAAATACATTTTAAAAGGTAACTGGAAACTTTGGTCAACACAATCTCTGACACAGAGGCTCAGTTTGGGGTGAGGTAACAGACTAGTACTTAGAGCTAATAAATGCACCACCCATGGACACATACATAGATTTATGGGGTCTGGTGTGACCTTCTCTTACTGCTGTGGGGTCACAACCTTAGCCCTAAAGCAAGACCAGGGGTAATGATATCAGTGGCAAGCTTGAGCCTTACTTAGAACTAACAGTCATGGTCAGAAACGTTTACCCTTAAACTATATTCAGTGATTTAATTTGATTGACTGTCTTATACACTACTGTTAAAAAGTCTGGAGTTGATAAGATTTTTAAATGTTTTTGAAAGAAATGTCTTATGCTCATCACGGCTGCATTTATTAATATAAATGTTTATTTAAAATCAGTGTATGAACTTTCAGTTTAAAAATATAATCATTTAGAACAACAGAAAAAATTTGAATCCACTTGCATATTTTACTTGCACAGTACTACTAGCCCTCTAGCATCCTTGTGAATTTGTGTGGATAAATTAACTCAGAATCTGCAGAGATTGTGAGCACAGGCTCTCCTTTTTAATGGTTTCATCGTCTCTTTCACTAAAGGCTACATTAACAGGGGTCAGAGGGCAAAGGACCCTGGATGGGTGGCCTACGAGTAGAGTGAACCTCTTCACAGCCCAAAATGTGATTTATACAAAACTCAAAAGAACAACTAGAGCAAAAAATAGGTTAGAACGCATCCATTCGCATCATAACCCATCAGCTTATGTATGACTTCCTTTTTGGAGGCAGCCAGTAATGTACCTTGAGTGCTTTAGCAAACAACTGACCCCTCCTGCGCCTCCAGCTCTCCAGTTTGGCCCTAATATGCTCCAGCTTGGTAAAGTTTGTTGGCAAAACATTGCATTTAAAGAGCAATCTTTTGGGGGCCACGTCGGGCTCACTCTCTCTTGGATGACTGCACTTGTCAAATGCTGATGGATTCACTGTGACTGTTAGCATGAGCTCTGGAGAGAAAGTGAGAGAGGAAACAAAAAGGAAAGTGGGCAAATACAAGTAAGCAAGGAGAAGGTATGACGAATACAGTTTAGGAAAGGTCACAGCCACTCTTACGGTATTTCTGTCACTGTCAGGGACTTCTGTTCTTCTAGTTTATGGAGAAACAACAGAAAATTGCAACTTTTAGAGCATTTTTGAACATGTGTATGAGTCATAGTTGCTCTGTCCCAAAACCTGGTAAACATTTTTGAAGGCATCATGTACACTACTGTTCATGCTCGCTAAAGCTGCATTTATTAAATCAAAAAATACAGTAAAAAATATTATTAAAAATATATTTTGAAATATTATTGCAATTTAAAATAGCTTTTACATTATGCTGATTTGCTGCTAGAAATTTCAAATTAAGCAGCATTTTTTAATCCAAATCATTTATATCACTTTTGATCAGTTTAGTGCATCCTTGCTGAATAAAATGATCAACTTTCTTTAAAAAAAAAAAAAAAAAAAAAAAAAAAAAACCTTGTGAATGATAGTGTAGTTGCACTGCCAACACAAAGTTTACAAAAAGTAGGCTGTAATTTTATGTTGGCTTTTAGAATACTTTGATTTATTCACATTGTAAAGCAGCCTCAAGTGTCCTTTGTGGGGAAGGTAATCCCATAATGCATTTCAACAAGCTCAGTGAAAAAAATAAGTCCAAGATAGCAGACAAGCCAAAAGAAATGTCTAGTGGTGAAATAAATTAGGGATGAGGTGATTCATTTTAAAAGATTGTAGTGTTTTATTTGTAGTTCATTTAGACAAAATTGTATATAACTTTAATTTATGGCCATTTATTGGTTATCGACTATACCATGAAAATAATCATCAGCCAGAATTTTAACAACACTTAATAAAATACAGATCAGTGTGATTAAAAATTGATTATTATAACTAAATGTTTGCTATGTATGTATGTTTAGCTTGCTAACACCAAACACATGTAAAATCTTAAAGGGATAGTTTCCAAAAATGAAAACTGTGTCATTAATTACTCACCCTCATGTTGTTCCAAACCCGTAAGACCTTCGTTAATCATCGGAACACAAATTAAGATATGTAAGTATGTGTCGTGGTACTATCATGAACTTGCAACGAGTTCTGACACAGAAGAGAATAAATTGTTGAATAAAGTTGTTATTTTTGTTTTCTTTGTGCACAAAAGTATTCTCGTAGCTTCATAAAATTACGGTTGAACCACTGATGTCACATGGACTATTTTAATGATGTCCTTACTACCTTTCTGGGCCTTGAATGTGGTAGTTGCATTGAATTGTTTTGGAAACAGAGTGAACAAGCTGTCCAAACTCTAGATCATCTGAAGGCCGCGGCTTGCTGTTTTTCTCTTTTGTTTTTAACTCAACTCTTCTCTTTCCAGTACTTCTTTCTCTCTTTCTCTTTTAGCTATGTGCTGAGTTGTCACATTTAAAAAATAATAATAATTTAAAATTTCTTTGCTTTGGCTGAGGGAGTGCTTATTTGTGTTGTGTTGAAAAGACAGCTCTATATCTGTCACTCTTTCTCTCTCTTTATGTATATTTCTCTGTCCCTCCTAGCCTTTGTTTCCCATCACACAAAGCGGTTCTCAGTCATGCCCTCAAGCACTGACTTTAACCTCCATATATACACAAGCACACAAGCACACATGCACACGTTCTCTCCTGTGGTCATGTTGCAGCCTCATGGAATTCCCCACTGGCTGACCTGGTGTCCCAGATGACCCAGTGAAAATGGCCAGTGCTTTCTTCCGCACCCTCTCAGCTGCACACAATCACATGCTTCAATGTACCATGTAATAATCTTTGAGCTGCTCACTCTATGGCCTTTGTTCCACAGCCCTTTTTTCCTTCCTCTATCTTCATCCATCTAAGGTCATTTGCAAGCACAAGCTCAAATTTGGCATTCTGCTTGGTCATACAGGCCTGGTCTTTATGGGTAGCTGTAGCGCTGAAGTCTTGAGAGTGGGCAGTTAACATGAGAGTAGATGAGGTCAGGTATAATGAATGGCGGAACTATTCATGACATTCTATACTTAGAATGCTTAGGAGTACTTTTTGACTGTATATTTTATGTGATATTAGCGCCAAGCTGTCTTCACGTGCCATGGACTAATGCATCTGAGCTTTAATACTTAAGAAGAGCAGATGCTCTCTCTTTCCCCCTTTCTCTCTCTCGTTCCCTGGCTTTCTCCCTCTGATTACACCATTTCTTCATTAAAGAGATAGCAATCTCATTAAGGTTGCCTCAGTTGCACTCTAAAACACATTAATCTTCCTTAAAGGATCCCCTGCCTTCTCTTAGCACAGGGCAAATCAAGCTCTGATTAATATGACGTGGACAATCTTAAGCTGTTTAGCTAGTTTTACCACTGTTGATAAGGTGATCTGGAGTAGAATTAGCCACAGCTGATGTGTGACGTTGTTCTGGATTGCATTGCATGCATTGTAAAACAGGGAGTGTTAATATAAATTGTGAACATGGACCATATTCACCTTTGAATCATTCTTTTCATACCAAGGATCTCTCTGAACTTGAACTGGATAAGAATGTAATGGTCAGATATTTCTGAACATTTCAAGTTTTTCTTACCATACTTTTTAATATAAAAACCTTTCGTTAGCTATTTACGTCATCTGTGTTTTTACTGCACACTGTGTTTTTATATAGCTAATCTTAACTACTATAAACTAACCTACATATAAACCCAAAATAATCTTTGGATTTTTAGCATTAAAAATAAAAACATGCTTTATTAATTGTTTTTCCAAATGAGCATGTCCCTGAATGTGCCCATAGGGAGGTTGTGTCAGATTTGGCTAATGTCTTGGGACAAATTGGTCCTTAAAGTTTAGCAAAGTAAACCCCCGCAGACACACACACGTTGTGAATGATTTCCTTTGGCAATATGCCACCTAATCTTACTCAAATATTTGATATGAAATGGCCAGTGTGGAAAGTACAGGCATGAAGCCAAGACACTCATTACTGTATGCCCAGTATTTTTACACGCATTAAAAATGATGGAACAACTTCTACACATGTACTAGCTAACTATCCAGCACAGACAAGAAAGACTCAAATTTGTGGATCTTTTAAGTGCTATACTGTAAAAAAAGAGGAATTAGTATCTAGTATGCCTGCATGTTGTCTGATGAGCTGTTTTTTGTACTGAGCATTCAATGCTTCATTTACAACGACAAAAAATAAGTTCAAAATAGCCCAAATTTTCATTTCACAATAATTATTTGAATGAGAATGCTTTGGCACTGCAATACCCAGTCTGCAATGATTCGCCATCACTTTATGAGAACCCTTAAACATGTTTCCTGTTTGACAACACTGCCAAGGGCGCAGCTACGTTACTGTTTATGTTTGTCTTGTTATCGGTAGTTGTGTATTAGCGGTCCTTGGGTTTCCCTCAAGCTCTGTTTCATGTGTGTTCTCAACCACTAAGCTGTTTTTTTTTTTGTTTTTTTTTTTCAAAATGAGCAGATGATTTTAATACCAATAACTTAGCCTGACAGTCCTTCTGTTGTGCTGAGGCAGTAATTCTTCTTTATATGTATCTGGCATGCACACACATGAACTTTTTGCTGCCAGCTTAGCTCCTCACATATGATATGTGAGAGATTTCCATTGAAAAGTGACCTAAAAAACATCAATACGTTACGTGTGTCAGGTATATACATTGTTTGGGATGTATATGACCAGCAAGGCTGCTGTCTCAGGCTTAGTCAAGATTTGTCTGTTTCTAAAAGCTTCAGTCTGATTGTGCACATGGTGACTGAACCCTGGTCAGTATAAGAGTTGGGAAAGCTTAGGGTCTGTGCTTCTTAGACATGCAAAGCTCATTATCATGGAGACTAGTTCGCATGTACGTACTTCATTTGTGCATGTTTACGCAGAAATTATGTGTATACACTTAATGAACTACGAATTTACATTGCTTCTGCAGCCATCAGCTTACTGCTTACTTCATTGCCTCTCATCCAATTATGTGTTTGCTCAGCCATGACATCATGTGCTGTAGGCATGAGGATTTATTTGGTCAGATTTACATATAGACAAAAGAACGGATTTCCTCACATTCTGATTACGAACACATACAGACTCAGAAAAGGCCCAGTGGACAGTAGTGCATGAAAAGAGTAAGCGTGTGTTTGTGCGTTTGTGAATGTGAGTAAGTGTGTGTCACAAAAGAATTTATAACACCATAAAAAGCAAATAAATCCTAACACAGCTATTCGACCTTGACTCTTTCTCTCTCTCTCTCTCTCTCTCTCTCTCTCTCTCTCTCTCTCTCTCCCTTCTCTTTTTTATTGTCTTGCTCTGTCTCTTCAGGGGCAGAGTTGGAGAGACAATCCGGACCAATTAATATTACAAATTACTCGCACGCATGCAGAAATGTCATATGCAGATACACTGGCACTTTGCCAACAAAGGAAATTGGCTGAAAATAAAAGAAAAAAAAGGAAAAACAGTCGGGTTTCAACTTGGCAAAGAGAAATCCCTGTGGCTGAGGAAATTGTTTTATGTGCCAGGAAAGAATATCAATGAACAGAGTATCAATGAATGTGATCTTGGGATGAAATGAAGTCAATCTGAAGTCTTTTATGTTGAAATTTCTGATTTTATAGATTATTTTTTATGCACACTTGCTAATATTATGGACATACAGTACAAAGCACTCTTTGTATAGTGTAGTCTGAGAGAATCACTGTATCTGACATAAATTCTTAAATAATTTACATTTATTTTCACGCCTTACACTTAATTTTGTTGTGAAATTACTTTGGTAACTTTTTAAACTTGTCAGCTGAGGTTTTGTTGAAAGGTCCTGGTGGCATCAGTAAGAATAGGTTGATAATTACAAACCAATCACTAATGTTTTGCCATTATATGCCATAATTTTCCATTATTACACCTTTCTCTGAGTTTTCTGTATAATTTTATTAAATATGTATAATTTCCGGATATTATAGACAATTTTCTTTTCTGAAAAAAAGGAAAATAATATATAACATTTGATGAAAAGAATACATTTTGTGTGAAAAGGTGCCTTTATATAGATGTACAGAATGCAGTGTAATACCATGGTACTTTATTGTAAGTGTGTCCACGCGTGTGCTTATTAGATTCATAAAAAAAATTTTTTAAAAAAGTCTCAGCCTTTCGGTCAGTCATAAATGAGGGCGTGTGCTCCAAACCATATGCGGCTTTGAAAGTGTTTCCAGTCAGTTTCATCAGCATGTGTCAACTCTAATGCATATATTTGTTGCATTTGTTTGTTTTGCCTCGCTTCCAGTTTTAGCACTGCCTTTTGAAGTGCAAGGCCTTGTATAACTCTTTTCCACTGGGAACGTGTGGATGATCGAGCAAATGGGAGAAAGAGAGAGGGAGGGATAGAGAGAGACTAAGGCAAGTACAAGGGTGTCAAACTCATTTAAGTACAGCTTGAGTTTGAATTTCCTGTACTCACTGGAGAAGAACGTAAAAACTTTTTTATATATATAAATTCACATTACATTGTTTTAATAACTGTGTGGAAAACTTGGCATTGCTTTAAAAACATCATTTAGAATATAGCGTTATTAATAAAGTTTATTCAAAATATTCAGAAGTGGTTCAGATAAGCAACAGGTTATTTTATGCATGTAGCAATGTTTTTTTGTTTTTTTGTTTTTTTAGTATCACTGATATACTTTTATAGTTTTTGTTAATATTTTGAATTAGATTTTATTTTGATATTTTCAGTTATTTTAGTTTATTTTAGTTTTATGTTTTTGTAACTAGTTTTTGTTTTAAATACGTCTACGTCTTTGTTTAAAATAGTGTCTATGTAGTTTTTATTAAGTTTCAGTTTTCAGTTTTAGTTACTTAAGTACTTCAACAAAAATGAGAAATGCTGCTTTGTCAACTAGATGAAATGATACGTTTAATTTTTTGTATTTTATTTTATTTGTTTTTTTTTGTTTTTTTTGTTGTTGTTTTTTTTTATGCTTCTATTTTTAGTTACTGAAAATAACCCTGGCCTATAGTACGTAGTATAACACTAAAGCCTGAAATATTAATAACAGGAAGTTGCCTTTAGACCCATGAGCCTTAGGTTTGACATCATCACGTTAGCGTGTCAGAAACTGGCATGTGAAGAGATGAAGGGTTAGACAGGGACAAGCTGTCAAAAGATGTTTGCCGTGACATTAGTGTGTTACCTGAGAGGCAGAGGGGCAATAGATTGAAGAGATGAAAGTCAAACTATAGCAGTTACACTGAGAACTTCAGCTGAACATTGCATAAATGAGCAGCGGAGGCTTTGTCCGCTGCGACTGAGGCCCTAATGCGGCGTGATTTACAAGGCTCAGCCTCAGGCTGGGGTTTTTACGGCTTTTATGTGGCCAAGCAGTGTGTGGAGCGCAGTTTATCAGGTCATCTGCACTGTCGCC
This sequence comes from Spinibarbus caldwelli, assembly GCA_039654775.1. NCBI lineage: Eukaryota > Metazoa > Chordata > Actinopteri > Cypriniformes > Cyprinidae > Spinibarbus > Spinibarbus caldwelli. Next base: position 20,010,413 of record CM077237.1, read on the forward strand.
GATACCATCTCATTCTAGCCCACAGAGAATAATGGTGTGACATTATGGGCCTTTAGCAAGCCCTTAGAGCAAGGGGTCAAGGTTAGCCCGTATGAAGATGTGAAATGGGCCCTGATATTGTCTTGAGCTGAGATGTGTAGAAACAAGTCTAATTTCTGTTCACATTTCAATAAAACAGCTGCCTCACCTTTCCTCTTATGGGCGGAAAGGTTTATAGGCAGCCGGGGGATCGTAATGGTCAGGGTGGCAAGATGGAAGCAGGCACACAATGACATCTCAGCCTCACACACACATGCACAAACAGAGCCCCTGAGACCTCACACACACAGCCTTAATATAGCCCAGCTCTCTCACACACATTCACACTGTTTGCCCCTGTCAACATGCATTTGTGCCTCATAAACACCCATACACACACACACACACACAGATACACATGCACACACCCACAAGTGTGGTCTTTATATATTACCCTGTCCCCTAGTGAAGAAGCATGGATAATGAAATTTGCTCTTAAAGGAGTAGTAATACTGGTTATATGCTTTTTGTGTATTTGATATTGATGACTTTTTTCTGTTTTAAATTGTTATCATATTTTAATTTTACCTCAGGGCAATAAGTTGTTGTAAGCCTAGAGTATTGCATGTTGACCATTTTTGTTTTCTTTTCTTTTTCTTTTCTTTTCTTTTCTTTTCTTTTCTTTTCTTTTCTTTTCTTTTCTTTTCTTTTAACAGGAACAATGATTTAAAAAAATATTTTGTGGATATATACAATATGAGGACCTTGGAGTATGTAGTCCAAATATCATTGTTGTCATGGTACACTGTATATATCCAAATACTTTTTTATCTGATACCATGTAAATAATGTTATGTCACACTTCTTATGCCCAAATGTTAATCATAATCAATCTTTTTATTTTATTTTATTTTATTTTTATTTTTTATTTATTTATTTATTTATTTTGACCAAGTTATATTTACAGTCAAACCAAAACATTTTCAGACACCAGATATAATATTTGATATTTTTTTACTAGTGGGTGCAGGACACTATAGTTCATTTATGTAAGTGAGGATAGAACAATGAATTAAACTGTGACACATTATACCCAAAAATTCTTCATACAGTGGACTACCAATACAACTACAGCGAATAAACTGTGATAATATGAGAAATGTTGAAGGTGTCTGAATAAATTTTGGTTTGACTGTAAATGTAGTCTTTTAAGAAGTAAAAAAAAAAAAAAAAAAAGTATATTGGCAGGACACAGATCAACCCTGGTTAGTAAAAAAAAGTACAAATTTTTCATATGCTCAAATGTCTATTTCAGCTTATCTTTCTTTTCTTTTCTTTTTTTTCTTTTCTGTTCTTTTCTTTTCTTCATACTATTGAAATCCTTAGATTTTTTAATATTTATATAAAATATTATATTTATTTTTGTGTGACCAAATGTTTAAAATTACTATTTTACTTGAGATATAAATCTTTGTTTTGTTTTGTTTTGTTTTGTTTTTCTTTTTTAATTATTAGTTTATTTTGCCTATGACTAAGTATTGGCCAAAAAATATTGTACCATAAGAAAAAAGTGCCATAAAAAAGGCAAAATGTGCATATTGGCAGGTCATAAATCAAACCTGGTAAGTAGTAAAACTAGTCTGGGGTATGTTCATGGAAATTTGTAATGCATATCTCATCCTAGGTACTGAGCGAGGCTATGAGGTCATATCTGGCAGCCTGGCATATAGCCTTTAGCTTAGACCAGCTGTCTCTCTCATCCCTGCTGTCCTCAGACACACACACACACCGTATGACCATGGCTCTTCTGAATGGTTTTCACCTCAGTGCCAAAGGTCAAGTAGATTTGACCCATGAGTTTCATGCACAACCACTTGGTATCTATTTCTAATCCCCCTATATTTTCTTCCTCCTGGGATTTCTGTCTCTCTCTTTTTTTTCTAACGCTTACCCTCTCTTTTTTCTCCTACTCACGATAACAATTGGGCTGGGTTGAAATCACACTTAAAATTCCTGAATATCATTGCTTTAGATGCAAATTTTGTTTTCATTCTGAGTAGTATATCTATGTTTTATCATTTTAAACCCAACCAACTTTTTATGAAATGCTTTACTAAAAGTGTTTGAGCTGTATTTCTTTAAAATAACAGCACCTTGGTTTCCTTTTTTTTTTTTTTTTTTTTTTTAAATAATGCAAAGGCATGCATACTTTTAAAGTGTGGTTAACTTGTAGTACACTTAATGTTCAGCAAAGCAGTGTTTTTATACTCAAACATATTTGACACAGTAGTTGTGTTTCCCAGCTGCCTCACCTGTGAAAGTATTGAAAGTAAGGCATCCGTTCTGCAATGCGATTATGTAAGTACTGTAAGATAACTCTTGACAGAGCCTGTTCTCATCTGATGTGGGCTGAGCACAATGACCTGGGAGGCAGCGTGCCGATTTAGCATCACAGTAGCGCTTGAGCTCACAATAAAAACCTCTCCCTGTGGGGTCTGACATCTCCAACAGCTCCTGCCATGAATGTGCAACATGATACTCTTTATTGAATGGCTTATTGCTGATGGAACAGAGACACTTTATCCCCAGCGAGCTTCACTTCATGAGGAGCCTAGAAGAATATCCTGTCCATTATTCTGTTCTACAGTACGTAGCACACCCTGCCATGTATAAACTAGTCCTGGAGTTCAGAATGTCCTGCTCTGTTTGTTGTATAAGCCTGTTGAGAACAGGGTGAATTTAGGCCAGTACATACTTTTTCTTCTTACTCAAATATGCCACTATGTTGTCCTCTGAGCCTAGTAACTGACTGCACGCACTAGGGTAAAACAATGTGTGGTAGACACAGTATGCCTATGCCATTTATTTCTTATTTTGTACTTACAGGAATAGTTCACCCAAAAATTACAATTTGCTGAAACTCACCTCAGGCCATCCAAGATGTAGATGAATTTAGAGAACAAATTTAGCATTACATCACTTGCTCACCAATGGATTGTCTGCAGTGAATGGGTGCCATCAGAATGAAAGTCTAAACAGCTGATAAAAACATCACAATAATCCACAAGCGATCCACATGACTCCAGTCCATCAATTAACATCTTTTGTGAAATTTGTTAAAGATTATTATTATTTTAATTAATTTTATTTATTTTTATTTTTATTTTTTAATTAAATCATTGCTAAATGACTAGAGAAAACAGAAGAAAGGCTATGGTGTTCCCTTTTGCAAAAAAAATAAATAAATAGGAAAACTTCAACACCCATAATGCACTGGGTTCGAGTCAACTGAGTGGGAACACAAAAATGCCTAAGTATGATGTGAAGTTTTCACAAAAGCCCTGGAGCTGTCAAAAGTCATTTTTCCTGACAAATAAACAGGTATATCTCGGTGCAAGTAACACAGCGAAAAAGTATGCATTGTTCATTTGCATATGTATGTGTCATATTTACAAATAAAAAGCTGGTTACCACCAGAAAACTTATACAACACGTCACAAGGGACCACTTCAATTTTTTTCTTGAGGTATCACAATATTAAACTTTCATTAGCAGAGAAATGTCACACTTTTCATCACCGGTTTATTCACAACAGCAATAACTAATGTGGCACTGAATACACTTCTCTGTTTAAAAGTAATCAGAAAGTAATATAAAGTTAAATCTTAATATAAATTAAATTTACATTTAAATAAATTATATTTAAATAGTGGAATATATCCTTTAAATACATATTTAAATTTCCAAATAATTACTCAAATAAACCATAACAGAGAACAAAGGAATAATTAATAGTTTCTCTTTTTCTGGTCAGTATTTGTGTTTAATTAATATTAATAACATAATAGACAGGAGCAGGTCTGAAGTAAGCTGAATTTACACTGTAAGGTCCAATGCACAGATCCACGATTTTGGCACATCTGGCTTTGTTTTACACATTTACAATCACTAAAGGCAAACAGACTGTGTTTACATTAATACCAAACAAAGACAGACATTTTGACCAAGAAGTGCATTTGATCTTTCAAGCGTGCAGCCTTTATAGAGAAGATTCAGAAGAGGCTGCCTGTTGTCTGTTGTATATGCATATATATGAATCTTTTTATAACATAGAACTTATTCTAACAATTAAAAGAATCTCTCATCTATTGTCAGCAGTATCTCAACATCCATTATCATCCACAGTCCCCACATGTAACTGCTGCACCATATCAAACTGCTCATGAATATTTTTCCACATCCATATGCCATTTGGATTTGGAGCTTGTATGAAATGGGTAGTTTTTTGGTTGCAACATTGTAATGCAAATCCAAATGCAGTTAGTGTTGGAAAAGGCCAAACCCTGCTACAGAGCCAGGAGCTCAAGGCTCTCTTATTGAATTAGCAAGGCAGCGCTGGAGCTCCATGGTGCATGGTCTTAGGCCTGCTCTAGGGTCTTAATCTGACTGGCTGTTATAGGGGCATTCTGCATGGTTGGCTAAAGGGATTCTCCCTGTGCTAATGAGTTTGGATTTCATTACTTAGAAATTGAAAGAGGCTCCCTTTGAATCCAATCAGGATTGCCGTCTGGCTTTCAAAGCAGTTGGTTTGTTTGAGCATGGGGTTGAATCAGGTTTCAGAAGGCGAGTGACGTGTTGAAATAGTGTTTACTTCTTTGAATGGCACTTTTGGTCTTGTAGGCCAGTCAGCAGCTTTTCTGTAAATTTCATGAATCCTTGGAGTTGGAGACGTGTTGATTGATGATCATAGTGAATAGAATAGGCTCCAGGAACTCATATCATGATGAATTATGGGTTCATAATTAGAATGTCGGGACATAGTCTAATGATTATTATGTCTTTAGGCAGGGCTCCAGACTAACATATGAGAGTGGCTGTGCTGTTGCCACCAAGTTGTACAGATGGCAACCGCACCTGATGGGTACATTAGCACCAGTTGGTAGGTATATATGTGTGGGGGGTGCTTTTAAAATGACAAATTAGGACAGAAACCAATAATAATGGTGATTTTTACTGTTGTACCGCACAAATATGTGCAAAATGTCACACATTTTGTCCCATAGAAAAGCACACTTGACAATAAAGCACTGACTTCTATAAAACAGCATTAGAACAGATGTTACACAGGATAGCTTGAATCGTAATTTGTAGAGGTCTAGGCGTTAGTCCCTTTAAATAATAAAATGTTTTATTGTTCTTAACACTCAAAAAGTATTTAAGCCTAAAATTAAGATTTATGTATTGAATTGAATATAAATGTTCCATTCATTTGGATTATAGAGGTTTAACATAAACTAATAAATAAAGTTAATGTGTTGCAGTTGCATTTGTCAGTCATAAATAAATGAAAACGGTACGATTTCTGCACTCAAAAAATCGTGGCGTAGATTACTAACTGTTTGCATCTACTTGATTTTATTTAAATAATCACATTTCAAATATTTCATAATAAATCATATTTCATTTACTATATATCTATATCAAAATGCACTTATTCAAACTGTTTAGAATGTAAAAATTAAATTGATTTAGTTAAAAAGTATGAACTTAGGTAAAATATGACTAACTAAGGAACAAATAATATTCACTTAGTTAATATGTATGATTTGATGATAAATGTATGCACCTGGTAATTTTGTATTTAAAACAGATTCAGTTAATTAGTTCTATTAAAGAAATCTTACTATACCTGTTTCTTACCTGCTTCATTATGCATGTGTATTACTTTGTTATACCTGTGTAATCCAAATGCATTTTACATGCAAATACATATATCTTAAATTTAGGCCAAAATATTTTTTATGCATTACTCAGTATGTCAGAAAACAGCTGCATAAGTCATTGATTGACTCTGGCATAACTTGACATGATAGCGTAAACTGCTTTGCTTCAGAGCAATGCTGGCTGAAGGCAATTTCTCAGTACAATTAAAGATGCCCCTGTATTTAGCCTCTGATCCAAAGCTGACAGACCAAGAGCAGATGTCATGCTGAGATGGCAGGACAACCTTGAATGTCCTGAGATCCATGGAAGAAGACACAAAATCATTTTGATTGAAAACATTTAGGTGAACAAAGAACTTTGTTGCTGCAAAACTTGTATTTAGTTGACTAAAGATATTTAAAGGTGAACTTGTGTTACATTTGCACTATTGCTGGATTTAATAATCTGAAAGTAAATAATGTGAATTTATTTTCCTGCCCATTTCTTTTCTACATTTTGGAAAATAAGATTTTATAAGCTCATTTCACATTTCAACACCAAACACAAATAAAAGAATGTGAGTAAAGGAATATTTGGAGCTGCTTTGCTCGGGTGATTGCAGTTTTGTTAACATTTTATTACGCTGATTTTTCTGTGTACCACCCAAAAACCTATAAAAGTAATGGATGAAGAGTAAAACACAAACTCCTGTTGCTATCAAGGCTAACGTAAGCCACCTGGTGATCAAACATCAATAAAATAAATTGTCAATATTTTCCGCTGGTAAAATTTATGAGCTTGGTTTTTTATAACTAGTGCTGTTGTGCAAAATTATCTGTATATACACAGAGATCATGTGAGTGTCACGCAGAGAGAACTCAGATAAGATATCACACAGTAGACTGTCTCTTTTTCTCTCTCTTGTTTCCATCTCCATCTTTTTAAATCACCCATGTAAAAGGCATATTTCATATGAAAATGAAAATTGTTATTCATGTTATCACCCTCAAGTCATTCCAAGTCACTATGCATTTTGTTTATTCCATAAGATACAAAAGTTTAATATTTGAATATTCTGGCCACACTTTCAGTATAATAGATTTAAATCAAGATTGGTGATGCCAAGCTCTAAAATGAAGAAAAATAGAAGGATTTTAAAAGTGGTCTAAAGCCTTCTGAAGCTGTATGATAGCTTTGTGTGAGAAACAGACTAAAAAAAAATCTATATTTGTTTGGAACACATTTTAATTTTGGGTGGACTAATCTTTTAATATCAACACACAAACTGAATAAATAATTAAATTGCATTTAATACAGTACTACACCCATTTCTAATCTAAACTGAAATGAAATGTACTTCATGATTTATGGGTTTGGCTAACCAATTATTGACCTCTAAGAACTCATAAAATAATCCAGTCTTTTGCTATGTCTATAGGGATACATACCCTTAGGCCCCCTCACTAACCCCTAACACCACAAGAAAAAAAGATTAGAAAGCAGCAGATGAAACTGGCTCTCATCACACGGCTGCTTATTTACATTAATTGATGGAGAGACGCATGTTGATATATGATTAATTACTATAAATCCCGATTAGCACCCGAATAATTACTGAGACGATAACATGGTGGAGGAGAAACTGATTACGGTGGTAATTATGATAACCCCCCTCACTGCAAAGGTCCCAGTCCTCCCAGCCACAAATGTATGAGTGTGTGTGTGTCATTAAAATAAAAGTTCAGATGGGCTGAGAGTTAAAGAGTTACTGTACTCTAATGAGTGCCAATTACATCAATGACATTACCTGATAATTATCAAATGAAGAACCCCAGGGCCGATTTGCCGAGTGTTATCAAAGATGTGCCCTTTTAGAAACCCACAGGAGTCAAGACAGCGACAAAGATTGTGTCTTCTCTGGGAAAGCAGATATAATTTATTTGCAAGCTTTGGGACATGGCTTTTTATGGTGGCAATTGATATTTGAGTGTTGGCATTTTGGGAGCATCTGCAGTCAAGTTTCTTGCCAGAAATTCTGTTACTTATTTAAATTATTATGTTCCCAAAGAGGATCTTAACCATACGTACATTTGCCATACATTGGTAATAACTAGGGCATTTGTAACTAAGAGTGATGATTTGATTAAATTTCTAATGAAACTGCATTATATGCTGATTAATCATTTATATATGATATTCACTATTGTTCAAAAGTTTGGGGTTGGTAAGGTGTTTTTTTTTTTTTTTATGTTTTTGAAAGTCTTTTATTCTCACCAATGCTGCTTTTACTTGATCAAAAGTGCAGTAAAAACAGTAATAATGTGAAATATTTTTCCAACTTAAAATAATGGTTTTTGATTTTATTTTAAATTTAATTTCTTAATGTGCAACCATATGCTGATTTGGTGCTCAAGAAACATTTCATGTCAATTTTTAAAGCAGTTGTGCTGCTTAATAATTTTGTTGATGCTTTTTTTCAGGATTCTTTGATTAATATGAAGTTGAAAAGAATGGCATTTACCGGAAAAAAATAAATCTTTTGTACATTATAAATGTCTTTACTGTCACTTTAGAACAGTTTAATGCATCCTTTCTGAATAAAAGTATTAATGAAAAAAAAAATCTTACTCATCCCAGACATTTGAATGGTAGTGTGTGCTGACGGTGGACTTGCAAGATGGTACTTCAAGCCTGCATATCTCCAAAGCCTTTTTCACTGAATCTGCATACTGTACAAATATGGGTCAGATGGCATTCTGGCATTGTTAATTGTTTTATTGTGTTATTTAATTGAACTAAAAGAATGTGCCAAATTGATAGCCCTAGTTATATTTAAATTTGTCACCGATGCAGGGCTGCTATAGCAACAGAAACAGAACATTTCAATGGCTTCTTCATTATCAGCTACTGTAGTAGATGATTTGAAGTAGTTGGCTGTTCTGAAAGCCAAAGCCCTTGAGCTGAAGGACTCTAATGCAGTTAAAGTGAACGAAAAGGCAAGCACTATGCTTAGGGTTTTGTTAGTGTGGTAAAAACACATGAAAAAAAGACAGTCCCAGACTTTGTAATGAGAGTAGTTCCTCTTCCGTGAAACAGTCAAGGGGATTGTGATGGTCCTGACCCTCAGGAGCAGACAAGAACGGTAGAGGGATAGAGGAAGAGAGGAGGGAAAGACCGCATGAGATGGCCCCAAGGCAGATCTCAGACTGAGGCTGTCTTCCTCAGCAGATTCTCACGCCATCTCTTTACTCTACTTTTTCTCAGTTTCAGAGTCGTAGCTAACTTTCAGCAAAGTCTCATTTACCTCCCCCTCCTCCTCCATTCTCCAGCAGAGTTATATAAGCATGGAAAAATATGATCTCTCTTCTCCTTCTACTGTGCTGCCAAGTAGCTGTATATAACTGATTATAAGCTTTGTTCTTGTAGTTCTGAGCACAGTTTTCAGACTAGAGTGTGTAATGTCTGGCTGTGTGTCGAAATGTCTGCCTTTAGGCGAGAGTATTTGTGTGTGTTTATTTGCTGAATAGAGATGAGTTCAACAAACACTGACAATCAATAGAAAAGTGCTTAGGATAGTTTTTTACTTTTAAAAGGTCTCCTTTGAACATTTTTATAAAGAATTGTGAACAGAAATGCAACATTTCAGACAAAATAGCAAAAACATTGACGAGAACTATGAAGAAAGCTATGTTGTTCTATTTTCTATCTTCTGTGGAACACGAAAGAACATATTTCGAAATATGTGTTTTGTGCTTATTCACTTGGTGCTCTAACTGTCCGAGATTTATGATCATGACCTCACCTTTATTGCATTTTAGCATTGGTATCTGTGATTAAAGATTAAAGCAATTGTAGCTCTTTTGTGGATGGTGGCTTTGTGGAGTTCTCTCTGGTCAGTTTTTGTGGAAACAGTGTCTTCAAGGTGAATATTAAGGTTTGCTGTCAATTTGCTGTGGTAGTTCTGTGTTATTTGGACACAGTCCTTCTTAGTGATTGATGGTCCCTATCATTCACTTTCATATTTAGCCCACTATTGTTTTTGCTGATGATGTCGTGCTATGCTTTGTTTATGCAGTCATAATCATGAAGACTGCTGTTCTTAAAACTCCAAAAAATCAGGCTGGTAATGTTAAACAGGCTTCCTTGATTTGCCCTTTTTGGAAGTCTGACAAGTCAGCAATCCCATTTCATACACAACATATACTACACTGATAAACAATCTAAAGAGAATATAGGCAATGAAGAAAAAATGAATAAAAGATAATCACAACGCTTTTTTTTTTTCAACTATAGCATGCACAAATGATATTAACCCCTATTAAAATGGGAGTTCACATGAATTTGTCCAACCTCTGTATGCGTGCCAATAAAGGAACACGTGGTGAATTTTGTTGTACATGTAGCAAAAGGATTTGTATCTTTCCCCTTTTCAGTTAAATTTTGTGGGGGGAAAAATCCAGAAAAAAAAATGAATATCAACTACAGCTGTATAGTTTTAGCATGTACCATCTGCGCTTTGATTTTTTTTAGACACTTTTTGGAACTTTGAGGGACTTCTGTGGTTGGCTTTGCAGTGGCTGTAGCTGAGTTTGCTTTTAGATTAATGGAAATTTACTCTGTGGTCTGTCATCAAAGCTGCTCTCTCACGCTGTTTGAACAGCAATGAGCAGACTGCCAGCAGCTTCTCAGAGCCAGGAGAACATCTTTCACGAAGGCCTCATCAGACCTTCACTCTGCCCTACTTGCTGTTATGGCTATGTTGTTTTGTTGTCATGCTATCCACTCATGCTGTTTTATGTGTTTTTTCAGCACATGTACAGTGGTAAAAACCAAACTGTGGTTTGCAGAGGGGTAGTATAAACATAGATCTTGGAGGATTCTGCTCGTACATCGACAGTTTGAGTCATAAAGAGAGGAAGGAGCAAGGAAATGTGAGGCAGTGAGAGCCGTTTGTGTTTCCAAGCAAACCCCCCGGGGACGCAGCTCTCGGCCAGCCTCCAGCCACTGCTTGCACCCACAGCTCAGTCACTCTCTTTGGGCAAGCTTTGGCAGTCTGCCTCTAGTCTCTGGTACTTTATTGATAGAACGCGTCTCCCAGGCCACACTCGTTTGGCCTAATGATGCTGTCAGAGAAGAATGCACTCCCAAGAAGCCACCAGTTCTCGACGTTGCACGCAACCAAACCAAAAACTTTTTCATTCTCTCCTTTATTTACTCACTCACTTTCTCAAACCTTTTAGCATATGTAGTACTTGGGAACAAAAGTTCATGATTTATTCAATTCTTAATTAAAGAACTTTTTAGTGAGCAGTGCTGGGCATGATACTCAAAAGTTTTTTTCTGGGTAGACTGCCATGTACAAATTAGCTAAGATAAAATTAAAGCTATTTATTAGAGATTAGTAGCTAGATTTGCTACAGGCTACATGGAGATAGTAGTTTGCTATATAAAAAATGCCATTAGGGATTAAACTCATTAGCATATGCGGCCACAGAATCCAAATGATTCAGACTGAATTGTGAAGCAGTTCAGAACATTCTGCTCAAGTTATTTATTAACTCTGACAGCCAAGAAAAAAATACAGCACATGACTTGATTTGTATTGTGTATTATATCATATTTAAATATTTTTCAGGTTAAATGTAAGTTTAACAAGTGACAATGCTAACACACAACTTAATCTTTAGCTTTGCTATTAAAAAGCTAGGAATATCTAAACTTTGTAAATCAAGATACATACTTGAAAAGTGAAATGACATAAGTAAAAATATGAAAAATGAGTTACTTTACACTTAAAACAAGAAAAATATCTTCCAGTGGGGAAAAAACACCTTGGGCCCTATTTTAACGATCTAGGCGCATGGTCTAAAGCGCACGGCTCAAGTACACTCAGGGCGTGTCCGAATCCACTTTTACTAGTTTAACGACGGGGAAAACGGTTAGCGCGCCTGGGCGCATGGTCTAAACGGGTTGTCCCTATTCTCTTAATGAGTAATGGGTGCTTTTTGGGCATAACGTGCAATAAACCAATCAGAGTCTCAGCTCCCATTCCCTTTAAGAGCGAGTTGCGCTTGCGCCATGGTGGATTCGCTATTTAAACGGCGGAATTTTAAGGCGCACAGACTGAACGCATCTCCAGAGAGCAAACAGATCTGCTCATGCGCGAGCAAATAGGTAGGCTAATTATGATACATGCAATGACTATCCATTATGACATGTATGACATTTTTATATTTACACTGTAATCCTTTAATTTTTAATATTTGGCATGTTTGTGTGTAATAAGCAAAGTGAACGCGCGTTGTGGACCCGCCCAGAGGCACATTTTCTACTAACGCGCTCTTTAAATAACAAAAAAATTATTGCGCCATTGACTTTAGACCAGGTTTGAGTCGGTCTAAGGCCCAGTCTATTTTCAGTTCCTCAAAATAGCAACGCGCTAACAATGCGCATGAACACACCTCTTTTTTTTAGACCAGCACGCCCATGGGCGCAAATGCATTTGCTATTTAAACAACGCGGCGCAGGACGGGAAAATGAGAACTGCGTCGGGCTGAAATTAGCAAAAACACTTGCTCCGCGCCTTGCATCGCATTGCGCCGGGTGTATGATAGTGCCCCTTGTTTTAAATTTAAATTGTTTTTTTTTTTGTTTGTTTTTTTTTGACCCATTGGCGTTTCTTATTTTAAGCATGAAGTTACTTAGTTTTCATACATTTTTCTGAAAACAAGACTTAATATCTAATAATAAGTCATTTGTTTCCCAAGAACATGTATCTAGATTTAAGAATATTTAGGTATTTATACTGGAAAACAAGACAAAAACACTGAGGAAAAAATGTAGTTTTACTACTAGCGTTGCTATTTGTAGTGTTTCTACTCTAAAATGACAAATTTGTTTTAATGGAGGTTTTAAACAAGCTGATTCTAGTTTAATCAAGCAAAACAGAAGCTATGTATGGGAATAACTGGAAACAATAAATCTAATGCTTTGCTCCCAACCCCAAAATGTCCTATAACAAGTTTTAGCCATCCTTTCACCACACTGTTAGTATTTGAGATGTCTCGTCAGGGTGAGGCCTGGTCGGGAGTTAGACATTTCGAAAAAAAAATCCCCTCAACCTCAGACTGTTCAGTCCTGGGGCCACTGTTCCACCAGCTCTTTCCCAGGCTGCACCCTCAATGACGTATTGCAGCATTCACAGCAAGTGCTACAGGAATAGAATGTGGTGCTGCTTGTACTGTATACTTACAGAAACATGCAGCTCCAGTGCGTGGACAGTGGTGTGCCAAGCTTCTTTCATTGTATCTTTCCACATATATCTGCTTTGTTTGTTTACTTCTGGATTACATTGCTGAGGTCACCTATGTTTACATTGCATTGATGTACTAAAGGAAGAGAAATATCGACATTGGTGGTCACTGTGAAAATCTTAGCTGCCTTTTTAAGGCTTCCCCAGTTGGGAAAATCAAGCTTGTAGATGGTTTCTATCTGATTATGATTCAGCTGAAAAGCTACCATGTTTCAAATGCCAGCTTGAACATTTTAAGCTAGTACAGCCTGCTGATTGCTGATTGTTGCAGATCCAAGGTGGTCCACCTTCTACCTAAGCTAGATCAGGGGTGTGCAATCCTGCTCCTGGAAGGCCAACATCCTGCAGAGTTTAATGCCAACCAGGTCCAACACACTTGTCTGGAAGTTTCTAGTGAGTCTGAAGACCTTGATTAGCTGGTTCTGGTGTGTTTAATTCAGATTGGAGCTAAACTCTGGCCCTCCAGGAATAGGTTTGGACACCTCTGAGGTAGGCCTGTCGCGATAGTCAATATATCGACTTATCGCACGATATATGGAAATGAGCGCGATCATTTTTGGTGCCAGATACATACCCCAGAACCACACTGCGGATGTACTTGCTGAAGCCCTTAAGTCTGCTTTAGCATGATGAGCGCAAAATGGCCTGTATAACTACAGACAATGGTGCTAACATTGTGGCTGCAATACGTAATCTTGGCTGGCCATGGCTCAATTGCTTTGGACACAACCTCCATTTGGCTGTTTCCCATGGACTGGACAGTGACAAGGATCGCACAGTGCGTGCCACGGGACTTTGTAGGAATCTTGTCAACACCTTCAACCTGAGCTGGCTAAAGAAGAGAGACCTGAGGAAGGCACAGACTGAAACCAATGTCCCCCAACACAATCTAGTACTGGTGAGTTATTATGATAACTTGTTATACAACACAAAATATTTAAAGGATTAATATAAGCTTAATTTAAAAGTTTTTTTTTTTTTAATTTATTTTTTTTTTGATGACTTACTTTGAGGCCTGTTTGTATGTATGTATTAAATAATTGGTTACATCATAATAGCCATGTAAAATTATTTGTGATTAAATAAAGGAAATTTAAAAGTAGTATTTGTTGAATAAGGTTAGAATAGACAAACTAATGAAAAACAAAACAAAAAAAACAATGTTATCTTTTCCACAGGATGTCGCCACACGATGGGGCACCAAGCAAAAAATGATAGAGAGGGTGCTGGAGCAACTCCCAGCCATAAGACGTGTCCTGGTTGAAGATCGAAAACATGGCCACCTCAACCCAACCTGGCAGGATGTTTCTGTGTTGGAATCCATTAATGCAGTAATGAAGCCAGTGGCTGATTTCACGGATGTCCTCTCAGGGGAAAAATATGTCACTGTGTCCTCAGTAAAACCTGTGTTGGAACTTCTTAAAGGCGAACTTTTATCACCAGACCCCAGTGACACTGCACTGACAGCAAACATAAAGGCAAACATGTGCAGGGTATTGACAGAGAAATACAGCCCATCTGAAATCCAAAACCTTCTGACAAAGGCCACCATCTTGGATCCAAGGTATCGTGGTACCATGGAGGATGTGGAGGTCTTGGATGATGTCAAAGAAAAGCTCTTGCAAGAACTACTAGACATGAACAGGGAAGAAGGAAAAGGAGAAAGTGCCAGTAGTGAGAGCTGCGTTGAAGCTGCAGGGGAAAATGAAGGATCTGAATCTGAACTCCCAGCAACCAAGAAGAAGAGGCTGTGTGACCTTCTCCAGAACAGAAGAACCCAACTTACAAGTCACCAGATCCAGGCATCGGTTCCAAAAAGAGTGCAGGCTGATGCGGAGCTGACTAAGTTCCTCCAGGAAGAAGCACTTAATGCATTATCTGATCCCTTGATGTGGTGGCGTGATAACCATAAAAGATTTCCCCTGTTAGCCAAGTTAGCACAAAAATACATGTGCATTTGTGCAACAAGCACTAGCTCAGAAAGAACGTTTAGCACAGCTGGTAACATTGTTACCCCAGAGAGATCCTGCCATAAGCCCCACAAGGTAAACATGTTGGTGTTCCTTTCTCGGAATCTGCCTAACAATTAAAAAATGTATCTGGTAGCAGATATGGCCTGTTGAGGCATCTGTGCCTCTGTGTGAGACACTTTTAAAAGTCTAAACTGACTTTGTTAAACATGTTACTTTTTGTTCTAGTTCTTGTTACCTTGCACTTTTTTTGTTAACAAAGGTGTATTTGTTATTTATTTGTTTTATTTATTTAGCATGTATTTTTTCACATTCCGGTTCCAATGTCTAAATATTCTTAAGAATAAAATGTTCTTTGTTTGAAAGAGTCTACTTGCATTATTATGCTATTATTATATTGTCATACTGTAATTATATAATTGTCTTAAAATGACAATAATATCGTTTATCGCAATTAATTTTGGTGCAATATATCGCACAACAAAAAGTGGTTATCGTGACAGCCCTACTCTGAGGTAGATGGACATCCAAAGATGGATTTTTGTCAATTCACAGAATTTGTTCTTCTTTCACAGTACTCTTGTATCTTGCTTTTCAGACTCTTGAGTTCTAATGTAAAATGCAACTCTTAGTCCTGGTGATTGCCATCTGATATCTGCGTTTATTTTAAGTCACTTTAGAAACCAGGGATTTGTAAAAACACAAATGTAATTTTAAGTTTTTTTTTGTCGTTTTTTTTTTGTTTTTTTTTGTTTTGTAAAAGGCAAAACAAAATAGTGTTGAGGATAATTACTTGATTTTCTTCTTTGCAGCAAGGGGACGAAGACAGCCTCCTCATACAATTAACAATGTCCCTTCTTAATACCCAATCCATAGACAACCTTAAGTCAAATGGGCTTACTATACCAAAGCCAGCTGACAGGTTCTATTACAGAAGATTGCTAAAATGGCAAATTACTTAATTTCATTCAATCACAATGAACGATAATGTTAATCCATCAAGATCCAACTGTTAATGGTGGAAGCCAACTTAACTACTCTAATGATCTTTACTTCTACCTCTGTCTTCTTGGTGCGACTATTCAAAGACAATAAAAGGCTCAGTTTGAGACCTTACCTTTAATACCTTGAGAGTATTAGTAGGGTCTAGCACTGGTCAATTAAATGATTGGTTTGGACTTAGAGGTCGGTGGGTAAATGGTTCATGGAGAGATGTGATAGGATTGAGAGTGAGCTAGAGAAAGGGAGTGAGAGAGCACACTTGCCACGCATGCAGAAACTCGCACACACCTTTGCGCTTGCAATCCTGAAAGACCCTCGCAAGATTTCTCTCAATGTAACCTACCTAGATGCATGGCTTATGAAGACAGAAGAGCCAGAATCCCACAGGTACCACCAGAATGAGCTTGGTCTTGAAATCAATCTGATTATCTTCAAATGACCTGCCTTACTGATTCATGTTTAATGTTCCTTGAACAACAGGCTCAAAAAATACTGCCTACTGATGCTGACTGTGGCACTCAAAGCGAAATCTAGCCAATACTGACCTCACCAGTATGCCACACCACAAATTCTTTAACCAAGTCAGATCAAAAGAGCCTTTAGATCTGTGAGACTTTTAAGGCTTCTGGATTTCTGTAGGTTCTGAAGTGCTTACTCTTTTTATCTTTTTTTTATGGGCTTTGGATTACCCGGGGGTTTTATTGTTAAGATGTGTTTACACAAGAGGGGAGCTGATATGCTTTATGGTCCTGATAAAGGTTTATGACTAAAAAGCAAGGATAGTTGCTGGCAAAACGCCTTACCTTTGCAGGGTGCAAATAAAGTGAATGGTGTATAATAGTAACGTTCTCATTGAAAAGATTGGTAATTTTTGTTGATAATATTCATAACACCCACCAAACTCCATATTTTATTAAATAATTGAATTGTCTGTGTGTTTAGTTTAATATACTTCAAATGTGTTTCTACTTCAAAATTTCACATTTATTTCAATGTGTTCCCTGCCATTTCTTTGTCATTATTTGTGAAATTTATTAGAAGTTTCTGAGTGAAAATTGTGAATTATACAGTATATAAGTCTACACTTGTGCTATTATATAATCTTATGTTTGACCACTGAAAGTAAAAAATGAACGTGATGCAAAATTAGTTTTTTTCCTCGTGCAATTTATGCAAAGAAACTGACAGTCTGTACACAGCTAACATGGGTCAACCACTAGATTGTCTGTCTAGACGAGGCTTAACGGTAATGTACACTTGGCTTAGTTGTGTCACAGGGGCCTATTTAATAGCTTCACATCTAATTTTCATTCAGTTGTCAAGTCAACGAAAGTAGTATAGATTTTAAAAGTGAAGTTGAAGCATTTTCTACATATATAATAGAATGATGCTTGTTTCTATAGTCATGTCTCTTGACAGGACCACATTCGATAGACACTGTCTCTGGACAATTTCTGACACCGTCCTCACTGTAGAGAAACCATACGTATTTCCTGCTTCACTGGAGCGTCTGTCTTTTACCACAGCTTGCGTGCATGTTCAACACCCCTCTACAGCAGGGTTGGGAGGGGTTCAGGACTATAAGGATTCATTGGACAGGAGGTCCCAGAGCGGCAGCCATCATGCCAAAGTGACAAGCTAAGCCACTGCTTCTGACAGGCTACACTGTAAACCAGTGCAAATTGTCCTTGCCGTGCAGTGTGTAAAGATGTGTTCATATGTGTGTGTGTATGTGTGCGTGACAGAGAAAAAGAGAGCTTGCGAGTGGTTGCACTTCAGGCGAGGGATTCCATCGCGTGCTTTCTCTCCTGACCTCTCACGCGAGCCCAGACGTCTGGCTGAGAGCTGTTGCTCCCCTCCTCCCTCTTTCCATCCATCTGACCTCCGGTACTCTCTCCAGAGAGTTCGAGCAGATACTGACAGGGCTCTTCATTTGATAGAAGGCTTGTATTGATCTATTCACCTGGTGGCACATGAATACCAAACACAGCAGATGCAACAAAAATAAATGTCTGTGTCTGTTTTAGCAGAGTTATGTCTTGCATAAATCACACCTTCCTTAAAATCTTTGTAATAGTAAAGGTGCTTGTTAATAATTTTGTTTGTATATAAACATTGTCGCTTACACAAATACCTGCATCCAGTCTGGGGATAAAAGATAGCTATGCCCACAAGAGAAGTCTGCAAGACAACTGAGATACTTAGAATTGACAGAACCTGGCCAGAGGTCAGAGGTCTGGGTTTTATTGCTGACTTTTTTCTTGAAGTAGATAATATTTACTACACCCAACAAACAACTTTTATTTTATTTTATTTTATTTGATCTTTGATCGTAATTTATTTATTTAACTTAATTTCATCTTTTTTCTGTTCCTTTTTTATTCTGCAAATTAAATCATAATTCAATTTCATTTTTATTTTATTTTATTTTATTATTTTATTTTATAATTGTTTTTCTCTTTCTTCTATTTCCTTTTATTATTTTATCTATTTAATATTTTTAATTTGAGTCGCGCACGCACATATACTCATCTCACAATGTTGTGGAGTACCGCACTTCCGACCACGTCTCAGACTCTAAAGCATTTTATGAATAAAACATTGCACTGTACTTGAAAAGTACTTTTTAAATATAAAATGTCATTTATCATGGATTTTTTGTGTCATGAAAGAGCAAGTTTTTTTTTTTTTTTAGAAAATACTTTTTTTAAACACTGATTCACATTATATTATGAAGACCAACAGTTAGCTGCATCATTGTGCTGTCTAAGAGTCTTTGGATTGTATATTTTATATTGTTTATTCATTAAACACTTTTGGAATACCATTCTCTAGAATTAAAGCAAGAGGATCAGGTGACATTACCCTGCTAAGTTTTATCGTCAGTACAGTATCTGCTCATTGTGCTAATGTGGTAGATGTCTCAGTCACTTTCCTGGATAAAGTACTCCCATACATGGATTTACATTGCAAAATTATACCCAGGGAGCTTTGTGGGGAATCTAAGCCTCACTAAAAGATGTCCTCCCTCTGAACCAGGCACAGAGGAAAACCCCGTCTTTTGGACTTAATTCCTGCATCCTCGGTGAAGGCTTTGGTTTGTGTGGGAAACAAAAGCGACCTACCATGTTAACATTCTTTTGAAATGCACAGAGAGCTTTCTGAAGTATAAGCGAACAAGAATCTGAAGCCTTGTTTCGCAATAGCGCATCTGAATTTCCTCTTCTCTCCTTGATCCCTTAGTGAGCCCTGTATAATGCGCCTCTACTACTCTACAAGGCATATCATGTTGTAGGCTATACTTTGAATGTGTGTGAAATGCAGGAGTCCTACGTTGCCCTTGTCAATGAATGTCAGTAAAGCTGACTATGACATACAGATGTGTAGCATGCTCTTTCATCAGTCCACTTTGTGTAATCTTTTGAAAGCAGTGTAATCTCTTCATACTGGTGCAATCTAATCTCCGTGACACACTGTTTGTGTAAAGTATAAGCAGTTAATCTGCATCATCATCATTTTTGAGGTGTACATTCTATAGCATCAGTCTGTTGCTTTCACATCACTTTAGTGTTACCTGTTATCTTCTATCCTTTTATATAATAAATAATCTTTCTCACCATGATTCCAGTTCATGAAAGTCATGTGTGTAATTTTTTCATATTAAATTTAAACTTAAATTTTAAATTTTAACTTAAACTTAATGACATTTGTAATAATTATTTTATTTAGTTTTAATTTATTCATTTTTATTTTATTGTATTTTATTTTACAAAAAAATCTTTTAAAATGGAATGTTAATTATTGTCCCTGTGTTTATAAAATGTTAAGTTTTGCATCTTTTCTTTTTTATTTTATTTTACATCATGACCAGCTGTTACACTTCAACATTAGGTCAGCCAAAAGAATGGTTTTAGGGTGGTGCTATCTCTTTTTCAAACAATGACAGGAAAATGTCTTTTAAAAGAATCATTACTTTTGCAGTTCCACTCTGTGATGCTAATGGTGCAGAAATTAGACTTTAGCTTTAATAATGAAACATGTAAATGACTGACTAAATGTATTTTGCAAACAATGTCATTTCCTCTATGACTTTATTTTGAAGTTTTGCCAACATTAACTGGCACTTGTGTGACATTCATCTTGACAAACTTGTTTTGTTGTGGAAAATTGCCTTGGTTAATGCTGTGTATAATGTGGCTTCACAAAATAGAAACAATCTATTTCATTCAATCATGTTAATTTGACCATATTTAGTCATTTGTGTTTTACATGTTCTAGTTCTGTAGCTATTTGATCTCATCTGCATGTATATATTGAATCTATATCCCTCCTTAATGTGCTACAGTGGTCAATTTATTACCAAAGGCACAGACTTGGTATGACACTTCATTAAAGCCAATGAAAACATCCCATTGCCTATTAAATGTTTAAGCAAGTCTCTAAACATGATCTCTCTTATTGCATTACCTTGAAAACTATATGGATTTTGGAACAAACTTCAAAAGCCTCAAATTCTCTCGCTGTTATTCCCATGACTACTCATTCCCCTCATTGGAAGAAGTTTATTTCATCACCATAGTTCTTAATGGAGTGTTCAATCCTGTGCAACCCTTCAGCAAAGAGGCCCAGGGAAGTTTTACCACTACACCCTAACCAGCAGCCTTCTTTCCCCCTCTCATTTGGAGCTGGAAGCAAGCAGAGAGTCCGATTAAGTCGATATAGCCTTGATGTTTCGGTTCCAGACGTCTGGCTTGCTCTGTTTGCTGTCTGCCTCCTACATGCTGTGGTATTATATTGTGTGGACTCCCTATAGTCCCTCATCTTAATTCATCACTGCTTATCTACTAAATGAAAACTGTCATCATTTACTCACCCACATATCATTCCAAACTAGTATGACCTCTCTCCTTCTGTGAAACAGAAAAGGAGATATTTTGAAGAATGTTTTTCTTCCGAAACAACACTAGACTCCATTGACTTTCATTGTATTGGGGGAAAGAAAAAAAAGACGGAGACATTTTTAAAAAATATCTTTTTCCACAGAAGAAAGGTTTGGGACATCATGAGTGAGTAAATGATGACAGAATTTTCATTTGTGGGTGAACTATCCCTCTAAGGGATATCAGTTTAGCACTATTGTGTGTTTAAAAACATTTGTCATTTGTCAGAGCTGTGGTACAGTGGGTTTTGCACAGGGCCCAAAATTAACTTTTTGCCACACCTGCCAATGGTGGGAGAATTGGGAAAAGCCAAAAATATTTCTTGTCAGTCATTTTCATTTTTCCAGTTCTACTTAAACCTTGTTCACTACTGTGGTATCAGTGTATATGTGTGTGTGTATATATATATATATATTTCTGAATAATAGTTCAAAACAGTTATATTGTAATTGTAACAGTAATAGTAATACCATTTTATAATAATGATGTTTGTACTGTATTTTTGATTAAATAAATGCAGTCTTGGTGAGCATAAGAGACTTCTTTCAAAAACATTGAAAAATCTCACAGACTTTGCATTTCCTTTCAAATGTTTGGGTTTTTTAATGTTTTTGAAAAAAGTCTTTAATGCTAATCAATAATTATATTTAAACATAATAATTATCCTAATAGAGTTACCGACCAAATTTTGGACCCATATTTTTGGTATTGCACATGATCCTCACAGATGTTCGCATTCGAGACTAAATCATGCACTGATCCCATCTTGTATCATTCCCCCTACTGTACAGTCTCTCCCACTCCACATTCCGGTAAAATTAAAGGCATAAACCCTATAAATCAAAAAAAAAGAAAATGATTCTTCCAAATTACATTTCTTTGAACAGAGGATACAGCAGGTCTTTCATTGCTCTCAGCAAAGGCTTTTAATGCATTCCAGGGGTCTAATTCCTCAGTATGAGGGGGCTTTGGGGAAAAATTGCCCTGTTATGTAAGATTCAGACTCGTGCTCAGAGAGGGGAAGAAAGGGGCCATGAGATTGAGGTCTGCGCTGGCTGTGAGCTTTACATCGGGTGAGTGGTAAAGTAAGACTGACGCAGTTTAAGCTGATTAAGGGTTAGTTAGGTCAGTGTCCCGGTTTGAACCAGAGACTGTGGGGGGGGGTTGACATCAGCTGTTCCCCCAGGCGGTAAATGAGTACAGCCTCGTCCAACCAGACCACAAGTCTCTCGGGCCAAAGGGATGTGACCCACATGGAGTACTGACGCCAAAGACATAATGAGCTTGGAAGGTTGTGTGTATGAGAAAGAAAGTGAATTATGGTTTATGCGTATGTATGTAAGCTTTTAATATGAAGTTAAGGTACGTCAAGACCCCGAAGAGTAGCAGGGAATGCGTATGTGAAGGAGCAGAAATGCCCATTGTTATGTTTTGTAATAGTCTCTGTTGCACTACAACCAATGCTATTACTTACCCAGTGTGTGTGTGTGTGTGTGTGTGTCTGTGTGATAGAGAGAAAGAGAGAGAGCATCTGTAGCTGCTCTCCCTCATTTCCCCTGGGTGCTGGACAAACACTCAATAGTTATAAGCCTGCTCGCTCTATATAAACCTCTTACTGTAAATGCTGTAATACACTTAAACCAGACATGGGTTCTGATCCCTTGGGTTATAACCATCAGGTATATGTTTAATCTCTGAGATGAGTGATTCAGCTAACATTGAATGAATATAGCCAGCTTTTGGTACCATGTGTCCAAGTGTACCTAACACATCATTTCACATTACATGTAAGAAATCAAACAAAACTGTGTAACCGGTCTAAATACTGTTAAGTTGGAAATACAATGTAAAACTGTTTCTCAGTTTATTTTATTTTATTTTTATGAATTGGAATTCCAAAATCTGTTATAGTATTATCTGTCAAAAGTTTGTCTAGTTCACAATTATTATAGCAGTACTTAACAGGTTTATTTTAATTACTATCATTTATTACTTTTTAAATTTTTTTTTAGTTTAGTTTACATCATGACTAGCCGTTACACTTCAGAATTAGTTCAGCCAATAGAATGGTTTTAGAGACCCCAGTTTATCCGATCTAATGTCTTGTTCCTATGTATAGTGCCATTGTTATTGCTAAGTACTCAGTTACTCAGCTGTCATTAACAAATGTTATCATCTGGTTGCAGGACAATCCGAGATGATTAGTGAAGTGAAGTGAAGTGACGTGATGTGACGTGACATGTGGCCAAGTATGGTAACCCATACTCAGAATTAGTGAGTCCACTCTGGGGTCAAGGCAACAGCCGTTCTTTATAGCCTGTATTGATGATGTTATTTCCCATTTTGAATGCCTGTGGTCCACCTGATAGCATATCAGCTGCCACTATATACACTAAAACCAGTCCGTATAGAATATCTTGAGTTTCACGACATCAATAAACAGCATCCTGACATACATGTCATAATTCATAAAGATGTTTTGGAATTTTACTTGAAACCAAAGCTATCCAAAGATTAGTGTCACCTTCAGGCGATACACCCAAAGACCACCCACTGCGTGTTCAATGGCATTCTGATGAATATTGAATGCAAATGGCAATTTCTGATTTGCTGCTTGTTTTGTAGCAGACATGAACCACAAAACAGACGCTGAGTGGTTTAAAAAGTGTATGAGAGCAGGCGTCAGCTGCCCTGCACATGTCTGTGGAGCATGTGATGATACATCATCAGGGCCAGCTGCCTCACACCTTACAGAACTGGAGCACCAATTACCCTCATAGAACCTGGATGGCAGGACGAGTGTTTTCATCCTCAGAACAGCTTGAGATCATTCATCTGATCTGATAGCAAAATGTCGGTGATGACTGGTGTGTTGTTATTCTGTGTTCTGCAGCTCATGATAACCCTTAGCTCTTGTCACATGGATTGTATACATGGCATTTTGGTGAAGGGAAACTCCATCAACACAATGCTCAATGTATGTGATATGTTTCAAGTCCTGAGTGTAAATATGATTTAGGTACTAGTTTTGAACTAGTTTCTTTTTTGTCCCAACAGATGAACACTACCATTATACCCTTAAAAATAGAGGTTCTTTATTGGTATTTTTGGTTCCATGAAGAACCTTAGCTGTTCCATTGAACAAAAATATTCTTTACATTCTTCACACAAAGTAAAATAAGGGGTTCTTTTAAGAAATGTTCACTGAAAGGTTCCTTTGGGAACCCCAAATCATTTTTCTATGGCATTGCACTGGAAAAACCCCTTTTGAAACATTTATGTTTAGACTAGAGGGTTTCAAGGCTGGCAATAATAAAATATTTATATTTTTAATTAATACTTTTATTTAGCAAGAATGCATTAAATTGATTAAAAGTGACAGTAAAGACGTTTATAATGTTACAAAAAAATGATCACGGTTTCCACAAAAATATTAAGAAGTAAAAACTGTTTACAACATTGATAATAATTATTATTAATACTTGAGCACCAGTAGCTATTGCTAAAAATTGAGCACCGAATCAGCATATTAGAATGATTTCTGAAGCATCATGTTACACTGAAACTGTATAATAGCTGCTGAAAATTCAGCTTTAGTGTCACAAGAATAAATTACATTCTACAATTTAATAAATTACATTATAAAAAAATATATTCAAATAGAAAACAGTCCAAAAATTTAAATTCCAACATTTCACAATGTTACTGTTTTTACTGTATTCCAAATAAATGCAGCCACGGTGAGAATATAAGAGACTTCTTAAGCTTGCTGACTCAAAGTAGCAAAACCGAGAGATAGAGAACAGAAAGGTGTTTTTGTGTTCAATACCCACTTTGCAGTCTCAGAGACACTCATACTTACACACATACACACACAGTGTCTCCTGGAAGGCCTACAGCACATCATCAAATAAACCGTCAAACGATGTTGTTCGTGTGTGCCCAAGGTTTACTGCTTTCAACTTGCTTTTCTCTCTGTTTGAATCTCAGCCCTCATTCAAGCTTTCATTCTCTGGATCCCTGGATCGAACAGCATGAAATGTCAGCCAGGCTGTGATGTGTGTGTGTGCATGCTCTTTATAAGGGCCATAGTTGAGTCTCAAAAATCAATGCAGTATTTACATTCTGATGTCAGTCACTTTGTCCTCCAGGCTCAAATGCAACAATTCTTATTGGATAATGTAATTTGAAATGGGTCCCCATAGAAATATCTCATTGAATTGGCCTGTCATGTCTGTGAAACTGGTGTAAATTAACGCCAAAGAGAAACAATGAAGTAGGCTCACGTGATGCATGATATTTTTTCCAGTCCAGTCTGCTTTTGTAGGTATCTTTGGACTTTAGGTGAGACAAGAAATCCTAATTAACTCTACTAGTTATGAAGGATGTACACCTAAGTTTGGTTACTCCTCTTTTGTACAAAGGAGGAAGGTTTAAATGAGGTCAGGAAGAGCTTTCCACCAACATATACCCAGCAGTATTGTTTTGTGTGTGAGACTCTGTGGGAGACAATGAAGACTGAGCTGAGTTTGAGATGTAGAGCATAAATTAGAGAAAAGTGTATTTGGAAAAGATAGAAGTATGATAGAACTTCTCACTGATGGAAATGTTCCCATGGAAGATTACCGACTTCCCAAGTTATGTTATGTGTTTAAAATATGCATCCATTTTCCATTGGTACTCTGTGCTGGATTTTGTTGCAGAAACTGCCTGTATTTTGACTGCTTGACTCTTGAGCTTGACTTGAACTGTGAACTAAAACTCAAATCTGTTTGCCTCAGAGTGCAACAACCAAATTATGGAGGTCAGACTGACATATTTTCGCTTTGTGAGGAAAGAAAATGCTTTCTCTTGCTTTTCCAAGCTGTGATGTCGGTCAAGGTTAGATATCAGATTTAAAACAGAGTTGAAAACACCATCAATCAAAAATATCAATGAAACGTATACAGTTTAACTAGGGTCTGTCAGAGGGTTGACAGAGCTTGAAAGAAATATTTGATTAAACGCAGTATCTTAAGTTGGCACAATTATTTTTTGCCTCAGGCCTTCACAAGCACATACCAAGAGCAAAGTGTGCTACTCATCTCTCACATGTCCATTTTGTAAACTCTTTTTTTTTTTAGTGAGTATGAAAAGATAAGGATAATGCATGAAATATAAAAAATCTTTACAAAAAGCATGGAATGATTACCATATTAATATACTATGTTATTTACATGATATCCCAAAATAAACATAATATTACCATGGTAAATGTCCAAAAAAATTGGAAGGGGTGAATGAAGTATTAATAATTATTTTGAATTAATATTAGTACTTTACAGATTATATTTTAATTATATATTTTAGCTTTAGTAAAATGACTACATAAATACCATTATTATATATATATATATATATATATATATATATATATATATATATAAAATTTATTTATTTATATATAATATTTACTTTATAATAACAAACTTAACAAATGTGTCTTAAAATATGTTGCTGCCATTATATTTTAATAAAGAGGACGCAAAGGGATCATCATATTTTGTCAAAAAAAAATTGAAAACCCCTCTAGATAACTGTGAGGTGTGGGAAATATCCATGTACCTCAAGAAGCCAGCTTTGTCTCTGTTTTCTGGAACAGATGGCTGAAATGCAAAGAAATACATTACTTTTTGCAGTGTTGCAAAGAAAATTATGGCAGTGATGACAAGGTAGAATTGGTTTCTCCCACACTGCCAAATCTGCTGCTGTAGCATTTGGTTTTATTCTGCACCAAAGTTTCCAAGGCAAAAATGATCTATTCATGCAATTGTCATTGTCAAAATACACCAAAGCAGATGTAATAAGTCAGTTCATGTGAATCTAAAAAATATGCCATGCCTTGAGAAATAAAAATTCTTTATTACCTTTGTCCAGTATATCTTGCTCTCATACACTTGAATAATTTCTCTCCTTAATCCAAATTGCCATTCACCATTCAAAATGCCTGTTTTTTCTTTCAGAAGAACTCCTGCCACAGTCACCCCAGTTATCAGCAGGCTTTCAGTGTTTGAGTTTAATCAAATATAGCTACAATCTGAATGTTTTCGGTGTTTGGTTGGCGCAAGCACTGTCGGATTTACATTATTGACCCTAGGCCTCCATTGTATGTGTTTGATTGGGTGGATTACTACGGCTGTTACAGAGAAAGATGGGATTGTCCATCAAGACAGCCGAGTGGTCATATCAGCAGCTGCAGTGACCCAAGAGATTTACCAGGTTTAGTCAAAAAGGAGACATCTAGATCTTGAAATATCCTGTATTTCTTATGCAGGAATGGAATTATCAAGGGGGTTCCTTCGATTTAGAGTCCCACAGATAATCGTGTTGGAAGCAGTGGAATATGGATGGATGAACGGATGAGAATAGAGATAGAGTTGGTGAGGTGAGGCCAGCGGAAGGCTTGAGATGTCAGGCGAAGTGGCGAGAGAGGGATGATGGGGATTCTTCATCAAAAGCTATATATCTTTCATGGACTGTGGGTTTTATTGTAGCAGTTGCCTGTTGGATGAGTAGAGGAAAGTGAGTAGATCCATTTCAGGCCACAAGAGGTTATTTGCTGTCAGTTAGACAACCAGTGACTGACAGCATCATCTAATGGTCTGATCCTTAGGGCTTGTTTCTCTGCTTCTTCTTTTGAGCCTGGAGACCCAGTACATAAACACTTTCCTAACCAATCGCTGTTTGTTAAGGGAATAGGTCACCCAAAATTTAAAAAAACCCCAGTGACATTCATTGTATGTACAAAAACAGTTAAAACATTCTTGTGTGCTCCTGAGAAGAAGAAAATAAAATCTTAATTTTCATTTTGGACTGAACTGAACCCTTTAAAATTATGTCCTCGTATTGCAGTAGTGAAAGGTTCTTGATACTTCATCCTAAAGAATTCATAACCTTTTTGCTGGTATCGTACTCTTTGCAGGTTACAATAGCCCATGATTGATGATCTGAAATAGTACAAAGACATCACCACACTAAGGCGTAGGTCATTTCCTTCTCAGCTGTCACTGATGAACCTCATTCTCCTTTCACCCTCCCCCAGAGGCTCTCTTCCTGTGTCTAGGTTTGCCATTGTTGGCCTAGTACATCCAGACATCAATCCCCCTCTCAGAGACAGATGAGAGAAGGTCAGGGGTGTAGGTCAACCCTCCTCACGCTCACAGCATAAATCCACCTCTGCCTATCAATTGGCCTCTCCATCTGGGTGTAAATAATGAAGCTATTGTTGGACCAAATCGTGTCCTGTGTCCAAGCGTTAAGCCAAATATAGTTGTTATGGTTTCCCAATGCGGACTTTGAAGTGCTACTTCCACTGACCTCAGGATTTCCCATAAACTGATCAATCACCATGTATGTAGTAATAGTCCTGTTTCAAAATTCCTTGTACGTGCTTCTGGCTCTTTGATGCAATGTTGTGCCTCATGAAATTTAATTTGGCTGAGAATGAATGCTACGTGCCATTCTGCACATTGGCAAAATTAAAGATCTGCTGACGTAATGTGTGAAACCATGTATGTGATCCTCATCATTTCCATTGAAAGGGATGTTTGACCTTTTCTTTGATGCACAGATGTCTTGATGTGTGCATAACTGCTTGAGTGTATTACTGTAATAAGATTTATCACAAGCTTCAGTTACAGACTTTGATCTTTGTGAATGTGTCTAATGTTTAATGTAAACCTTTCAAATACGTGTCTACAAAACACAGTTTTTTCCTTTAATAATATCACGCTCAGATTTAAAAAAAAAAAAAATTTTTTTTTTTTTTTTAACTGATTTTGTTTGGTCAACCCTCTCTGGCAGATATTTCACTTCATATCTTCCTTTTATGTCTCTCTTTTAGCCTTTTTCCCTCTCATCCCCAAACTCTCTTCCCACAGATGTCTATCACTCACTCTTGAGATTCCCTACATTCTAGATACTTGTACATCTGGCTAATGTCACAGTGAGAGATGTCACTTATGCATAATTGTCATGTGTGACGGCTGATTTGGACCCTCTGAGCACACAAGCTCTTTTGATGGGGTGACGATAGGGGGAATGGGTTAAAGAGTGGGTCATGGAGAAGGGGGGTCATTGGGACAGAGACACAGACAGATGAGGAGGAGACCCTGCTGACTCATCTTTCTGATGGATGCCCTGAAAAAAGGAGTGGACCTAAGCAATGTTCCCTCTCATTTATTTCGGCATCTCTGAGTGCAAATTCAAGAACTGTGAGTGTCATCAGCATCAACATGTTCAGTAGACTATGTAATTAGGTTAGCCGTGAACTACTCTGGTTAAAATACAAATGTGAAAAATTTAACTTAAACTATACACAAGCACCATTCTGTAAATTTTGAATGTGATGTAAGTTTACACAATGGCTTAAAATGTTAAAGATTTAAGGATTGCTACAACAGGTGTCCTCTCAAATAAATAGATAAATACAACTAATATATTTTATATAATATATAAAACTAATATAATAGTACATAAAGCATTTTTATATAAAAACGTAGCCATGTTAAACATCTTTCTTTGTCCAGTTTCCAGTGATTATACACCTCTTTTTGTGTTGACTGTATTGTAATAATAAGTATGTTCTGCATTTTGATTCATCTGTCTTTTTACAATGTGCACTTAAGATTTCCACAAATATCAGTTACTTTGGTGAGCTGGTCCTTGTTTAGCTTTCAGGTCAGCATCTCTCCAGATGTCTGCGTCACTCCTATTTTTCAGTAATCTTCAAGTCCTTGTTCTCCTGGCAGATACGCTGTATGGCAGCCTTTATCCGCTTGCTTTGTAAGCACTTGGAATCCTCTGTCTCTCTTGTTCCAAGATCTGTACCATAATCTAAATCAGGTGTTGAATGCTGTTTAAGTTAAAAGTAGTTCACTCTTTAAAATGTCCTTCAGGAGATCAGACAAACTGTCAGATCTTTTTTTCTTGGGTGTTGTAAACAACTTTTTGACAATAATTTGCAAGTAAACCCTTTATGTCAGCCTCAGTTGTCTGTTAATACATTTTGCCAAAAACACTCATCAGGGTGCACAAGAGGCCCAGCCAGTAAAATATAATAACATTAAAAAATCAATAAATGCTATCCAAATATTTAATAAATGCTAAGTAGAGATATATAATGAGGCTAAATTGTATTGAAAAGATTCTAAAAATAGCTTTATGCAGTGACAGTTACAGAAAAAAATTGCATAAAAGTTATTTATTCCAACAATTAAATCAAGTGGATTTGTTTGCTCAGTGTAATCTGTGAAAAAGTACCTATGCTATGTTTTTCTTTAATAATACATAAAAAAATCAGTGTTATTTATTTAAACATTTATGCATACTTATCACTTCAGTCACAGTTAATTATCCATATCATCGGTCATGTGTAGCTATATTAATACAAAGTCTATTGGGTGTTTAAATGCAGTAGGGGGATACAAAAGGCAAAGAGAGCATGATATAAAGAATATGTATTGTGTCTAATCTGATTTTGCATCGTACACTTTCAACACATGGGCAACATGGCTCTGATTTGTGTTAAAAGTGTCTGTTGACATGCAGATGTCAAGCATGTTACTCTGACACACAACGCACATGTATTCACATGCATGCGAACAAAGGGGGCACAGCAGCAGCTAAGTGGGTTCCCAGCTGGACTGCCCTAACAAGGCCATATTGATATACATCATAAGCAGCTTTTCACACCCTCAATATGGCTATAGAACGGTGGAGAGGAAACTGCTTTGAAGATACTCAATTTCAAGTAGTTCAGCTACAAAAGAATTAATAAGAAAATAAAGTTAGCTAAATTTTAAGCCCTAAAAAAGCTATGTATATTTAAAATATTAGTTGTAATGGCCTGTAAGTTGAATTACTAAGTTAAATTAATCAACTAAATATATTTGACAGGATTTATTAGGAATCGCATCTCAGAATGCGCTCCTTTTGTATATGGTTCCACCTGGTGCAATTAGAAAACTATTAAGAGGATGGATTGGAACTAAACGTTGGGATTTGAGCAGAAAGTTGTATTCTCAGCAGTTTAGCAGTGTGTTTGTGTGTGTACGTGTTTATGTGCATGAGTGTGCATGTGAATGTTTAACATGCAGCAGATGCTGGTTGTTCATACCCACTGGGCAGAGAGCAGATGACACTGTAGGCCATCTCACCAGACGAGAGCTCCCAAGGTAGGGTGTGGTATTTTTGGGTCCAGCATACATGCATAAGCAGGGACGTGCACAGACATTTTGAGGGGCAGGGGCTCAAGTGGAAAAAAGGGGACTTCTCTTTTCTTTTTTTTTCTTTTTTTTCTAAACAAAATGTAAAATATATTAGGGTTGTGCGATATTGACAAAACATGATATCCTGATATTTTCTGGGATTTTATCGATAACGATAATTGATGATATTTTGCTGAGTGTGTTATTGTGCTGATATCTTAAAGACTACTGTGGACAGCTGACTCCTAAAGTTTTTGATATTCTTCGTATTCTGTGTGGTGATCAGTTCACAGCAGTGATAGAAATTAATCTTTTCCAAAAAGTTTAAATTGATTTTTACCTTTTATGGGCATTTATACCTTTACAAAGCCATTTTTCTAAAAGTGTGCATCATCTTTTCAGTCAAATTCTTAAATTGAATCAGTCAATTAGAATAATAAGTCATTTGGGCTGTTACCAAGCAAATGTAGTCAGTATTGACAAAATTAATCTTTGCAATGCAGAGAAAACACAGAAGTTGCATTAGAAGGGGCATTTACATGCATTTACACACTGTTTAATGCAGGACAACAATGTATTTAACCTGCAGTTACAAATGCATTAATTCTGTTTTAATATTTTAATATTAAAAACATAAAACGTTGAATACTGATATTTGAAATTATTAAAAAAAGAAAGAAAAAAAAAGAAAAGATACTTTAAATGTGAAATTAAAACTGCCAGTAGGTGGCAGCAAGTCACTGTTAATAAGTGAGTCATTGAGATTGAATCGAATCATTTAAACGGTTGATTCATTCAGGAACAAAACAGCATCATGTTGCTCAGAGATGCAAATTGGAATTAAATTTGTTGGTGAAATAGAGCAAAAACAGTCAATACTGTGTCTAAAATGTAAGTGTCTTAATATTAAATTCTTGTTTATTGAAGTGCTGTATAAAATCAATATCTCATTTGTAATCATGCTGCTTTTTGGTGGAAAAAACATCAGTCTTCACGTGATACTGATTAACTATATGAAATGATACAAATATATATACATTTCTGCCCCCTTATCTTGAATTTTGTGATCATTCTAAATGCATTTTAATAAACTGAATCATGCAGTGAAAGAACGCGCACTGGTCTAACCTACTAGCACATATACATATATTCATTTATTTAAAAAAAAAACAAAAAAAAAAAACACTCCCCAGAAAAAAGGACACTTTCTCTGGAGGAAGAAAAAGGGCAGGTGCTCAAGCCCCCTTTGATGTGGGTGGGGGGGGGTCGGTAAGTGTTTTACCGAACTTTTTAGTTTTCTTTTAAAAGTTCATTCTTTTAATTTAGGCTACAGAGCTGTGATAATTTAAAGTCATTTGAGTCATTGCCACTTGGTTCCTGACTATCTAGTCTTTCTCACCTACTAGAAGAGGATTCAGTGTATTGAGGGGTGCTGGAGTCAGACAGACAGCTGGACAAGGAGCACAGTGCATCTTTCTGCTTCCCTCTCCGTTAGGCCAGATTAATTCACACAGATTTTCCTCCATTAACCCCATTATGGCTAACCACATCTACAAGCCTGAACACCCAAGCTTACACTCACATACCCTCTCAGTGGATCTTAAAGTCCTCTTGTCTCACTTCCCATTTTTTTCCAAACATTTCCTGATTATTTATCTGAATATGCATGCTGCTGCTGACAGCCGAAGTGCAAGAGAGACGATGGCTGGGACACTTCGAAGAACTCCTGAACCAGCCTGTGTCAAAGTTCACAGATGAGTTATTCTTGCCCACGGTTGACCTATCTGTGGAAGATGGACCAATCTTGAGTGAGGAGACTAAAGCGGCAGTTATGGCCCTCTGGACTGCCCACGCACCTAGCATTGACGGAATATTGGCGGAAATGCTCAAGTACGGTGGCCAAGCCCTAATCAACGAGATGACCACCTTGATTAACCAATGTTGGAATACGTAGTCAGTCTCGGCAGTCTAGAGACATTGTTAAACTTCCGACGAAGGAAAATCTCACTGATTGCAACAGCTGGCGAGGTATCAGGTTACTCTCCGTCCCCAGCAAGGTTTTGTGATCGGTTCTCTTTCGACACCTCTGCTGAGCGACTGAGGCACAACTGTGGGAGGAGCAGTCCAGTTTTCGAAGTGGGAGATCGTGTATCGAACAAATGTTTGTCCTGAGGAATATTATCGACCAAAGCATCTAGTACCAACAGAAGCTATTGATCAACTTTGACGATATTCGAAAGTGTTCATCGAGAAACATTGTCGAAGATATTGTGAAACTACGGCATCCCGGCAAAGTTTCACAACATTTTACGGAACATCTAGTGTGAAACCAGCTGCTGTGTTCACACACGGACTGAGGCAATTCTGACTACTTCCAGGTTAATACTGGCATTCGTCAGGGATGTGTGATCTCGTCGCTCCTCTTCATCCTCGCCCTAGATTTCGTTATACGAAGTGTCACTGAACCAGGCAACTACAGCTTGCTTGGGAGAGATGGTAGATGAATAGCGGATCTGATTTCGCCCTCCTTGCAGCTACCCAGCGATCCCAGCGGCGCATTGGAGTGCAAGGCAGTGAAGATCAGACTTCAAGAGTAAAATCTTTTGTGTCGGCTATGCCCGTGTCCATACCCCCATTCTTGTTGGTCACGGGCCGACATCCACCTATGTTAGTGAAACATAGAATTCATCTGCAGTGATGAATGCACGGCTGAACATTTTCCAACAAAGATGCTTACGCCGGATCTTAAAAATTTACTATCATGAACGAATCTCCAATGAAGAAGTTCACCACAACGTGGCCTTTGGCTGACATCATCATCGAATATTTCCAGTTCACAGGTCACATACTATGCCAACCAGAGGACGGCATACTGAAGGCCATCATACTGTGGATGCCTGCCCAGGGGAAACGAAACAAGGCCGGCCGAGGCAAACTTGGCGCCACTTATTTATTAAAGATTTGCGTGCTGTCGATCATGGGATGAAGCGGAAGCCACCACTGCAGATCAACCTTGTTGGAGATCGCTTGGCACCCAATGCACTAGCTGGCGCAGGAGGAACGAAGTGCTAAGTATAATATTACTTCTCAAAACCCCCAAAATAAATGAATTTTCTTATGTTTGCATCTTTAGTTTCAAGTGTATGGTGTTACACCTTTTGTGTCTTCAAATGTTCAAATCAACACCAAATGCTTATTCCACTTACAAGTTCACTAAGTAGTAAGTTTTTGAAAAACATCTCATTCTTGGGCTTGTGGGAATCCCACAGTGGCAGAAAAATTGGAACAAAATGAAACAAAACCTTGTCACTGGGGGAGGAAACTCAATATTAGTACACTTTTATGAAATAGATAAGGGACAAAGATGTACCTTTTAAGGGTACTATCTGTTGTACCCATAAAGGTACTATTTTTCTCCATTTGAGTGGTTCTTGCAAAAGTTGTGTTGGTGGCTGGCTTGCCATTAAGAGATGTCATTCAGATGGTCTTTTAATTCAGAAGTCTTTTAAGCTAATAAAGAGGCTAGAATAATCGCAGACGAGCTAACACTAAAGAGGTGAGATCTAGCAGATATTTATGCAGGTTATTTCAAAATAATTTACATGATGGTTTTCATGATGGTTTGACATGTAAATGCCAGATCTTGTTCTTCAGGGGGTGTGTTGGTTTGTTTGTTTATTTTCACAGGTCCAGACACTGTATATCTCATACTGCATCATGCTTGGGTTTTCTTTATTGTCAAATCACAGAGGACACTTAAAAATTCTCAGCGCATGAATAAGTCTCTTTAGCAGTTGATGTCAGTCCTCAGCAGACCCCAGTGTCATCTCGTACCATAGCCACAGCCCCATTCGTCTTCATCAGGGAGGATAAGTGACATGGCAGTACCTTGAATAATTGACGATGTGCTCTAATGATTGGCTGCTCAGTCAACAAAGCCGAGAGTGCACTGGGTCAATGAGAGCTGCGGTGTCAATTGTCATGCTCTGAGGTGATGTCATTGCACCAATCCCCCGTAACTCTCGAAAGAGAAAAAGACTGAGGGGTCAAACCAGACTAACTACAACTTACTAGTTTTGCATTTCACAGTCAAATCAAAACAACATTGATATGCAGCCTAGTACTGGAAGCATGTCTTAAAAAAGCCTACTACTTTTGTTAAAAACAACTGCATTATTATTATTATTTATTTTTTTGGTCTCAAGAGGGTCTTTTTTCTGTTTTGTCCCAAGACAGATTCATGCCCAAGCGTTATAGATAGTTACACTTAACATTAAACATCTCATAAAAAACATCACAATTTGATTAAATGCAGACGTGAATCTAATATGATGTACTTCTGCTCTTTATCTACTAATTCATGTGAGGTAGACTTCAAGAATTCCCACAGTTGGTTTGGGAACATTTAACCAAACTCAAGTCTCACAGCCGCTCTGTGTTTGTAATTAATGCTGCAAAGCATATTAGCATGCTTTTCTCAATTTTAGACACATAATGTCATTTGTCCTCAGTAAGATGCATGGACTGCTTGTCTTTTGACCACAATAACTGTGTCCATGCACATAAGCAAACCTTTCATTCTGTAATTTGTCTTCCTCCATTCCCCTTTTTCATTCAGGATAATTCAATCTAGCGATCACAAGTAAATCACTTTACTTTCCTGCAACTGGAGAACAATCAGATCTCATCGGAGGGCAAGAGCTGTGTCCTATGATTGCATACGCGTGGTCAGATAGTTGCATGCGGTCAAACTGACCTGACACACTGAATACAATAATTTTACATGCCTGGGGGGAAAAACACTAAAACATTGCCATTTATAATAGGGTTCATTGTCGTTCAAATGTTTGGGGTCGGTAAGATGTTTTCACGTTTTTAAAAGAAGTTTATGTGCACGAATGATTTATTTGATCAATAATACAGGAATATTGTGAAATATGATTACAGTTTCAAATAACTGTTTTTGATATACTTTAAAGTGTAATGTATTCCTGTGATGACAAAGCTGAATTTTCAGCAGCTATTACTCCAGTGTCCAGTGTCACATGAACTTTCAGAAATCATTCTAATATGCTGATTTGGTGCTGCTTAATATATTTGCTGAAATTTTGTTTTTCAGAATTTGTTGATGAATAGGAAGTTCAAAATGAAAAAATATAAAACAATTTTTTTTGTAACATTATAAATGTCTTTCTCAATTTTTTTTTTTTTTGGAATATGGAGTTATAGTAATCGTTTACTTTGGCTTGTCAGAAAGAGTTTAAAATGCACAATTAGTCACTTGCTTCATCCTCTGTTTACACTGCAGTCATCAGCTCTTTCTTTTCTCCCTTAGGACCCTTGAATTGCATTGAAACGTTAAGAACACAAATGCTTTTTTGGTTTTATTGTCTATGCTTTTCTCTTTACTTCATTTCACATATCTCACTCTATCCACTTGTCACCACTCATGTTCTCTTCATCTTTCTTCTTTACCTCTTCTTACCTCTTGTGCTGTTAAGTGGTAAAAACCTACTTCTTAAAAATGTATTTAATGCAACGTATTGTATTTTTCATAAGCAAATAAAAACTTGCTATTCTTTAGCACTTTACAAACATATTTTAACAAACTCATACTGGCGCTTGTTCATGAATATTCCCCTAAGGTAAAGAAATCAGATTTGTAAATCTGTATTTTGCTGAGCCAGCAGCACCATGCTTCGCTTTTGCCCAACATCATTCTTTCTTGATTGTTATTTATTGTATCAGCTGATAAACTATTTCACTGTGGGTCATTTTAATAACATTCTACTTTTGCCCAGAAGTGCTTCTTTTTCTGCAGTATATGGTGCTGAAGTCTGGATTTGCATACTATGCAAAAAAAAATAAAATATATATATTTTTCTCTAAACTTGTGTGTGTACTACAGTACATGCATGTAAGAGAGAAACACTAACACAAGAGTGTGTTTTATGAATTTCATGGAATCCTTGTGTATCCACCTTGCTCCAATTTACAAGTCCCTTGAACAATCACACACTCCCATCTCCAAACCTGCCAATAGCACAACCGTTACGCATGGGCTGTTTGGCCTCTCAGTGATGGTGATTTGCTTGTACAGAAACAGATCCCCTCTGCAGGCTAGGATGGGGTCAGCTGCTGTTCTGTCAATGGATACTGACCCTGATGAGGAGTACAAACTGAATGTGCACATTGTGTTGCTTATTAAAATATATATGTGCATATTTCAACTGTTTGTATCATGTTAGTTCATGAATTATACCAAATTACCAAAGATGGTCAGTCCACTCTAACACCCCAGCTTTTAATATTTTTTTGAATAAACATTTTCTCTCTCTCTCTCTCTCTCTCTCTCTCTCTCTCTCTCTCTCTCTCTCTCTCTCTCTCTCTCTCTCTCTCTCTCTCTCTCTCTCTCTCTCTCTCTCTATATATATATATATATATATAGGAGAATATATATAGTGCATTAATGGATGCATTAACTAATGGGACCTTTTTGTAAAGTGTTACCTGAACTGTTTTTATTTTGCTGTTAAACATTGCGTATGCAAGTTATAATGCATCTTTCTGTGGTTTCAAACAAGGATGGGAGTCTCATTTGCATCTTTCCATTCTTTGTTTGGATGCAATTCAAATGCCTAGCAACCACAACCGTGGGAGTTGAAGGCAATCAGCAGTTGATACAATGACATGCGTGTGTCACTGAGTTCAGTCTTCTATCAAGGGATGAAACAGGCATCAGGTGCTGGTTATAATTGTAACTAAGAGCTAAGAGGAGAGAAGGGGGGTTTATTGGATAGTTTGTTCACTTTAGCATGAAATCTCATCGGAACTCACAAGGTTATCAGGCGAAATTAATTATGCACACAACTCTGAGATACTTGTTACAATCAAGCGATGGGATAAAACCTTGAAACACTTACAATGAAGAGTCTTGAAGTTATGTTATCCCATGGGATTTACATTTAATAGAATAACACAACTCATATGAAGACGTGGAAGTGATAACTTATAAACAATTTTTAGAGATCAAAGTTTGACTAATATCACAGAATAGGTTTCATCCCACTCAATGCATTATAAAAGTTGTATTAAAATATAGAGAATGGATGTAAGGCTGTTGTGTCATGGTGTACATTACCAATGGTTACACTTGATGCAAATCAAAGAAAAAAAAATGCATCTACAAAGCAGAAAAAGGAGAGATGATAAGTAACAAGAATAAAAAAAAAAATATATATTAAAAAAAATGAATGCAGATAAAACAGATCTCCTCTATTGTAGCCAAGAATCACAAATCCTGTTTAGTGGCTCTAGCTTTAAAACGGAAGTTATGCCACATTGAATATTTATTCATGGAAATAGGACAGAAAAACATAAAAAATGTATACTTAGGCCCAAGTATAAATATCAAAATGCATATATTTTAATGATCAAAACCTCAAGCTAAGACCCAGAAGTGTTGGAACATCTATGTGTATGGGGGATTGGGCATAAAATTATAAAAGTTCAGCTTTGCTCATGAATATTAATTATGTAACGTGAAATTTGCCCAGTATCTCTGTGTAATTGACAGAAATGCAAGCACTGATACATATAGGTGCTATCCATAATAGGATTAATGCTTACAACATGCATGTTTGTTTTCCGATGCAATTGCCTGGCAGAGGCCTCTGCTTTATCTTAAAGTTGATGTTTTATGAGGCCAGCTGCAGTTACTTATTTACTTTGCATTGTGGCCAAGCAAAATGAAACTCTTTGCATTGTGGCCAAGCAAATGGAACCTAATTGTAAAGTGTTACCAAAATCACAATCTAACAACTTGTGACTTGTGAATGGACACACTGAAGACTTCTTTCTGCTCCATTCATTTATTTTCAAAATTACTAAAAGATTTTTATAGGTATCAAATGGAATTGAAGGAAACAAAATCAGAACCGGAATCACTGATCCTTAAGATCAATCACATTAATCAACATTAGTCATGATATTCTACACTTTTGACAATCACTGACTCAATATATTAAAGTATACTTACAGAATAAATGTATTACATTATATGCTACATATCTGTATCCACACAGTTAATTATTTTCTCAAAGGGCACACATACTGTAATTCCTACTGTATATGTAATCATTAACCTTTTTTTTCATTTAGAAGACACTTTTATCCAAAGCGGCTAATGGAAATACATCCTTAGGAGGTCATGAGAAGTGCCGCAATAAAAAGTTCCAGAACTGCTAGGAAAAGAACAAAAGTATGAACTAGTAAAGTGATGTAGGTGAGACGCTATAAGAGACCTCGATCCTGCCTGAAGAGGCACACCCAGATTCAGCCTCTGATCTTTTGATAGAGTCTATTCATTACTTGGCTTCTATAAGTGCAGCCTTGCCATTATGACCAGTGGTCGATTTGTAAAAAAAAAAAATTCAGGGGGGATGGTGTGGTCGGGGAGGGAGGGGGGTCCTGTGGCTAATTTTACACAATGATTACAAAATTGGTCTCATTTTTAAAAAGGTTTCTATTTAATGAAAAATTTGCCTTATTAAATGAACTGTTATTTATAAGTTTTTTTTCCTTCTGGGGCCTGAAATAGAGGAATTTTGGTCAATATTGATAATTAATATTTTGCTGAATGTGTTTTTGTGCTGGCACCTTGGCTGATTTAGGTCTGTCATGGATAAATAAATATGACAATAAAATCACCAGTAAGTGGCAGCAAGTCCCTGTTTTAATAAATAACTTACTGAATCATTCATATCAAACGAGTTCAAAACGGCTGATTCAATAGAAACGAAACAAGTGAGACCGTTGAATCACTGGCTCACTCGATTCGTTCAAAAACTGATTCATTCACGGAATGAAACACCGTGTTGCTATGCACTGTTGTATAAAACTAATAGCAAGTTTGTGCTTGCGGCCTCGCGCACGTGCTGATATATAGAAAAGTACATTGCATGTGCGTAAAAACTCATACATGGGTATTTTTGTTTCATTGCTGTAATTATAAGGGCATTCTAACTGTGTTCTAATGGGCTTCATCGCGCAGTGAATGCTTTTGGACTCTCAAGATGTGTTTTTTTTTTATTTGTTTTTTCTTCTTTTTTTTTCTTTTTTTTTCTCTAAGTTGGATAATGTCAGCTCTCCTACAGTCACACATACATTAACATTATGTCAGGAGAATGTCTTTAAGTTATAATCAAGGAAAAATCATACCCTACCTTCTGTTGTCTTTTTTTTTAAAAACTTCCAAAAATTGCGCTTGAACCATTTTGCGTGAAAAATGACGAAATTGCTTCCGCTTGTGCGCAGTTTGTTACAGTACCAAGTTCTGATTGGCCAATCTCCGTTATTTCGTTCGTAAATGATCATAAGTAGAGAATTTTAACATTACATGTGCATGATAAGTTTTACGTAATACACAAAATTAATAATCCAAAGGGGATGGTAAGGGGGGATGGTGGTTTTACAGAGGGGATGCG
Source organism: Spinibarbus caldwelli (assembly GCA_039654775.1). Lineage (NCBI taxonomy): Eukaryota > Metazoa > Chordata > Actinopteri > Cypriniformes > Cyprinidae > Spinibarbus > Spinibarbus caldwelli. The sequence goes on from CM077237.1 coordinate 20,051,090, forward strand.
TTTTGTCATTTTTTTCGACCAGGGGGATGCCATCCCCCCGCATCCCCCCTCAATTCGAGCCCTGATTATGGCAAAGGGTTAATCTGTTATTGTTTGCTTCTCAAGTTGACACACTCTCATAGTTGCCTCGTTTAGCCACTTTAGTCTCATGACAGAATGCAAAGATATCCTGAACCCAGCAGGTTTCCCTGGTGTTGCACTAGAAAACAATGGGCTTGTTTTATTGTGACGGTTTTAGATGCTGCGGCTGGTCTAATTGCAACTTCAAACCACAGATCAACCCTCTAATGTTCTGTTTGTTGAGCATTTCATCTTATCATCCCTGATATTTAGTTTTAGGACTGTTTAATCATCATCGTAAGCTGTTAATTAGTCTAGGGCATGTGGATAACGCCTGCTGATATACTATCTTTGTCTCACAGACCGATCTGGCTCAGACGGGCAAGAGTTAAACAGCCCTTCCTTTATCTGCTGAACTGCAGAATGCTGAGCAATGATGCCTGATGCCATGACAACCAGAGGGCCCTTCAGAGAGAAGGGTGGCTGAGGAGTAGGCGTGTGGAAAGAAAAGGATGACAAGAAAAGTAGACCCAGGAGAGAAAAGAGAGAGAGAAAGGTAGAAAGGTGAAAGAGAGGCTGATTAAAACTTGAGAACACTGTAAGAAAAGTGGCCAAGAGGTGGTGAATGACAGAGAAAGACAATGAGACAGAGGAAGGGGGCATGGGGGGCGGGGATTGGCAGACGCTGACTGCTTGTTACCGAGTGTCACCGGAGTATTGCATCAGTCCAAGTGGGATGCTCACATTGCAGGATGACATCACAGGAGCGCAGACTGCCTGCCACCCAGAAATGGAGACGGAGGGAGGCTGCCTCTGCCTTTGCTAGCTAATAAGCCAGTGTGCTTCTACAGTGTGCTGCTCTTTTTTGCAGAGTCATTAACACATCGTTGTCATTTTTGGGGCCACTCTGTTGCGCATGCGCTAGCACGGCCATGCCGGTGATTTATGCCTTTTGTGCACCCCTGAAAATCCCGTCAATTCAGGGTGAGAAGCGGAGAACAAATGCCAGACAGTATGCCTAATCGTTTAACTCGAATCAGAGCGTACATTATCCAAGACACATGACTCCTTCTGCCGAGCGTGCCCATTAGTGCAGCTTTGTGGATAAAAGAGACTGATATCTAGTCATGCTTGAAGGTGTATCCGAAAATAAATAACTACTATGTCTATAATGTGCGTCCAGTCCATAATGAGCTTTGTGAGTTAGTCATATGTGATCTATATTTATCATGGAGATTGCAGTAATAAATGGATAGTTCACCAAATGGAATTTTGTAATTTAGTCACCTTCATGTTGTTCCAAACCTGTATGACTTTTTTCTGAGGAACATAAAATCGGAATTTATGAAGAATATCCTGGTCAGCATAACAAGGACTTCAATTTTGGCCTGTTCCTCACGTAATGTTATCATATGACTTAAGAAGACTTTGTATATAACTCACAAGCCATATGGACCACTTTTATGATTATTTTATGGCACTTTTTCATTATTATTGAAAGCTTTAGTTCCCCTGGGTACTAACTGGATGGAAAAGAGCAACCAGTGTAATTCTCCTTTTGTGTTCAATGAAAGCAAAGTCATACGGGTTTGGAACGACATGGAGTAAATGATGAATTTTCATTTCTAGGTGGACTGTTCCTTTAAAGAAACATCTATAGTTGTTTTGTTCTTTTCTTTTCTCTCAGTTGGCTTTGAGAGAAACAGCTTATGGCTTATTCCAGGCAGCAAGACAGTGACAGAGAGAGCAGCCTGATTCTCATGAGCTCAGCAGAAAAAAAAATACAGAAAAGGTGATCGCTCTCACTGTGTGTAATTTACAGTGGATTGAAATTAATTTCCCCCTCCATGATATCAGCTGGGGAACAATGATATTGCTTCTTTCAGCTTTCATCTCCTTTATGAATTATGTATAATGCACACCAGTGGTCACACAACAGCTTTGGGTTTTGTGTGCCTCTTCAGTGCCGCCCTTATGTCTGTGTTAAATATGGAACAATGAAGCTGCCTATTTGCATCTGAACTGAAATTGTACTTTCCACTCTAGTTGTTACAGTCACAGATAAAATATGAGATGCTCAAGGCTACATATAGTCAATACAGAAACAGCACAGTCAGGCTATTGTCCCCAGCAAGCAGGCGACTTCTATATTAGCATGTCATCAAGATGTCCTTCCATTCACCATCCTCAAATCTACAGGTCTTGTATGTACCTTTAAAACTTCCTTAGCCCTTCTTATTGCCTTATTCTTTCAACGGTATTTGGCATCGTTTAGCTGGGTCTTGTAGTCAGGCAGATTAGAATCTCTTTCTGCTAGTCATGCCTGCCTTTTGGACTCACATGCACAAATCTACACGTGGAAACGCATTTCGGCTAAGTAATCGGAGAAAAGAGTGTGAAATAATAAATCTTGCTGGCACAGTGCGAAACATCATCTAGCAAACATTACAAAAGCTAAAGACATGCACCTTTGATGATAAAAAGTAGGTTAATATAGGTTATATATGCAAATAGAATTTTTGTTTCAAAGTTTTGTGGCTTTTATTTCTATGTGTGTTAGCCTTAAGGCTAACTATATTCAGGTCTACTCAAACAGTGACAAAATAAACTTGTAGCACACAGTTGATTTTAAAACTTATATGGAGAAATATTGATGACTCATCCTGCACTACACAGATATTTGTTCAATCATATGCTTTCGAGAATAAGCATGTCCTGGTAACTACAATTATTATTTAAACCACAGAGAAAAACTGGTTTTTAGTTCATTAGATGTAAATTTCTCTGTAATACACTGAATAATTTGGGACCAAACATTGTTGGCATTCACCATGCCTTAGTTCATAGATACTCACTTTGGTAATTAATTAAAGTTGCATTGCACATAGTTGGCAAGATTTTTTCCTTTGTAATTCGCACATCTTAGGATCAGCCAAATCTGAATCCCCTGCAGACATACCATAGAAACACTGGTAGCATTTAGCTCACTGTCCAATAAGAGGACAGGCATGGACCAATAACAAGCCGCAGTTGGTTGTGCATTAAGGTTTCTAAGGCGCACACACTTTTCTGACGCTCAAATCCCCATAGTCACGTGTCTTTCTCCGGTGTTGCAGAGGCGGCTAGCAATACACTTTAGTCCAAACCAGACATTCTCAGTCTCAAAAACAGAGTGACCTCAAATAAATGCATCAGTCTTGAATTTACAGCTCGTATGGATGTAATTTACATGGTCCTCCTGTGGCATTTATTACTTGTTCATTATGCATTGGGTGTAAGTGACTAATATTTTCCCACAGCTTTTATGGATTACTGTGACTGTTCGGGTTGCTTGTCATTGTTTTGGATCCATCTGCTCATGCTGAACTGAAGCATGGACAGTGACAATTAAGCAAGTTTGACACAGCTGACAAGGACAGCCTTTGTCAGGCACAAGCCATCTGGAGGTTCCTCCCTGTCCTGCATTAAAGAGATGCAAACATTGTGATCCTATTTTTCGCTCTGGCCATAGAGGGACATTCTCCCTCTTGATGGATAGATCACACATATGTGAACAGAGGGGACTGAAAGAGGCATACAGGAAGACAGATTGCCATCCACAAAATAATTGTTCCTAAAGTGGTCCACCAACCTGCATTAATGAGATGTACATACGGAAGAAAACCTGAAGCACAGGCAACAGTTAGTAAAAGATTACATTTTTGCATAATGCCTGAAGAAAGTTCAGTTTTATTTTTTTTTATTTTTATTTTTTTTTAATATCTCATATAGATAAGAAAGACTTGATGGACACAACACATGCATACATAACTCAGTGTATTTGTGTTTGACTGAAAAGGTATATTTGTTAATGTTAATTCTTTTATTTTATTATTAGCATGTGTGTTCTTTATTTCATTAGCACAAATGACAGACTGACCAGGATTTATTCCAGTTTGTATTTCCAAACACAGATGCCCATAATAGACTTTTATGAGCAGCTGTTTCACTCGTTATGATGCTTCTAATATATTTACAGATATGCACTGTCAATATCTCCAATAAACATGCTATCTTTTACATATAGCATCAAAATCATTACTTCCTCCAATTTTGTTCTCTCCATCAGTTTTGAACCTCATAGTAACGGTTCGACCAATAGAATGTCGACTTCCGCTCTTCGAAGAAGTTCATTGGATCAGAAGAAACACGCGGCTGCAAATAATGTACAAACTCCGACTTTGGCAACTAGTTGGGAGAGCCGCGCATTCTGATTGGCTCCCAAGTGTTCGTGCTCCACAGCAGCTACAGTGCCAGTGATCCGTTTTAAGGCGAGTCCATTGCGTGCCAGAGAAGGGGTGTAGAAAAATGATGTCACTTGTGAATGAAACGACACCGTAACACATGGCGAAACGAGAATAAATAACTACGAACTCGGTCTTCTTTTCTTGTTTTTAATTATTTCTCATATGTATTAGTATGGCGGCTAAACCGTAAGCACGAAGAGAGTAATTTGCTCCACGCGTGTCGGTTAGAACAGGTCCCCCCCCCCATGCTGTGCGCACCGAATGGACTCGTCCTCATGAAGTGAAAGGGCCGGTAGCCCTGGGGAGCTGATTGAAATAACGACTACTGTTTCGTTATGGTAGGACGGGGTGGATTGTAGAGCTGGTATCTACTTTCTGTTCTGTCGGACTGTTAAGAGAATTTATTTTTATTATTTTTTTTTACAAAAATGCTTTATCAAGTGATATCGGATGAGTGAAGCCTGGTGCTTTGACAGCTTTAATGACACGCAGTTACTCTGAAGCAGGCATTCAGACTGTTAAAGTTGAGCTCTCCGTTCAGTCAGACGAGCTTTTTGTGTTTCTTTCGTTTGTCTGTGTTGAAAATTTGCTAATTTCGGTAAGAGCCAGAGGACTCAGACCATGTACAACACAGTGTGGAATACGGAGAAAGAAGACGACGACTGGAGAGACGTGATGATGCCCTATTCCACTGAATTAATATTTTACATTGAGATGGACCAGCCGCCAGGTACAGATAAAACAATTAATCTAACAGCACGCTTAGTTCACCAAGATAATGTAAATTTTGTCATTTCCTCACTCTAACGTTGATACAAACCTATATGACTTTTTTCTCCTCCATGAAGCACAAAAGGTTAGAGACTGACAGCCCCAGTCACCATTTGCTTTCATTGTATCTTTTTTTCATACAGTGAAAATGAATGGTGACTCAGATGTCATCCTGCAGATCTCCTTTTGTGTTTCATGAAAGAATGAGGTTTTGTCTGTTTAATATTTACACAGTCTGACATTGCAGTCATCTCTCTGCTTAGACAACTGGAGCTTCATAGTTGAAATGTATTTTATTTTAATATTACGTACAGCGAGTCATTTATGGCTGGCATTTAAAATCCCCAATCGTTTTTCTACATTAACTCATTTCGCCATCTTAAAATCGTTCTTTTGCTCTCAGCTTGTCAATAAAATGTGCTGTCTGCATTAATATTATCGTGGACATTTTAAATGCATGATAACCGACTTCTCACTCAGACAGGGGAGCCATATTAAAGCCTCTTTCTCCCTGAAGAGTGTGCAACAGTCTACATCCCTCTGTAGTTTTTAAAGTAATAGTTCATCTGAATACGAAAATTCTGTCATTTAGTCACCCTCTTATTGTATCACATCTATTTAACACAAAATGAGATTTTAGAGTGTCAGTCTCCATTCACTTTTTGCATCTTTTTCATACAATCAAAGTTAATGGTGAATGAAATGTCATTTTGCATATCTCCTTTTGGGTGAACTGTCTCTTAAGGACTAGAGTAAACCCCTCTGTATATATCTAGTAATTTTATATGTAATTCGGGCCTGTAAATGGTCAAATAAAAACCTTTATAGGGAGATTGTGTTACAGGTCCTGCTATAGTCTGTCAGTTTTTCCTCTGGAGATTTGGACGTTTTGCATGGCTCACCACAAATGGTATTGATATGCAAAATGTGGAGAGATCGAAATGCACTCTATGAATTGGTTTGACACCTTAAGTGGTGTTATACAGGATCTACTCCTGAGCAAAAAGGGACTATATAGCTTGTAGACCAGTCAAGTCACTGAATTTTCACCTTGTGAAAGCTCTTCAGGGGTCTTTTGGCGTAAGTTTCCCAGCTTTCTGAATGTTAGTTTTGGTGTTATGTACTCCTTATTCACATTCAGTGCTATTCATGTGTCATCTATTAAGCGCTGACACCATTTTATTGCCATTAACAATGATGTCATAGACTGGAAACTGGATCCCATTCAGAAGTCACAGGCATAGTTGACAATGGCTCGTTAATTCATGTCGTTAATTCCTGCAGTAAAGAGACGGATGACACTTTTGGAAGCGTGAAATGTGAATGGAATGGGAAAAGAGACTGTGTTTGACAGTTTTGCATGAGGCTATTACTTTCGTGTGGCCATTGTGAGGGGTTTTAGGACAGACTGTGTTTAATGCAAAAGCACAAAACGCATTGTTTCTTGACAGTCCGTCTGTAACATTTTATGAAAGTTGTTAGATTGTGAAGATGGTGCTGTCTTTATGTATTCACATACAGTTAACTGTTTCTTGGTCCAAATGCAGCCTTATTCCAACAGTGGGCAGAATGATTCATTTTATTACGTTTACAACATTCTCTGCGTTGTTCAAAGGAACAATGCCTAACGCTCAGTTCTAACCTCCTCATTTCCTAGATAATGAGCAGTGGTGGACTGAACGGATCTGGCAAGCAGGATTCTGGGTTGAATAGCCCTTCGATTGCTCTGCCACGGGGTTGAATGAGCACAGCACCATGTGATCAACCCACACATTAATCTTTCATTCTGTGCCACTGCACACAGGTTTATCAGATCTCTCCTTTTTTTCTATCCGTCCGTTTGTCCCCATGTAGTGTTAGTAGCCACACGTTGACTTATCATCTGCTTCTTCCTCAACTCACGGCACTTCATCTCCGAGGCACTGCGAGACAGTGAAATCCGCCTGGCCCGGGAGAAGATAGGTAGATTAGAAAGAGTGACTGGGAAAGGAAAGAAACAGGACGAGGTTCCAGTGCAGATGTTCATTAGAATATTTATTACAGCTGAATTGAGATATGAAAGGCTCCGAGGTACGGCCCTGTATGTGCGTTCGTCTGCAAACAAGCAAGCGACCGCTTTGTTCCATTGCAGTGTCCAATCAGCACAGGTGTCACACCGCCCCCTGGGGAAAGTTGGCCCCTGTCTCTTAGGGCCACTGATGTGTGAGTGTAATAAAGCCTGCCGGAGCAGTGTGCTCTGCCTGAACAACAAAAGTGCAGCAACACCAAAGGGAAAGTCAGCTTTGAACATCCCTTAATGTGCATTCGTATGACATAAGGGATGGAAATGTCACTATCTCTCTTGATACATGGTTCTTTCTTTGTTCAGTGCCTTTTCAGCTTGTTCAGTCTTGAATGTATTTGAGCTTGTTCATTCATAAATGTCCACAGAAAATTGATGTTATGTTGAGGAAGAAGGGTTTTCTTTAGCAGAATATGAAAACACAGCATTTTTCTTTCTCTGTACATATAGGCATATGTGCACATAATAATAAAATAAATATGTAAAAAATTACATGATAAAACATTGTCATTTTTTATATATATATATATATATATATATATATGTATGTATGTATGTGTGTGTGTTGGACTGTTAATTAAATAGTTACTTAATTAACGAGTGTTTAGGCAACCAGCACACTTTTAGCATCTGGTAATCTTATGTTTCCAGCAATGTGGCTGTGAAGTGGTTCGATGCATGCGTCCTGGTTTGTGTTCGCCTCAGCGTGTGTTAGCGTCTTTGCCTTGTCTCTCTCTGGGAGGAGCACTTCCCCCCTTCCTACATCATTCCCCAGAGCTTTCCGCTCTCTTTTTCTCCGTCTCATATGGTTGTGTCCACCTCCCCTCCTGCTTTCTCATTGGCTGCTGCCGACTTCTCCATTGAGAGGGTTTGTTAAGCCAGCAGCATCTGAATTTAGGAGCAGGGATTTTCCCTCTGGCTTTAGTCTGAAAGGCTGAGCGAGGGAGGGTGGAGAGAGAGCGAGTGGGAGAGAGAGAGAGGGAGAGGGAGAATAAGAGGACTCGTGTCACAGACAGCTGAGTGCAGGCTGTATACATGCAGCTCAAAAAGGATCCCGAGGAGGACGGTAAGGGAGACACCATTCTTCTTTTCTTCTGCTTTTTCACGCTCACTTTTTGCTTTCGTCTTTTCTGTCTTATGGCTATTGTAACGCTCTGAACAGACTGTCAGGGGAGCACAATGACAATTAGTGTTTGTCCTATTGTGTGGGAAGTGTCCTGGATCTTGTATGGATGGAAACATGCGCTGTCGTCAACATGAATTAATGTAGGAATCGTGCTTTTTCCAGGACGTGTAATCCTTGATAGCTGTGCTTCGTTTTTCTTCTGTTGTTGTTTTATTTTATTAAAAAATAATTTGAGGCTGTTTACGAGTTCAGCTGCAAGGATCGTCTTTTAGTCATTCATTAGGAGCGGATGGTGACAGTGCATCATGATAATATGTCCACAGAGCCCGTATGGTTTCACATGTGATTGTGAGCATCCCCGACGGACTATTTAAACAACCCATGTGCTTGGTGACACTTTTAATTCATTCCCCCTGGATCGGGACGTGGCAGCCCTCGCCTGCTGCTCCCCTCAGTGGCACTGTCATCACTCTCTGCCACACGCTTTTTCTCATGCTAATGCACCCCATAATTTGTACATACAAACCCTAAACTAAACTGCTTTGTGTGTGAGTGTGTGTGGTGTCAGTCTATGTTTGTGTCAGTTCATGTTTGTGTTGTTTTTCAAAGTACGGTTATTTATCCGCTCCATCACCTGTAGAACCAGAAGTTTGAACATGTCTTTTTGTTACTGTGCAAAAGAGCACAACTGCAGAACAATGACCTCTGGAGATGATGTTCTGAGCTGCATGTTGCCATTTATATTTGTTTCCTAAACAATGGACTGCTTGGTCGTCGACTGCCATAGGCTTCACCTATGGATGTATAGTTTTCTTTGTTCAGACTTGCGCAGCTCTGCAGCGCTGCATTGCCACTCACTCCTTCTCATTCTTTCTCATCCTTTCCATTTTACATCCTGGTCACTTTCTTTTTCTCACATTTTCCTTTTCATCTTTCATTAAAAGTTTGTTATTTAGAAAATAAAATAATATTTTAAAATATCTACAATTGATTATTTAAAAAAAAAAAAATTTACACTAGTTTTTGTTTTGCTTTCATTTTACTTTCAATTGACCTCCTTTGTTTGTTCAGTTTCGCCATAAATCATGATCGTAATTAGTTTGAATCTGTGAAAGGTAGCTTTAAAAATGATTGCATTTTGCGACTGGACTTTCCATTTTGTGCCCTCCAGCTGCAATATCTCTGACACTTAACACAGATGGGGTGACCTCTGTAAAGAGATCACCTAGTCACATCTCTGCCTCTCTTGCAGTGTTTCCTTCCGTTTTCCATGTTCTTTTCGTGCTCACACCCCATCACTAGCTCACAAAGATAACCAAGTGTGTGTAGGACAAAGGTGGTCACACACTTGCAGAAAGAGCTGACAGTGGAAAACTGGTAGGCAGGAATTTGAGGTTTCAGCTGGGCTTGTGCACCTGCCTTTTGGCTGCTGTAGAGAGCGAGTGAGAAAAAGGGGGGTCATTTCCCTTTCTGGTGGCAGGCTGGCTACTGTAGCTCTGAAAGGGGCTTTGTGACGAAATGAAATATATCAGGTTTAAGACATTCATAGAAATTTGTTTTTGTGTGTGTGGTTTCAGCTCACATGTTAGTCTTGAATAGTGAGATATTGAATCTCGGTTTATTGTGTCTCTAAATTACATTAGGGAATGGAGGAGGTGAGCCACGCGGGTATTTGCAAATGTAATATTAATATGGTGATTATTGTGTTGGCGTAGAGGGAACAGAAGGTTATACATTGTCAAAGGACTCTTCATAAGCTGCTATGCTGCACAAACGGTCCCCTACCAGGTGGTGAGCGCTCCTCCCAAAGTTTGTGACGACAGGAAAGTGCACAGGGACACCATATTTCCAAAAGTCATTTCTTTGAAGAAATGTTCATTTTCCATTCAAGGCATGTGGCTGATCTCCTCTCAGACCAACTGAAATGTTGGAATAGTGTGTGTGCACACCTGCAGGAGCAGAGTTTGGGTGGGGATGTGTCCGTTAGCCTGGCTTTGCTTTGACTGGTTGAAGCCGCTCACCCCACCAGATTAAGGTGTTTCCTGTGGGCCAGTGGAGGGAGGAGTTGTCACTGTGCCCGGGTCTCAGACTACACTCATGCACTCTCACTCCAAAAACCGCCACTGCTTTTAATTAATGACACCCTCAAAGGAAGCCATTCACACACCCCTCTTCCCGCACACCGAAACTCTAAAGAACCATAAAGATCTTCAATCCACAAATGTTTGCAATGTCGGGAAGTAATAAAACTTCAATGAAAACTTTTGAAATTTGAAGTACCGAAATGGCAACACAAGAAAGTGTCTTTCTCCCTGTTTCTTCAGAGAGTCTTCATCTCTTCTATGATCTTTAACGATTTTATTATTATTATTTCTTATTAAAGGAGCCAATTGTGTGCGGAGCAGCGGGTCATTCCACAATGTGCCAGCAGCAACGATTCATTCATTGGCTGTAGTTTGCACTGCATGTCCCTGTGGGCTTTTATTTTTGTGACTCACCTCCGGTGTATTGAACTTTAGTCTTACCTCTTTCATCACATACCAGATAGAAGTTTCTTTGGCTAGAATGGCCCAGGAGTTTCTAGAATCAGCTTGGGCATTTATGACATCTGTATGCTCTCTTGCTTCATGCCTTCCAAATTTCCTAATACAGCAGACCACTCCCCCTCCCCTGTCCTGGCATAGATATACACCCGCTCTCACGCAGCCTTGTCTCTGCCAGGCTAAGGACAGGTGGGTGACTGTTTTTACAGAAACTTGACTTTTATAATGATGTGGTCATATTTGAATTCATTATGGCAATAACCTGCATGAGCCGTGTCCTCCCTAAACAGTCCGCTAGTATTGCTTGGAGTATGTCTTTGGTTTCACTTAAAAGCCTTCTGAATAAACCTGGCCATTGAGAACGGAGTGGTGCGTTGCTGTTTCAAGGCAACTGCTGCAAGTTTCATCTAGGTCAGGGGGAGGTTAGTTTGGCTTGGCTGTAGGTGCAAGGCTTGAACACTATGTCTCTGTACATTTCAGACGGAGTTGCAGCCTTCGGGTTTTTTTTTTTTTGTTTTTTTTTTCGTCTCAAACTAGTCTTTGCCAACTGCACCTGGCCGAGCACTTGCAGGTTTCCCTGAAGCACTTGAACACAAAAACACGTGAACACTTTGTTTAGAGCAGCTGTAGTTGCATCCTTAGATTCAAATAGTCTTGCTGAAAGTTGTGTAACACCAGATCTGCATGTCATTTAACCATCATTCAAGTCCAGTTTTGGCTCTAAGGTTGAAAAATTCACATCAGGAAGAAGATGAAACACACAGCACATACTCTCTCAGTGATATTTCTTGAGGGCGTCATGATGCACTGCGTGGCTGAGCAGCACATTCTGGTGACCCCTGACCCGCAAGATAGCAAGAGCATCATCAGCGATAGCTTTCCAGAGTGCTGTTGCGGCAGCTGTTGTTTGCTTTTGTTGGCAACAAAGGAAGCATTTCACTCAAAGAAAGGAACCTGTTCATTACATATTCAGCATGTTGCAGAAAAGCAAGACTGGCAGAGAAGGTCATTTGTTTTTTGTTTACACTTTCGCATGGGCCGAACGGAATATGTTGTTGTTGCATTTTCCGTGAAAACTGATCTTTTGCATTTTCAGTGGAAATAATTGTTGCATTTTCCGAAACAAGCTCGTCTAACTACAGATGACGTGATGGAGTCACAGGTTGGAGGAGAGTATTGAAAGGCCATCTATGGGAAATTAAGGGCTAAAGGTCAATAGTTAATCCTGGGCGGTAACCTGCATACTATTACTACCATTTAGCTGTCAGCACTCCAAGTACTCTCAAACTCTTAAAAGACAAAAAACACTATCCCGGAGTAGTGTTTTTTTGTTTTTTTCCCCCTCTATGTTGTATTCTTACCTTTTTTGCAATTTAAGTTAAAATGTGGATTTTCTTAGTAGCATAAACTTAGACATGAGGATGAACAACATGCAGCCATTTGTTAACAAGACATCCACTTAGTTTATTCTTTAAGGAGATTAGGTTTTCATCTGTAAGGTCGCAACACCAACTTCATATTTCTAGGATTGCTCATGAGGTTAGAAGATTTTCCACTAAAATAAATCTCTCATTTCTTCTGCAGCTCTTCCTCCCAAGCCAACAAAACCCATGACACCAGTAAACGGCAACAGTGTGAAAGAAGCCGCCAGCGGCTCATTGCAAGAAGCAGAATGGTACTGGGGAGACATATCAAGGTAAGAGTCACTTGACACTAGACTTCATTTCTCTCTTGATTGGATTTCTGTCTGTTCTGCTCTGAAAATCTTTCCTCATGCCAGTTACCTCATAGTGTGACTTTGCCCTCATCATGTGGTGCAAGTCAGGTGATAGCTGGCCAGTACAGTTATAAGACTGCATTCGGATCAGATGAAAAGTTCTCTGGGTTGTTACTTGCTTGTTGGAGATGTCAGATCTTCCAGTCCATCCACCTGATGGCTTCCATGTTGGTAGCCTGAGGTGGAGTCTCATACACAGCTTTGGAGTGTCATGTTGCTCTTTCAGCTGCTCTGCAAATTTTTTCTGTTCTTTTTCTTTCTTTATGTGAGCTGGTGAACTTATTTTGATCCTCAGCTCTTCTTTTGGCTCACTTATCCTGGAGGCATGTACGCTTTGCCGCAGCTGTACAAAAGCAGAAAGGCAATGCAGTGGGGGAGAGACACAGGAAGAGCTGAAAAGAGAAAAACAGGGGGGTGGTTTAGTTGCCATTACTTAAGGGGAGGGATAGAACAACCCAAATCTCCAAAATGTCAAGCTGTCTGGCCAGTTTCCAACACAACCCATAAAACTCTCAGGTTTTAGCAGATTAGTCTGCTGCTTAGTGACCAGCTTTAGACTCGTTTGATGTTGGTCGAGTAGAAATTCTGCAGAGATGCTCATGGGCTCACCGATCTCTGAAGCCCTGCTATCCTTTAACTCACGCAGTCCCTTCCAGGATAAACCAGAGCTGCTTTTAGCTTTGCTTCAAACCTGTGCTCAGTGCTTACTAGTTTCAAAATCAGAAAGTAGCTAAAATCTAGGCATCAAATAAAGAAAAACTCCAAAGCACAGTGATGCTATCTGTTGAATTTCAAATATGGACTGCCATTATGGTCTCAGTGAATAATGTGTCAAAATCCTGTTATAATATACTTCTATACAACTAATACTTGGTTAAAGCAGTGGTGGTGCATTGAGAGATTTAATTTATGAGAGATCAGATTTAAATTACAGTTGAGTACATAGTAATGGTTCTCAGCCATGTTAATCATCTGCATGCCTGTCTTGGATTTCTGATTTTCTTGTAGGTTTGAGCTTGGATAAAAATAAAATTGACTCCATTTATTTACAATATCCACTATTTATTTCTTATTGTGCAAAATTCGTCTGTGCCTGTTATTCCACAGATATAAATGTTTGTCTTTATCATTTTGATCAACAATTATGATCAAGCGATTATTAAAGGAATAGTTCACCCAAAAATGAAAATTACCCCATAATTTACTCACCCCCAAGCCATCCTAGGTGTATATGACTTTCTTCGTTCAGACGAACACAAGTTTTTTGTTTAGTTTTTTTTTTAATTTATCCTGGCTCTTCCAAGCTTGGTAATGCTGGTGGATAGTGGCCATTATTTTAAAGCTCCAAAAATCACATATATCCATCGTAAAACTAACCCATACGTCTCCGGGGGGTTAATACATCACATATATCCATCGTAAAACTAACCCATACGTCTCCGGGGGGTTAATACATGTCTTCTGAAGCAGATCGATGGGTTTTTTGTAACAAAAAAAAAAATTATATTTTTAAAATTACAAACTCAAATCACTGACTTCCGGCAACGGCCGTATGCGCGTTCGCGAGAGAGTCGAGTTCCGGCTTCTTGGCTGACCTCTGACTCGACGTATGACGTAAGCCGCATTCGTAGCTTAAACTCAGGAGAGAATAGACGAACGAGGATAGAGCAATACTAAAAGCAGGTAACAAATTAAAAGTCGAAAACGAGAAGTTAAACAAAAAGAGGTCAGCCAAGAAGCCAGAACTCGACTCTCTCGCAAACGCACATACGGCCGTTGCCGGAAGTCAGTGATTTGAGTTTATAATTTTAAAAATAGAAATATTTTTGTTACAAAAACCCATCGATCTGCTTCAGAAGACGTGTTAACCCCCCGGAGGCTTATGGGTTAGTTTTACGATGGGTATATGCGATTTTTGGAGCTTCAAAATAATGGCCAATTTCTTCTGAAAGAAGAAAGTCACATACACCTAGGATGGCTTGGGGTTGAGTAAATTATGGGGTAATTTTCATTTTTGGGTGAACTATTCCTTTAAGGATGCATAACATGCAATAATTTTGTTGAATTCGAGGTCTAGCTCATTGTCCAAATATCTCCTCTGTCCAGCTGTTTTTGAATGCAAAAACACATCCCAGGTTTTCCACTTCATATTGACATTACTGCTGCTTGCTCATCATGTGCATGACGTCATTTGTGCACAGCTGCTAACCTAGTCATTTCTCTGCTCTTTACATCTCCATACACTTTAATTTTTCATAGAAGATATTTTTTCATTTAATTACATCACATTACAGAAGCATAATTGCTTGTAATTTCATTTCTCAGTTGTTTCTCTGATCCAAACGTGTTACTAAAATAGGCCACCTCCCCTAAACTATGAACTTGCTGATGCACTGCAGCCTAAAAATGTACCTGATTCCTACAGCTCTCAGCGCAGGATGTTAGAGAGGCCTCCTCCCCCAGAAAGGTGGGAGCATTGCTTAGTCAAAGGCTCCTTATCTCAGCAGCCCAAAGTAGGCTAAATATACCCCCTCCTGAGAGCCATGGCCGGGGTCAGCTGAGCTCCAGCATGACTAGGCTGTTGACTCTCAGGAGAATGGGAGGAGGCCTGGAAGTCGGGGGGTGTGACATTCCTCCCAGACAGACTAAAATAGAGAAGGGGCAAAAAAGCAGGAAAGTCTTTGAAGCCTGACAGCTCCTCCGCTGGTCGTCTGGAGGCACTTTTAAAGAGACAGACTGTCTGATTTCAAGACAAGAGCTGGAGGCATTGGCGTACATGTGGGTGTGCAGGATGGGGTCAACAGTTAAACCATTCAAAGATGTCTCACTCTATCCCAGACGGCTAAAGCAGACAGCATGGTCACAGACCAGTGCCTTTGCCCTCTGCCAGACCAAATTTATTTATACAGCCAGGCAAAGAGAAGTCATGTTTTTGTGTGTGTGTCAGCCCTTTCCGTAGAGTATAGGACAGGGGCCACGGAAAACTTATTTTAGCTGTAATTATTAATTATTAAAAGCAAGATTTGATGTGTGGAGTATCTGTCTCTTTTTCTGTGCAGGGAAGAGGTGAACGACAAGCTGAGAGACATGCCCGATGGTACTTTCCTGGTACGGGACGCCTCGACCAAGATGCAGGGAGATTACACACTAACGCTAAGGTAACTCAAAATATTTTAGAACCCTCTCCATTCAGCTTATATTGATCTGTAGTCTAACACAATCTCTTTTTTTCAATACAGGAAAGGTGGAAACAATAAGCTAATAAAGATCTACCACCGGGATGGGAAGTATGGTTTCTCAGACCCGCTCACGTTCAGCTCAGTAGTTGAGCTCATCAGTCACTACAGGCACGAGTCACTGGCCCAGTACAACACCAAACTGGACGTAAAGCTCATGTATCCCGTCTCCCGCTACCAGCAGGTAAATGGGTTTAGATTGAGGGCGGGGGTATCACATTTACAGCCATCCCTTCCTTTCCTTTTACCTCTGTCCGCCCACCTCTCCCTCCCTCGCTCCGGCCCTAAAGAGTGTGTTTCCTGAATGAATTGTGCAGCTTGTTGTGAGTGAAACTGCAGAGGCTGCAGGATGCTTTTGGCATGAAATATTACTTTATTGCCACAGCAGCGCACCTCCTAAATAATTGCACACATCCACAATGTCGAAAGGCCATCCAGGCATTTATTCGTTTCCCCCCTCCTCCTCCTCCTTCGCCCTCCCGGTATCTTTCTCAGACACACAGGTGCTCATTATTTAGGGGGTTCCACAAATGTAAGCCCTCGAGAGGCACTTACAGATTCCAAGATTTTTATTAATGATTCCTGGAAGAAAATTCCTGAAAAATGGCTTTCACTTTGTAAGCAAAACCTACAGTATGTTGCTGCGAGTAGTCCTTTTTTTCCCATCGCACTTTTCTTCGCTCAGCAATTCATATCAATAACAATGCATTTACTCTCACTCTCTCAGGATCAGCTGGTGAAAGAGGACAACATTGATGCAGTGGGGAGGAAACTCCAGGAATATCACAATCAATATCAGGAGAAGAGTAAAGAATATGACAGACTCTATGAGGAGCACACAAAAACCTCACAGGTAAGCCTCTTAGAACATCGCTGTCGGATCGATAGACAACCGACCCATTAACTCTAGTGCTAAACGCCGCATGCACAACATGGACACAAACAATTTATTCCATTGCAGAAGCTCATTGACCAATTAACCAAGTCTATTAAGAGGCACAGCCCTTTTGAGGTCGCACCACATCCATTGATTGATCTTTCCTTTGATTGCAGGAGATCCAGATGAAACGTACTGCAATAGAGGCCTTCAATGAGACCATTAAAATTTTCGAAGAACAGTGTCACACGCAGGAACGCTACAGTAAAGAATACATCGAGCGATTCCGCAGAGAGGGCAATGACAAAGAGATTGAAAGGTATGCAAAATCCTCAATTAAGACAGCTCTGGTCGGCAACCTTGATCTATGGGTTTACAAATCGTTCTTCTTTCTCAGGATCATGATGAACTACGAGAAGCTCAAATCCCGTCTTGGCGAGATTCACGACAGTAAGACCCGGCTTGAACAGGACCTGAAAACGCAGGCTCTGGATAACAGGGAGACGGACAAGAAAATGAACAGCTTAAAGCCAGATCTCATTCAGCTCAGAAAGATTAGAGATCAGTACCTTGTGTAAGAGGAACCTTCCTTTGCGGCTCATTTCATCATCTTCATTATTGAGTTTTTCCTCAATGTATAAACACTCCACTACTTCTTTCTCATGCAGTTGGCTCAATCATAAAGGTGTTCGACAGAAACGAATAAACGATTGGCTGGGGATCAAAAACGAGAACACGGATGAGTAAGTCAAATTGTCAGATATTACTTCAAATTTGACATCAAATGACTGGCTCCATCACAGCATTAACACATTTTCTCTCCAAATCGCAGGGCCTACTTCGTCAGTGAGGAGGATGAGAATCTGCCACACTACGATGAGAAGAGCTGGTTTGTGGGGGACCTAAACCGAACGCAGGCAGAGGACTTGCTACACGGCAAACCCGATGGAGCCTTCCTCATCCGCGAGAGCAGCAAGAAGGGCTGTTACGCCTGCTCTGTTGTGTAAGTATCTTAAGACGTTATAGACATAGTGAGGTTAGAGTAATGCTGGGCGGTGTACTGGTTCATACCGAATACCGGTGTTTATTTTTCTTATGATATGAATTTTTCAAATACCGCAATACCGGTGTCATTTAAATAACGTTCGGAACGCGACACTGTTTGAGAGGGGTCTCTTTTCACTGTTGCATTGTGGCGAGGACACAGCTGTATGTGTTACTAAGCGTTAAAGTTCTGAAGCTGTAGAACGTGATGACACAGAAGAACTCATCCACAATATCTACCGCCCGCTGCCATCAGCTCCCGCGTCTCACACACGAGCGTGACTTTAGCACTATATTTAGCGACTTTCAGACCCTTTTAGCGGCTTTTTTCCATAGAATATACAAACTGACAAATCTAGCGACTTTTTTGGGTAAACCTTAGCTATGGTTCAGTTGGAAGATGTCTCCAGTGCTGCCCCGCGAGTGCGAAATCTGACTCTCCCGGCACAGTGTCGCCTCTCTCGGCGTCTGTTCTGTGCAGTGAGCGGCAGAGAAGCACCGCATTCAGCTGGCTGTACCGCAGCAGACTCGTCAGTAAATGAGTACAAAACAGCGTTTCCAAGCACCTGCCACTAACTGACTGTTTGGAATTATAAATATGAGCATAGTTCATCTGTTAATATTATGCACTTTTTTGTTTGTTTTTTTTTTTGTTTTTTTTAGTTTGTTACTCAGACGCAGGCAGTGCGCTGCATGAGACAAAAATGTAATATAGCCAAAACCACCGCATAGCCACTCGTTAGTGTAACGTTAGATGCATGTTTATTTTATCAGACGATATCGCAAATATAAATGAGAGTGACTCCTGGTTAACATGTATTAATGGGTCGTGTTTAATCACTATTTAGTGTGGAATTTTTCTACAATATTCGCTTATCATGACAGTAAAATAGGGCATTCGAAGTCAATCTACTGCAGTTTTTCCTCTCTCAATCAGTAGAAAATGTGGTTAACACCCAGTCATGCATGACAAAAATAAATACCGTCATATACCGTGAAACCGGTATAATTTAGAAAAATACCGTGATATAAATTTTTGGTCATACCGCCCAGCACTAGGTTAGAGTTATGGCAATGAAATGGGAGAATGATGATTTCGTCAGGTGTCTACAAATATTTTTTTTTTTTTTTTTTTTTGACTGTTTGTATACCTTCATGGCCTAGGTTTTTTTTGTCATTTTTATTTCAGTTTTAATATTTTTTTTTTTAATTGTCAATTTTGTCATGGTACAGTTTGTCTATTTTACAAAAATAGCGTATGGTTTTAGATGAAAATGACATTTACGTTAACGATAGTCTACAAAATGACAAACTTGCATTAAAATTTTAACATTAAGGCCATTTTAGTCTATTTTTTTGTCTCCTTCACCATATGATGATTGATACAACATGTATTGGTCCTCTTTGATTATGTTCTGTGTGGCTGAATCAGCCACCTCTAGAGCGATATTAACTTTGGTTGTCATTGAGCAAACGGATTGCTTTTAGTCTTTGTCTGATGTCAGATTCTGGTTCGAAATCACATTGATAATGAGATCTGTCGTGTTTCTGTCTGTAGTGTGGACGGCGAGGTGAAGCACTGCGTCATCTACAGCACACCGCGCGGCTACGGATTCGCCGAGCCCTACAACTTGTACAGCACTCTGAAAGACTTGGTCCTGCACTACCACCAGACCTCACTGGTCCAGCACAACGACTCGCTCAACGTGCGGCTGGCGTACCCAGTGTATGCACAGATGCCCTCAGGCCCTCGGAGATGAAGACTCGCCCCCCAAAATTAAAAACTCTACACTCATGGGAGGGGGGAACAGTTTCTGAACAAAAAAAAACAACAACAACATACCAACAACAAAAAAAAAAAAAACACTTGCTGCAACACACGTCAGCCACCTTGGAGTTATATATTTTTACAAGAACAATTTGGAGGGCATTCTTTCTAAAGACTGCTTGATTTGCACAAGGAAGTTTTAAATGTTTGTGAATGTGAAAAAAAGCAGAAGGAAGCAGAGGAGGCGAGTTTCAGGTGACCCGCGCTGCTACCTAAACTCCAGCTGGGACTTTTTACATGCTCCATTTTAGCTTTTAGCTTAAGCTTTTTTCCTGCCTCTATTCTCACGTCTTTCTATTTTTCATTCAGCTGTTTTTGTTTGTTTCTTTTTGTATTGTTGTAAAATTCTTAACTATATGTAAAGCAGGAAAATATTTAGTTTAAATGTCTCCATCTCTCTCTTTATGTGTTTAAAAAAGGCAAAAACTATGTAGCAAACAGACGACTGACACTTTCCAGAGTGTTCTCACAGTGACTGCTGCTGAATGAGGGGTTGTGGGATGGTTTGGGAGGGCACAAGTGAAAATGTGTTGTAGTCTTAAAAACAAAAGCTTGTTTTAACACAAATCTTAGAGGTGTTTTTTTTTTTTTTTTTTTTTTTTCTTGTTTTCGGTTTGGCTGGATCAAAAGTTGTCCTTTCCTAAGCAGTTAAGATCGCTACAGCTCAGTGCAGAGACCAAAGTTGGCATGGGGAGGACTTTTCTTTTTCTTTTTTTACGCTAAATTTGGCTTATATCAATTGAGCGAAATTATACTTAATATAATTGGTTTGCAAACTACTCAAAATAGTTTGGGTCTGTGTCCTGTGAACAGAAGCTCCACATGTTTTTAAGAACCAAAATCTCATGCACAGACACAGTCGACATTAAGCACTTATGTAGAAATGACAACTAACCACTGCACCATAATTGGGAAAAAAAAAAAAAAACGTGGTTTTTAAATAATTAATTGGATTTGTGTACCTGTCAAACATGTTCAAAAGACGTTCTTCAGTAAGCGGGAGCAGTGTTAGAGCAGATGTGCTTTAGTACGTAACTTGAAAAAAGTGCAATCCAGCTTTTGATGGTAGAGAAGTGGTCTGTCAGAGAGATAAACAAACTGCTCTCGGTGGCATCAAAAAGCGATAATCACTTGAACCTTTTGAAGAATTTCCTTTAAAAAAGCCCCTTTATTGCCTAGTGCTTCTTCTCTTTTTAGCAGGTTGACTCGTTCTGTATCAGAAAAGAGAATATACACTTTTCAATGTTTGGCTGCCTGTTGGTTTTAATGTCGCACAATAAAACCTTTATGAAAATATTTAAAGCTATATGCACAATATTCACTGTCAGTACATCATTAATATCACTTCCTGTTTTTGTTGGGCTTCTGGCATACAGATGTCCAGTTTAGTATTAAAGTTCACATTGTTATTTTTCTTTTTCTCTCACAGTTCCCCTTTTTACAGTTTGGTTGTATGTTGAAAACATCTTACAGGCCATTAACCAGCACAGACAGCCCTCACCCACCACTGTAAATACCCAACTCACTCAATGCACAGCATGCTGCGTTAGAAAAAGCAGCACATAACTGAAAACTTAATGACATTATTTGTCAAAACACTCTAATGGCAATTCCTAACTATTTTATATTTTGGCAAATTAGTGGCAAATTCGAAAAATTGTACCTTTTTGTGCAATCTGCTTACACCCAATTTACGTTATAAGTTTTCGTATGAATCAAAACAAATGCCAAAAACGTAAAATAGTTGTTTTTTCATGAGATTGTGTTGTTAATTGTTTCTAAAGTGCTCTGTGTTATTTGAGATGGAAACTTGTGGATGGTTGGTGGATTAGTTTGGAAACAGACAGAGCATTCAATCAGATCAGCTGTTGAGATGAACTTACAACCTAGAGTCCTAATGAAAACCACATGCAGACAGGGAAACTGATGAAGGTTTTTCCCATCCACTATTCTTTTCAGTTGCTCTTCCATTTGCCATTGCAAGTGGCTGTGGTTTTCTTGGGTTTGATTGGGTGTTACTGGCAGAACGCGGCGTTCTTGTCTTGTCTGATCTAGCACCGCTGTGGCACGACCAGAACACGCTAGCCTCAGCAGATCAGCTGCTTGATTTTAGTTCTGTGTGTGCGACTGTTCACGAATACGTCTTTGCAGCCTTGGTGTTGCCATCTTTTCTGTGGTTTAGTTTTTGGTTAATGTGTTCTATAGTGTAGGTCCAGCTTTATTATGTTCATTTTATTCTATCCTCCAAATGTTTTAAGTTTCAGATTCATGTTTTTTTTTTTTTTTTTTTAAGCTGGGCCCCAGAGGGGCCCCCTGTCTATTACTTGAACTCTTGCCTCACTCACCATTGAATGTCTTTAATAATACATAGATACATTTATTAAAACACAGGAAATCCCTTTTATGGCATGAGTGGATTGAGTATAAAATGTGTCTGAACATTTACTCTTAAGACTAGAACTCAACTTGTGTGTTTTATTGAAAGTAAAGGGGCTTATTTATGTTCACAGAGCTGATTATTGGAGTCCAGTATAGCACACATCATATTTGAAGAGTTTTAGAGTTATTTACTAGACTAGTCACAAAGCTATTTTACATTAAACAGTTCACGCCATGTTCGTACATGACATTTGTTGGAAAAAAAAAAAAAAAAAAAGTCACTTTTTTTGCTATGATTATTAGTGTTTTCCCAGGCATTGAGACCAAAGATTTAAGTTTGGTTTGTTTTTTATTTTCTTGGGTAGTTCTAGTTTTGAAGAGATGCATAATTTTTTGTATTTTATTTTTTGTATTTCAATTGCCTTGCTTCCATGCAAACTTAATTTTGTGTCTTAGTTTTGGGTTGCTATCGCTAGCCCCTCACTTGTCTGGCAAAATAACCATGTCTTTATTACTGTCCGTATATTGAAGGGTTCACTGTGGATTTGCTGGGGGTCAGTTTTTTGCTACAGTTTGTTTACCGAAATGAAATGTAGTTTTTAGGGCTGGTAATTTAACGCGTTAATTATATTAATTAATTACGGTGAAAAATAATGCGTTAAAATTATTAACGCATTTCACGCACTCGCCCCGCCCCAGACCTATGTGGGTCATCTGACATTTACAAATAAGAGGCAGGGCAACAACCCTCTGCGTGATGGAGCCTAGAGAACGTAGTTAGAATGTCCCTAAAATTCAAGATATGGGGCAAACATGCCCGTTTGAGTTGTCGTCTCATATTTACATCATATAGTTAAGCAATATCACACGAGCAATAGGCTAAGTGCAATATCACACGAGTGCAAATGTAAAACTGATCTTATACAACAGTTCAGTTTGTAAGAAGTTAATATTGTGTTATTTTAGACGTTGTCTGTTTTGCTCAGTGTTGCCAACGAAAATATAAAGACAATGTAGACCTATTCGTCTCCGAGCAACAAACAGCGGTATTTCATGTCTTAATGCACATTTTGAACGAATTGTGTGAATCATTTGGCGCATTGAACCATTGGCGCGTTGGATTTGAAGCAGCGTTGCACAGACCGATCGGTGTAGGACATCAAAGGACCGCGAGAGCGATTCAAAAACATGCAGAGTCGTCTGCTCTCTAATCACTCTCGCGGTACTTTGATGTCACACACCGATCGGTCTGATGGTGATGATCCGAACAAGCCTAATGATTCAATGGACCATTCATAAAGAACCATTTACTTCATTCAGCCATTTGAACGAATCAAATAAACGAATAAATGACTCGATGACTTAATCATTACGACATTTACCACTACCTACTGGCAGTTTTAGTTTATTATTTAGAGTATCATTTCATTAAAGAAATAATTTCATATTTCCATAGTAATAATAATAAAATTAATGAAATAAATTATTAAAGGTATAGTTCACCCACCCAAAATGACAATTGTGTTATTTACTCACCCTCATGGTTCAAAAGAGTATATGTAATACATTTCAAACAAAATATTTCTTGCTGAAGCTACTTTTTGTAATGTCTGTTTGATGCTTTACACAACAGTGACTTTAAATTATCTTTTTGGGAATAATTTCTCAAGCCAAATTTGATGTGCTATTAATTTGATTAATTAATCGCCACATCATGTAATTAATTAGCTTAAAAATTGTAATCACTTACCAGCCCTCGTAGTTTTGTTAAGCCTCAAATTGAAGTTTGGCCTAAAGTTCATTTTTGCACTCACTTATTTGTAAAAGATAAATGCTTTTTTGTGTGTGTGCGTGTCATCATAGTTATTCCTTGTCCTTAATTTGTCCGTTAGGTCACTAAACCACCTCTGAAGTTACCAAAATCAAGTGTTTCTATGCCTCTTTTCTTTACAGAATAGTCTTGCGTTCACTCCAGCTGGAGTCATTGTTGCTTTTTCTTTCTGTTTTGTAAAATTCATTAAAGAAAACAGACAACCCCACACAGAAATGTATGGTTTGTTTAGGAAAAAGAAGAAAAGTGATTGTCATTCTCTGCAGGGCAGAAAGCTGTGGGGTTTGTTGGTTTTCTTTGTTCCTATACACAAGAAAGCATGAAATATTCAGTTTTTCTTTTACCTTCCGAAAGTTTTCAGGGACATGAAAAGCATTGCATTGGGAATTCGTATGAGAGACATTTACTAGAGTGCTTTTTTTTTTTTTTTTTTGTATTGAAGTGGGAATGGGGGAAGTTCACACATTATAACAAGCCGACAGAATCAACAGTGCATTGCTTCAAAAGCTCAGAGGGTTTGGACATGTACCAAAACAACCTTTCTTGATTCATAACCGCTTGAGTTTTCAGTTAGACTCTGTACAAAGCAGGTGTTATGACTAGAAGACCTGGCTAAGGTTATTTCCGGACTGTTAACTAGCATTGGCTATTGCCCCTTGTGCAATTCTGCAAAGTTTTATTTGCAGTCAGGTTTGAATATGTTGTGATTCTCATTGGGAGTCTTTTGTGTTCTTACCACAGCTGTCCCACCAAGATATCCAGCACATTTCTTATATATATATAAATAGAGGTTTTCAAAAAAAGAAAAAAAAAAACTATCACTCTCCTTCCCACTTTGACATACGTAAAACCCAGCATGCTTCTTTGGTACTCTTGACTGTTGTTTTGTGTAAAAACAAAAAACAAAACTAAAAAAAAAAAAAAAAAAGATGTGGAACAAAAACTGTTAATTGTCCGTTTATGGTGTAGTCAAATATAAATTTTAATAGCTTATGAAAAAGTGTCTGCTTTTTCAGCTGAAATAAGTTGGAGCCCTTTGTTGCAGTGACTAAAAGCAAAAATGATGTTCACAAAAACTGAGACAGAGGAGCTGAAGCAATAGACAACAGCGTGTTCAATACCGTTTGCACAACCGACTCAGTAACGTATAAATGCATCTCATCTGAGACCTTTAAAATAATGTTTTCTTCTTACTCAGATACTCACTTTTATTCTGCATAAATCTAAATATTTCCTTACCACCAGCAGTGTTATCTCTGGACTTTTATAGACTCAGCTTGAGCAATAAGCCACAGGTTCTTGATGTCCAAAAAAAACATACATACTGCAATGAAAATGAACGTATTGCTCCGGCTCCGGTCCATTTATGCTTCTATAACGAGTGTTCATGTCTTATTAGACAAGTTACGGCACAAAAGGACATGAGATACTTAGCTCTGCATGTAGAGAACAAGAGATGTCAGAAATCCTCTATCTCAGACTTTGAATATCATTGCTGCTTCGGACTTATCTGTATTCTTCAGTTACGATTTCCACCACAAAACATTTTCTTGTATCTGTTACAATTGTTTGTATTGGTTATAGACTCTCCATTTGTTATGAGGTGAACTCATGTATATACTCAATGGAACTCCACAATATTCAGTTCTCTTGCAGAATAAAGAAAATATTTTGTTCAAGTCTCTGTCTTTGCATATTTTTCCAGTTTGTGGGTTCAGGAGATTTCATTATTGTTTATAGCCTATAAAATGTATATTATGTATTTTATAATTTTTAACATATGTAAATGACTTACGAAGTAAACACTTCACATTTTAAAGGCTGCACATGCTGCATAAATTATAGTTTACAGATTTTTTAAACATCAGGAAAAAAACAGGCTACCATAAATGTGGAGGTGGTTTAGTAATTGTTAAATATGTTAAGATGTCCCTAGTGAAAAATAAATATACTAAAATGTATTTGAAATACATTTATTTCATGCTAAGTATACGCTAAGTATACTACAAATACATTTACATATTTAATAAAAATACCCTGCAATTGTACTTTTAGTATACTGAACTGGTATAATTAAAGTCTGCAAAGTTCAAACAACTAATTTTGTACTTAATGCACTTTAATTGTGCAAAAGTAGTGCTGAAGTCCAACATAAGATGTACTGAAGTATATTTAAATGTGCTAAAGTGGAACTATTGCAAGTATACTTTAGGTGCACTTTAAATATCTTGCATCTAAAGACTGATATTATTCAAAGATCATACAATCCTCATCAATAGTGACATTAAAACACATTTTAGACTTAATATTAAGAAATGTGCATTGTGCACAAGTAGTACTCCAAATAAAGTTTAATTATAATTTTTATATCAGTAAGTCTCAAGCAATATGCAAGTAAATATGTTAATAGATTTGAACTACACTTAGTATGAAATAAATCTATTTTAAATATATTACGTTTTATTAGGGGTATTAATTTACATTTGGTGCAATCTCTAACTGTTTTTCTTAAAAAAAAAAAAATAATAAAAATAAATAATTGCCACCTTTTGATATGGATCAACACTGTCAGATTCACAAGTACAAATATGTCAAATATTTATTATAAACTAGCATTTACCTTGAATGAATGAATGAATTGTGACTAGAATGGTTTTCTGATTTTCAGCTTCTTCTATTCAGTTTTCTCCATCACCAGACTAAATTGGCAGTTTATGGTGTTGACTAACCATAATATTTTAATTTCTGGTGTCATTACCTAATAATAAAAATGATTTCAAATTAAGAAAATAATCTGAATGTCCAAAACAATTTCTGACAGAAACAGAAAATGCCAAACATCACGACACCACTATGACTAAAAAAGCACTATGACACTCACCAGAGCCTGTGTGACCTCGTCAAGCACCCTCAGGCTGTAAACTTACTTTTATATTGCCTGATTTTACAAATGCCTGCATAAATATCAGCCTGTGTTGACAAAAAAATACAGGGGCACAGCTGTGAAACCTGTTATAAGAGGTGTATTTCAAAATTAACCTATTCCTTCTGTCAGGACATAGTACACACTGTTCTTTTACTTTTACTTTACTTTTAGTCATTTAGCAGACGCTTTTATCCAAAGCAACTTACAAATGAGGACAACAGAAATAATCAATTGTAGTATTAAAACAACTAAAACTGATCCAAAATTAAAAGCTAAAACTTGATAAATAGTATATATACACACACATTAAAAAAATAATTAAATAAAACAATAATTAAAGAACAAAATAATTAAAGAACAAAAAGGTATAAGAGTGTAATAATGATTCTAACATAAAACTAAGCCAAACACCAAAAACAACTACGTGCATGTACACATGCATACATCCATAAATTCAATATTATTTCATTTCCATGTAGTTTGTTGAAGTACTAAAATAACTCAAATTAAATAAAACTAAAACTTAATAAATAACTTATACAGACATAATAGAAAAAAAACTAATAAAATGACGAACATTACTACAACTGTAACTAAAATTAAAATAGATAACATATACAAATCAAACTACATTAGTTTAACAGTAATCCTAAAAAAATTACTGTGCCAAACATACAAGTAAGAAATGGTTATAAAAACTGAAAGAGAAGTGAAACAAGTAATAGGAAAGAGAATAAATGAAAAGCGATACTTATCCCTTGCCGGTGTCCCTGTCCGGTGGAGTCGCACGGTAGAGTCTTTACACACTTCGGTCTTCACATAACGAGGGCTTCACACGAGGGCTACCGCGGTATAATAACCTTTTTTATACCCGTCTAACACATCACTAATTGAATTCAGCTGGACACACTTTCCTGTTAATCACAATAAATGGCCACGCAAGCGCAGACACTAACAAGGTACGCCCTACAGTATGAGACCAAACGCGATTTCAGCACGTCTCGACTCAGTAAACAAAACAAGCATTTCCTAGCAACGGCAACTGCGCTAAACACTAATGTGACAAGTAAATACACTTACGAGCTACTTTTACTTTTAAAGATATATACATTTCTGATTTAAGTTTAATATATATTAATCTATACGTGAAGCATTGAACTAAGCTCTGAGGACAGGTGGTTTTAACGAGAAGGATAACATTATAATATCAAGTAAAAATAAATAAATAAAATGGTGTTTTGTGTTAAGAATAATCTCTTAATTTCATAATATTTCTATTTTTAAAACAAATAGCAGGTGAACCGTTTTAACTCATGCTTCAAGAATAAGTGGGCTGTGGAAACCTGCATTTGTTTTGGTAGAGAGAGTCTGCTATTATTTCTGGACCCAATTGTTTGGCCTTCATGCATGTCCAGACTGTTCTGACCTGCTCATGATTCTGGATCAAGGGCTAAGCTTTGGCTAAGTCCTCTGAGCCAAGTCTTTATCAGTCAGCACTGTGATACACTTTGTGCTAAGACAAGTGTCACATTAAACACAGCTGTAATTAATGATAAACAAAAACATCACATTCAAGGCATTCGTCCAGCTGCATGGATGATCTTCACTATGTGATCCGATACGATCTCTGGATTTGTTCAGAAGCTACTTGAAATACTATGAAAACAAAAGGCTTCGCTGGATTTTCAGGTTCTCTGCATATTGCACAACCTCAAAATGTACATGTACTATATTTAACAGATGTTTTCATTTAAAAATGTAAAGTCCTACAAAATATAAACTTTTATTATAAAAGCAACCTAACACTCTTTAAGGAGTTTTTAAGCTGCTAGAATGCATACAGCAGACCTAGAAGTCATTGTGAGTGTGCTATCTGGCCCTGGCAGGCTCATTAAACTTGACGTAAATCATTGGAAATGGAGATGAGAGGTGCTGACATCTCATATTCGTTAATCTATAAAGGTCAAGGGGCGTCGGATCTTTATTTCCTTTATCAACTGCACTCGTCCGGTGGGAACATGGGGTCATTGGGAGGGATGGAGTTTGAGCCCCCTGTGTCACCCTGCTAGAACTTTAGAAAACACAATAATAGCAAAATCAATAGCCTCCAAGTCGTGCTGTTCAATAATATCATGAGTTGATAGTTTCAGTTATTAAAAGGTGACGTTTCCCTTAGACCTCACCCCAGATATTAATCTGTGATTTGATTGTTTTGCTGAACTCATGAAGTTTATTTTTTCCCCAGTGCTACTTCGGTTGTGTAAATTTGATCGCTTTAAAGAAATGATCGCCTTTCAAAAACAGTAACCTTTGAAAACTGCCACCAAGGCATTTTTCCAGCTCTGTCAGAAATCACTGTGAGACACATTTGAGTCATCTCACCTCCCAAAAGACCATCGCTTTGGGCACTTACCTTGCCTTAATGTCTACTTTGGACATTCCCAAGATGAAAAGTCCGATGTAGGCCATTACCATTGTCTTATTCACATGCGGTTGGCTGGTTAAATGGCTGAGTCAGCGGAGGATCCCAGAAAAATCACAGCACTGTCCAAATATACTGCAAAAGAAAGAGCCCATGGTGAGATTTTGTTGATGTGTCAATCAAAATTGCTGTATTTGGCTTTATTGGCACACCACATCTCCAAAAACGCAAACCTAATGACTGATGAATGTCTGATGAAGAGCCATACGGCTCAAAACGTCACCTGTGGTGAGAACATGAAATAAACATTTTTGCATTTTTGGAACTGTGGTGTGACAACATTTCCTTCCTTTTATTGTTTACAACAGTTGAGTACCATCACGGAGGTTTTTGTTGCCCGTCAGATTTTTTTTTTTTTATTTTATTTTTTTTTTTTTTTTTACTTTTTTTGTGTATTTGGCTTTGTCTCATTACATATAAACGGAAAACAGAGATAGAAACACTTCAGCCAGTAATGGCCTAATATTTTGTGTTATCTGTGCTTTTGTGATTTTGAATCAAGTAATTAAATTAAAATCAAATTTATTGCAAAGATTAATCAAAATATCACAATATCAATGCAACGATGACAGTCTCAGTCTTAGGAATAATTTTACAAAGTTATAGTCTAAGATGTTATAAGTGCATGTAGACAGTGTCAGTGTTGGGAAGGTTACTTTGGAAATGTAATAGGTTACAGATTACAAGTTACCCTATTTAAAATGTAATAAGTAGTGTAACTGTTTCAATCACTTTATTAAAGTAATGTAACTGATTACATCTGATTAATTTTTGATTAATTTTCTAAATTTCTAATGAATGTTTTCAACTGTTAATCATCACTTGAATTAAGATTATAATAATTTAAAGCACAGCGCCACAAAATCAGACTTTAGCAACTCTTTTTACTTTAAGATAATTCTGAGGTTAAATACAGATTTAAAAATCATAAGAAAGTTTAATAGTT
This sequence comes from Spinibarbus caldwelli, assembly GCA_039654775.1. Taxonomy (NCBI): domain Eukaryota; kingdom Metazoa; phylum Chordata; class Actinopteri; order Cypriniformes; family Cyprinidae; genus Spinibarbus; species Spinibarbus caldwelli. Next base: position 20,081,264 of record CM077237.1, read on the forward strand.
ACGATACTGTTTTTGAAATCAAATCTTTGCATAGCTATGAAAGGAAACACTGGCATCTAACAATGCATTGGAAAAAAAAAACAGTTAAGGTCCTTGCACACCGAGTCCAAAATTTTTGTCAGAAATTTTTCGGGTTCGATTTTCTGCATTTTTCGCATCTGTAGCAAGCATTTTGACTCAGTGTGCAAGGTTTCTATGCGTGACAATAATGAATAAAAAAAAAAACCACATATGAAAATTTCAGACTCAGTGTGCAAAGACCTTTAATCTTAAAAAATAAAGCATAAGCATAAACCCAAACAGGAAATAAAACATTTATCAAAAAACATGTGTCCTATTCCCTGTAGCTAATTTAATTACACTTTTTTTTCTCTGTAACTGTAACAGATTGCAGTTACATTTATTTTGTAATTAAATTATGTAACGGCATTACATGTAACTAGTTACTCCGCAACACTGGAAAATGTATATACAAGATTCATATTTTTATTACAGTCCACAGTTGTAAAACTCACCTTGGCTTTCAAAATTAGAAACTGGTATTGTACAATAAATCTTGACTTCATGCAATTTCCCAGTGGGATACTCATATTTCTGATTTGTCTGATAGCACTTCAAATTAGGTTTGTCCTTGGTTTGTTAATTGGAGGTATGCATCCAAACACTTAAAAAGGACGGAGACATCCTTTAACACTTGACAGTGATAAAATGGGATCAGAATGGTGCAGATAACCAGTTCAATTACCTTGAAATATCCATATTCTTTATGGAGTGATACACACCATGATCATCCATCAATCTATCCAAATAGTTTCCTGCTGATTGCAATCAAATAACTCAATTATCTAATTAGTCACTGCATCATCCTTTTACCTAATGGGTGCACATTAGATCTCTCTCTTTCTCTCTGTGTACAGCCCACAGGCAACATTCAGTCCTAATGAAAAAATAACTTCATAGTTTTCCATGCCTTGCTCCTTCCATTATTTCATATCCATACAAAGTTTCCTTCATTTCAAATTAAATGTTGACTTTGTTTTGGTGCCCAGCCGAGGCAGATGTGGACTGTATAAAGACAGTGTGTGAAGCTGCTGTGACCGTTCAGCGACTTCCTTATTCTGACAGGTTATGGGTTTTGGAATTCGCTGCCAATCCTATCACATTTCCCTCTGAGCGCTTCAAATATCTGGCACAAGAGACTGACATAGAGGAACTGTATTTCTCCACATCCCTCCTTTGGTTATGCTGACTAGTGTGCTGAAAATTGCTGCTATAAAATGCAAGGAAAGGAATGAGAATATAAATATTGGAGACCAGCCTAACTAACAATAAGTAGACAGTTTAGTAGAATTTTACTACATTTTGCAGTAAGTAGCATGACAGTAGAAATTCTGTTTTCATAAGAGAGGTTAATGTTAAACTAAAACTACTAAAAATCAGTAACTAAAATAAAGCTAAAATAAAATAAACAATAAATAATAGATTAAAGACTAATTAAAGGGATAGTTCACCCAAAAATTAAAATTCTGTCATTAATTACTCACCCTCATGTTGTTCCAAACACGTAAGACCTCCGTTCATCTTCGGAACACAAATTAAGATATTTTTGATGAAATCTGAGAGCTCTCTGACCCTCTCATAGACAGCAAGGGTACTACTTCTTCGATCAAGGCACAGAAAGGTAGTAAGGACATCATTAAAATGGTCTATGTTACATCAGTGGTTCAACCGTAATTTTACAAAGCTACGAGAATACTTTTTGTGTGCAAAGAAAACAAAAATAACTTTATTCAAAAATGTGTCTCCTCCATGTCACTCTGGTGCCTTTTTGGAGAGTATCACGATGCATACGCATGCTATGATCTGAACGTAAACAACGTATGTGCGTGCTTTGATCTTAACAGAAACAAGGTGCAGCGAATGCGTGTTCTGTGTCAGCAGCACCACGTGCGTATGTTTTTTACGTTCAGATCGTAGCATGCGCATACATCATGATACTCTCCAAAATGGCACCAGGGTGACGCGGAGGAGACACATTTTTGAATAAAGTTGTTATTTTTGTTTTCTTTGCGCACAAAAAATATTCTCGTAGCTTCATAAAATTACGGTTGAACCACCGATGTCACATGGACCATTTTAACAATGTCCTTACTACGTTTCTGTGCCTTGATCGTGGTAGTACCCTTGCTGTCTATGGGAGGGACAGAAAGCTCTCAGATTTCATCAAAAATATCTTAATTTGTGTTCGGAAGATGAATGAAGGTCTTACAGGTTTGGAATGACATGAGGGTAAGTAATTAATGACAGAATTTTCATTTTTGGGTGAACAAATACACAAATATTTATTTATATGAATGTTTCTAAATATATCTATATATATATAAACTAATAACTAACTTAAAATGACAAAAGTACATTACATTTCTTTACTTACACTAAAATTTAAGTTTAAAGCTGATTAAAAATATGAAGTATTATAGAAGTATATAAATAATACTAAAATAACACTGTTTAAAAATGTTTCTTCCAGTAACAAGCCATTAACTCCAAACAATTAGCAGTGTAGCACAACAAATTTATTAGTAGTAGTTGTAGTAGTAGTAGTATAAATTTGCCACCCTAACTGAGGTAATTGTGAAAAATTTGATCTAATTATTATTAAATCAACACTCACCAGAGCCTGTGTGAGCCTGTGATATGACTTCAATATTGCCTTATTTTATAAATGTTTTCATAGATATCAGACAGTGTTAACACAGAAAGTATATGGTCACAGCTATATTTTAATTTAATTGTATTTTAACTATTGAAATCATGATTAGATTAGAAAGTGATAAAATGAGCAAAAAATGCCAAAAAACTTTCTGCATCACACTTTTCCCTAAAACTACCGAGCCTGTTATGTCCGCACAGAGGTTGTGTGATAGTTTATATAGTGATACTGGGCAGTTTTCATTTGACTGTATTTTTGGCATTCTCACAGATGAGCCATTCAGTCAGTTTCCCCAGAATTGAGCTCTGTTGAGGGAGAGCTGCTGACTCTGCAGTCAGGAAGCACAGGTGACATGTGTCAGACTGTCCTAGCAGCCCAAGGCCTCGACTACTCCCAACTAAAAGAGAAGACGCTGTCTGCCAGATAGCAGTAGTCATCTGAAGCCTCTTCACCTATAGCTCTCATATCTCTCCAACATCATGACAAGGATCTTTCCAGCTCCAGACAGACAACCTTCAGAGAAAGGTCTGTGCTGAACCTTGCTTGACGGGACGCAGACCCCCGTGTGCTGTCAGCTATCATAAACAAGGCCTGAGTTCTGATTAATGTGTGTTCATAAAACGAAAATGACTCACTACTGATGTGACTGAGGGCAATCAAAGTTTAGCATCTGTAAAATGCTAATAAAATGGCATGTAACTAAAGCTGTGAGTCATCATCACGCTGGGCAAAGTAGCACAAAGTTTCCGTTAGAAGACATTATATAGAGTTGTTCACCCAAAAACATAAATTTTGTCATTTACTCGCTCTAATGTCATTACAAGCCTATAGAACTTTCTTTCTTTCGTGGAAAACAAAAAAAGAATTTATGAAGAATATCCAGGCTGCTCTTTTCCAAGTCAATGGGGATGTGGGCACAGCTTGTGAGTAAACTTTTATAACTTTCTAAAATTAATTGAGAATTTGGAATGAGCTATAATTCTGCTGGGAAAGTTTCTGCTCATGAGTTTTGATCTTTAAAGTGATGTTTTTAGAGGCACGCATTTACTTTCATCTATACTTCATCAGGTTCTGGGGTTGGATGTTGTCGAACCATAAATCCACTGAAAAGAGACTGATTAAGAAAAACAGAGAAAGAGAGTGTGTAAAGGGGGCTGTAGAAAGCGAGTAAAAGGGAAAGGTGTATGTTGGTGTTGGCAGAGGAGCTGCAGATGTTGGCAGGAGTGGAGGAAGGTGGTGGAGGAGCAGAGAAGCGAGCCAAGCTTTGCATATATCTCCAATAAAAAGGCAGAAAAATCACGTTCAAATGTTTGGTCAAGACAGGAGTCTGTGACCTCTATGGGGTCAGGGGTGGTACTGCAGCAGTAAGCCAATGGTGGTTATTGTCTCAAACTATTTTTTGTGAAGAAATGAAAATATGCATTAAACAAAAGTTTACTTTTATATATTTTATATATAAAGTATATTAATTTAAGCTGAAGTTAAAAAAAAAGCTAAAATGTAAGGTACTTTACTTTTTGCATGCTGTAAAATTTTTTTTTTTTTTTTCTCTTATGGCAGCATTTATTTGATCAAAAATATAGTAAAAACAGTAATACTGTGAAATATTATTACAACTTAAAATAACTGTTTGTATTTTAATATATTTTACAATTTTATTTATTATCAATGTTAAAAGCAGTTGTGCTGCTTAATATTTTTTTGGAAACTGATATATTGTTTAGGATTCTTTGATCAACAGAAAGTTCAAAAGAACAGAATTTATTTAAAATGGAAGTCTTCTGTAACATGTTTCTCTTGATCAATTTAATGCTTCACTGTTGAATAAAAGTAATGGTAACACTTTACAATAAGGTCTAATTTGTTAACATTAGTTAATGTATTAACTTACATGAAGAATCAATGAACAATACATTTATTAAACTATTTATTCATCTTTGTTAATGTTAGTTATTAAAAACACAATTGTTCATGGTGTGTTCACAGTGTATTAACTAATGTTAACAAACACAACTTGTGATTTTAATAAAGCATTAGTAAATGCTGAAATTAACATTAACTAAGATTAATAAATCCTGTAGAAGTATTGTTCATTCTTAGTTCGTGTGAACTAGTGTAGTTAACTAATGTTAACTAATGAACCTTATTGTTAAGTGTTACCAAAGTATTAATTTCTTTGAAAAAAAAAAAAAACACACACACACACACTTTGATAGGTCTGTACATCCCAAAAAAGGCTATTTTAATGACTTTGCAATGGCTTAAACAAAGCATGTGTACAAAATGTAACAGGAGTTCTCTGTTCCATGAATTGGTATGAGAACTAGACGATAAGAGATGTTCAGAATGATTTTTAAGAGCCCTTTTGTGAAAGCACTATACGTTTGTTCTCAAGACTGTACCTGTCACCTGACACTTCTGTGACAGTGTTTACATAAGGGTGGTGCTGGGTGTGTGAAAGAGGGTTAAATTACAGGATATGTGGTCAGGCCACTAAAAAAATCTGCAAAGTAATGTTTATAAATATAACAGTGACCTACAGGTCCCTTTCAATGGCCTCCTTTTAACCCTGCGTCTATTACAGGTCTGTGATGTTGGCCTGCGGTGCAGTGGGCAGTTTCTGAATGAGGGCTAGTGTTCTTCTGGACCGGGGGGAAGGACTGTTACACTTTAACGGCTATGTTTGTCCACCCTGTGCTCAGGTTAAAGAAACTCTGGCGTATTTGTTTAAGCCGTGGCCTTGTTTTTTTGATGCTACGACCCGGACCGCATGTTTGAAATAAGCTCCAGTTTCCCCGGCGGTGGCTGAAGTGGACAGGAAAGCCACAACATTATGAGAACTCTGCAGCAGATGTGCAGTTCCTATTTCAATGGTTTAATGAATGTTTATTTAATGTTAAGACCTGGCTGTCTATGCTTTCACTGGCTGGACTGCAGCAGTGTGAAAAGACGTGCGAACAGTGTGACTGGAGATTAGTTCAGGTATTTACACACTGTTGAGTGCTGTAAATGGATACATGAAACAGAATATGTGAACTTCTACGATGACGAAAACAAAGGCAAAAAAATCTAATATGCTGATTTGGGGCTCAAAAAACATTTCTTAGTATCAGTGTTGAAAACAAATTTTGATAATAAAATGTATATACTGACACATGAAACAATACATGAACTTTACATGGTAGCAAATTTTGAAAATAAAAGGGTATGTATACACTATACACACACACACAGAGAGAGAGAGAGAGAGATTATTCAGTTTAAGTGTGTGTGTGTGTGTGTGTGTGTGTGTGTGTGTAAAAGAACTGAAATGTCATATTGGCGGTGTATCGTTTTTAAAAGTCAGACAGAAGAGAAGACTTGAGGGACTCAGTGTCTCAGAATGTTTAAAGACTGATGTCAAAAATAACATAAATCAACATTTAACTCAGTGATATTATCTCATTATGTATAGCATGACATTTCATGGTATTGCTAAATGTCACACAATGAGATCACAAATTTACCCTTCACTATAAAGGAAAAACTGACTCTAGAACTAACACTGCACAACATTACATGCATTTTGAAGAGCTGACGACAGTTACTCAAACTTTCCTCTGTGATACACTAATGGAAGACACAGAGATGTCACTTTAGGAATTTTCCTTAGACCAAAATGCTAACAAAATAAAATAAGGGAAATGGCAGTGAAGGAATGGAACAATAAATAAGGGCAGGGTTAGACAAACACAACGGAAGAGGGAAATTTACTTGAAATATCCTCACATGCAAAATGGAAGGGTTTAACTTTTGGAAGGATGTGTACGTCGCTTTGCCCATGCAGAGAGATTATTTCATTTTGCTTCTCACTACACGCTTAATATCAGGCATTATGAGACTGATTTAGACAGGAATACAAAGAAATAAAGAAGATAGACATGAAAGTTTGGTTGTCTAAATGTATTACTTAAGCAAATAAACTATTTTTAAATTTTATTTATCCTGTAAAAGCCTGACATGTGAAATGATGGTTTTTGAAATGGAACAGTTTATTGAACCTTAAAAAATGCTAAATAAATAAATAAATAAATAAAGTTTGAATTTGTGTTAGATTTTTTTTTTTATTATTTTTTTTTTTTGAGCATCATGTTTGATTAATCAGGCTTTTATGGCTTATATATGATAATATGGAGCTCATACTCAAAGAGGAAAAACACCTCAATTTTATGTAGAAGCCCAAACTGAGCAAAAATATGTAATTTGGTTCAGTTGCTAATATCTATATGACCAAGAAGTAAAATGAAATTATGTTACCTTGTAATGTTAATCTATGAGATCTTTATATAACTGTATAGCAGACTAACATAAATGCATATAAATATCATTCTGTATCTCCTAATAACATGTCTATTTGGTCATAGTTCTGTAGATTTTATTGTGGGCGGCAAACATATAGTGCAATGCAATACAACGATTGAGAGATGTACATATAAATATTCCTCAAAAGCTGATATATCATATTTGATCAATTTTAACATGATTTTTCTAACAATGATGTATAGATAATCAAATAAACCTAAGTTGCAGTAAGTGTTCATCCTAAAATATTACTAATATACAAGTTATTCTTATGTTTATATTACAATTATACAAAAAGTTTTTTTGTTAAAGTATAAACTATCAGTCAGACGACAGAAGGCATGTAGTAAATTGTATACAAAAGATTTTTAGCAAAGTTTTTTATTATGTTAATTTAGAGTCATTTAAATTTTCATAGTAAATATGATTGTTTAATTTTATTTACACTAGAATTTTTATAGTTGTACACCTATCTACAAGTAGGTGATGATAAGTTAAGGATTAATATTAAATTTAAAAAATCATATGATTGTGTGTGTGTGTGTGTATACATACATAAATATACATACATACATACATACATACAAACATACATACAGTACATGAAGTTAATACAATATTTAAATTCAAGTACATAGATAAGTAGATGAGTAAGAGATTCAGACTGCATTTAAAAGAATTCTGTCTGTTGATTGAATTCAGTAAAATTGTGGATGTGTGTTCTGCCTTATACTGCTGTGTAAATGTCTTAAAGAGCATCCATCCGCATCGGAGTGTGGAAACGTGTTTGTAGGCATATGATAAGACATATCAGATGTCTGTGTTTGTACATGGCTCCATGGAAGCTAGGACACATACTGTACAGTATATGCAAGTGAGTGTGTGCGTGTCAGTCGTCAGCTCTTTCTAGCTCCCCCACTCCATCACTCCCTAATGGTGGACCCCACCCCATCAAGTAACGCTACCTTTCCTTCACTCACACTAATTATAGCTTGCATGTACACACATATACACACACAACCCGCCACAATCTTCTGTGCCCTGAAGGAGAGAGGGGAAAAGCCAGACCTCCACGAGTATTTTTAGACCCTCTGGTTAACAGGCCTATTCTAACGGAAAGCATAAAAAAATTGAAAAAGGGAGATTTTTCTTCAACAACTTCTGCTGGAAATGAGGAGCAGGATGGAGGAGAAACAGACTAAGTTTCAGTTCCGTCGACAAAGACACACATTGTGCAACACATAATGCAAACATCATCAAACACGAGGCAAGGGACAGAGTGGTTTACGAGGTTTTTTTCTTTGTCACAGTGTTTGCAGTCTCGGCCATATGACTGGATCACTATTGTGCGTATGTGTGAGAGAGACACAGAAAGGGAATGCAAACAGAGACAAAAAGCTTCACTGTCTGCGCCTGCTGAATCACCGGTTACACATCTCCGGATGAACCCAGGCCGATCCTCTGGGCCAGAAGCCCAGCAGAGGGGTCTGGAAGTGGAGCAGGGTAAGCTGAAAGGCTCCATACAGCAGTGGAGAGTGGCTGTGTTGGTTGGAGCCGGAGCCCATTGAAGAGCTCAGCTGACCCCACACATTCAGTCAGCCGGGCGCTCCTGCGCTTATCACACGCCTAGGTCACCCCAACACCTGATACCAGCACAATACCACTCTCTGTTACTGCCAGACTGGGTTCTGTGTGTGTGCGTGTGTGTGTGTGTGTGTGTGTGTGTGTGTTTGTGTGTGTGTGTGTGTGTGTGTGTGTGTGTGTGTGTGTGCATGTATTAGCATCAATGGGTTACAGCCATTTTCAAAGTTTGGCCATATGTGTGTATGTGTGTGAAAAAATATTAAAGGCATAGTATGTAATTTGGATGTTAAAAAGTTTTTATTCTCAAAAAATAAAAAATTACATTAAAAATTATATATATATTATTTTTATTATTATTATTATTTTATTTTTTTTACCTGATCTCATGACAAAAACGTACCTGTGGGAACTTTTTCACAAGGTGCGAAATACGTACCAGTAAGTACATATCACTGCAGTTCCCAACAGAAATTAACACTAGAGGCGGTAAAACATCGAACACTTGTAATTGTTTTCATACACAATTATGATTAAAGCTCCATGCGTTTCTCTTTCCTGACGTAACAAGCTTGCTCGGTAGCTCAGAAGGCACAGAATTGGACTTAGGATTTGGAATTTTTGCGTACGAATCCCGTGAAAAACATGACTCATGATGAAGGAGCTAAAAGATGAGAGATCGAAAAACAAGTTTAAACTGCATGCTTGCGATTGCATTTTTACGTCACAATCGCTTTTGTTCATACTATCGGGTAGGTTTAGGTGTAGTGCAGATGGTACGTTATTTTAAAATGTCACAGAGCACTAGAGTTATAGCACCACTCAAAGGACATTTCAAGTCAGAACTGTGGTGATGCCTACAAAACCAACGTCACATAAAACGCACCATATGTACGTTCATCTGTTCCAGGGGAAAAAAACGAACACTCTTTTAGCGCCACTCAGTGGACATTCATGTCGAATATGTCACGAAACGTACATGGCGTGTATGTACATTTACGTATTTCACATCTTGCAAAAAAGTTCCCACAGGTACATTTTCGTCATGAGATCAGTTTTTTTATTTATTTATTTATTTAATGCAGAGACAGCTCAGACTGTTTGAGCAAATCTGACTAGTTCAACACAGCCACACTGGCTAAGCCAATGGCAGGAGTTTGGGGTGGGGCTATCCAATTGTCCAACAAATGACAGATCAATGGCATTTCATGAAACATGAAAAATTTTGTTGTTGCTTGAAGTACAGAAATGTACTTAAATTTTAAGCTTTAAATTATTCTAATAGCTCATTCACAAAAATGTGTGTTTTTAGATTAAATCGGAACTATGGGAGACACAAGTTGCTCATGGCAATAATGAAAGAAGGACAAGTACATTTAAAAAGTGAATTTCTCAATTGTTTCTCTAGCCTGAATTATTAATATGTAAGAAAGAGAAATACTAATTTAACAAGTCTGACTGAAAGTAAGCATGCAGTTAAAATAAGCCCAATTTTGTGCTCATATTCTAATTTAGATGGCTTATTCAAGCTGAGGTAAACAAGCCAAGAGCAGTGAGTGGTTTTCTCTTTTTCATGTCAATATTTTTGACTAATATTCCCTGTTTACCAATTTCCTATCTATACGCAATCCAAAGGCCTCTGGTGATTAAAATTCCATCTGCTCCCTTTTGTTTTATGCCAGTATTGGATTTTAAAGTAGTGGAAAGTTGATTCTGGACTCTATTAGCCCCAGAGGAACATGTGTTGTGCACACTGGTATAATATAATAAAAAAGGATGTACAATCCAGACATTCACCTAAAATGAGAAAAATGTTCCCAGTTTAAATTTTTAGTTATTTCTCCAAAAAATATCCTATAGGATAGATAAAAATAGAAACTACAAAGACAATCATTAACATATAGAGCTACAAAAACAGAAACAATTAAGATATTAAAAAAAATAATAATCAAATATTTCTCACCTGTGACCCATAGTTTTGATTTAGCTCCCATTTGCGTGGCCAACTATAGATAGATAGATACATACATATACACAGAGTCAGAGAGCATTAATCACCTGAAAAAAACCTCCACTTCTATTTTCCACTGCTGTGAGAAGACTTTCTCCAGACTCCTGGAGTGACATAAACTATTTTCCCCACTATGTGTTTCCAAATTTCCTGCTCTTTTTCACCCCGGGTCTGGAACTCGATGGGCGGCCATGTTCAATCCCAGCTGGAGCTCAGAAACCCACTTAACAGCACATATACCACACACGTGGAAACACACAATGTAAAATGTAAAAGGGTGACAAGCTAACTTTCTTTACATGCTTATGAGACTATATGACCTGTCTGTCATCTCTCACAACCAGTCAACAAAAACTGATGTCTGATCATTTCCAGATTAGGCTCCGTTGAATGTTAAAAATGTTTTTAAATATAATGTTAAATTGCTATAATTACCTATTTTCCCTAAGCAACTGCAAAACTGTTGAATTAAGAAGAGGTTTTACTATTGAAATATGGTATATCCTCTCCAAAATTTTCACTCTGCAAATGAGATGCACTAAATGCTAATTTAAATTACTATTATTCCCTTGTCAACATGTGTCAGCAGGCTCTTTATGCAAGCACAAGGATGAAGTTATGCAAGCACCAGAAATGGATAGCTAGAAGAATGCAAACCATCTAGCCAATCACTTGATTCTTTCTCTTTCCTCCTTTCGCTTTTCTGATTCTCAATTATGTAAAATATCCAAATTGCTGCCAAACACAGGCCATCCCTTTTGCCTCAACTCATTCCACACAGACAGACAGACAGTAAAAAAGAATGATAATCAGTCTGCACACTATCATTCTGCCTGTACCCTATTGGCTGTCTGGCGAGCAGCAGGTGTCCTATCAGCGTAAGTGAGCTCTGTGTTTAGTACGGATTAGGCTAGCGGGGCCAGGGATGTTCCCGGGTAAGATCCACTCAAATCCAGGCCAGTGGATTAGCTTTCGCTCTATTGGAGTACACCAGGGCTCTAGTCTTGGCCTCATGTTTTTTTCTGTCCTCCAGGGTTGGGAGGTGAAAGCTGGAGCCTTCTTGTCCAGCCTATTATCCTGACTCATGATGGTGCTGAGCATATTAAAGAAAAGAGTGTATTTCAGGATACAAGTACAGACAAGGCATTTTGTGGCAGGTGACACTTACTGACCATGAAAGAGAACAGGGTGGGGGCATTTAAAAGTCAGGGGTGTTAGAATATTTAAAAAAAAAAAAAAAAAGGAAAATAAATATAATTTACAAACCCTCATGTTACAAAAACACAATTTTCTTTCTTAAGAATATCCTGGTCACTATTTTTAATATAATTCAAGTAAATGAGGACTAAAGCTATCAAATCTAAAACGCACCACAGTAATCCATACAAATTGTTTTCTGAATTCTATGTTTTCGAAAGCCATAAAATCAGATTCAATCAGATCGAAATAGCTATTCTTTGCTCACCTTGGCGCATTCGTGAAAGTGTATGAAAGAGACAGCAATGTCCAATTTGGGAATAAATTGTTCTTTTGAGTCAGATCTTTTAAATGAATCAGTTTATCAAGTTCACACACCTATTGAATGACAAATCAGATTGATCTATTTCTCTACTCATCTCTGGGCGGCATTTCCCAAAAGCTTTGTAGAGACTATTGGTGACAACAGTTTCTACGATCTGCTTGGTCTTTCAATGCTTTTGGAAACATCACCCTGGTCACAAGTTCACCGGCGAGGAATATCGCTGAATAATGAAAATAATTTCACACAGATCTGTCGTGTGATTTCAGAAAACTGAAGAATATAGTGTATGTTGAATTAATAACTTTTACAATAGTTTTATGGTGCTTTTGGATACTTTTTTTCTGATTCTGATTCATTGTGACTGCATGAAAAACATTCTGTGTACCACAGCAGACAGAAAGTTAGTTTGAAAAATAATAGAGAGAAAAAGAGAAAGTAGGATAAATGAAACAGTCACATTTAGCAAATAAATGACAGACATGCTTCTTAAGGACTATTTTGTAAAGTTAGTACAAAACTGAGACTAGTTACAGTGTTTGATGAACTGGTCCTATGTTTATTGCGACAGCGAAAGTGGAATCTGTGAGGCTTTCTGTCAAAATTAGCAACAACAGGATGCCATTTCATTAAAATTGTTCTGCTGCTGTGGCGACAGTCAGGCACACAGTCATCTGTTCAGTTTTACATGAGGTCTTGACCCAGGATTTTGGGTCTATCATGCACTTACTATCACTTTCACGCGTATGGTCAAGTTTTACAGCCTTTATGGCCTCACGTTTCTGTCCTCGTCCACATGCTCCCATCTCACACCAGCACAGCCAACCAATAGCAAGCTTCGGACAGTTTGCGTCTTAACCAATCAGCTTGCCGTTGCTAGGTTAGAGTCACATCTATATCCTGTCCAAGAGTTTCTGTACGTCATCATAGCCCAATCCTAGAGAGAGAGAGACAGAGTGAGAAACTGAAGTGTGTCACAATTACGAACAAAGAAGGAAACTGAATATGAGGTGGTTAGTTTTAGAAAGAACTTAATTACACATTTTTTCTTTATCTCGATGAACGAATCTAATGATTTCTTAATCAGTCTGAATGAATCAGAGATTTTGTGCCCAGACGGAGCTGTTGTGCCAGAACTATCTTCCTGTACTGCTCAGAAGCAGGGACGGTGGCCAGGATGGGACTTTTTTTCTAGTGTACTAGCTGGGTATTGGTATATTGTGCCACACTGCTGCAAAACAACAGCAAGCTGAGGCAGACACATGTAATAAATAACCAAATAAAATTTATTAACATAATTTGAATTATTTAAAAACATTCCCTCACAATTTAATGTTAAATATACATAAGATACAATAAATTATATTTCACTCCATCTATACTGCAGAAGATGCTGTTTTCAGAGAGAAAATCTTTTTGAATATCCCTGTCATGTGGTTTAAACTACATTCATGCACAGCAGATGTCTTCTATATTCTCCAGTAATGAGCTGAGTTTGATAGCCACTGAGGCTATTTCAGCTATCACAAACATAACCACAGTGGCATATTCTGCAAACTGTTCTGCTGTCTTCAAAGATTCAAGTAGTTGCATAAAATTATCATCCATCACAGGAGGACTATGCCCTATTTTTTTGTTATATTACTAATGGCTAAGATAACAAACTTAAAGTTTGAAAAGCCATCAAACTAGGACAGCTATTACAAAAACAGTGTTTAGCTCTTCACATATAAATTAGCTTTGCAGCATACCATTTACAAGACCTTTGGTGAACAGTGTTTTTATTTATTGTACTTCAGTTTGTTTTTTGGCAAAGATTTTTAGCTGTATTTTAAATGTAAACTTAATGTGCAATATTTCCAATATATTTTAATTAACTTGAAAAAAGAAAAAAAAAAACAATTCACATAAAATTTTACAAAAATAAAACAAAGAATTAATAGAGAGTTCAAGGAAGATAATGAAAAGTTCTGTGGCATTTCAGTCAACATATTAACGATTAAAACCAAAAGACAGCATTCGTTTACATATTTAAGACCCAATAAATGATTTTATTTTGTGAATATATTTTAATCCACTTACCTGGCCATACAATAGTCCAAATGCACTAATAAGACCTAAGAAACAGTTGTTATGTTTCATAGCATCAAAGGGAATAGTAGATTTGGCTGGTGAAATTCAGAAAACTTTACGGTGCTCTTTTCACCTTTCTAGTAGAGACTGACCTTGAAGGGGCCTTTTATTGACTAAGACAGAAGAAAAATGGGTCAAAGTGTCACAATATGGTGAAGATTCAAAGATGTACTTGTTTGGCTGCATGTGCAGTGACCTATTTTCTATAATTCAAAGCAATATTATTAGAAGAATGAGGTTGCCAGTTCAATGAATTGGAAATTAAGTAACTTTACTCATTAATATTCTTTCCAAATGAGGCTTTTGATCAGGGTTCATGTAGAGGACATCCAGACCTCCTCTACAGAAGGGCAATTAGTTTGGCAATGCCCCCTGGTGGAATGAGTGCGGAAGGCCTCTCTACACGGGGTCCTCTTCATTAGCGCAGTTATGCTAACTGACCCTGGGTCAGCTCAACCACGAGAATTGTAAAAAATTCATGAGGCTTTTATGAGGAAGAATAGCTGACACTGGCAACAAGTCATACCGAGCTTCACTGATGTCTCTTGTCGATCTGCCTTCATCCTGCTCACCTTTTTGCCCTCTCTGAAAGTGTTTAGAAATAAATGATGGTCTATAAGTAACCCCTCTGTGCTTTCTACCTGGATCCAGGTAGATGCATGTGGAAAGCAGCTCTTGTGCTGTTGCATCATGCCCTACTGCTCTCAGAAGTTTCAGCACCCTGCCAGGCCTCGAATGGTGGGGTTCATGCTTAAAATGCACACTTGGAGCCGAAGCCCCCCCCCAAGGCCTGACAGCTAGCCGTCTGGGCGACAGTCAACTAGAGTTCAGTCTTTTGAAAAGTACTGGCAAGGGATCGGACAACGTCCTGCCACACAGAGATGAATGAGGCCAGTATGTCTCTCTGGCTCTGCTCTGAGAGACGGGGAGGGTGTAGAGAGGAATGCAGAGGACCTCACGGGCAACACCTGGCAGTAGTGTGGTGTCAGTCTGATTCAAATGTGGTCAGGCCCAACGGAAAACTGAGCGAGTTAGAGAGGCGAGGGAGTAAGACGAGATGCCCGTGACTCAACTCGAGCCTCACCTAGACAATTAAGTTTTCAGTGGTTTGCTTCTACTTTGTGGAGTACGGGTTTTAATAGAGTGCATTGGTGCCCGTTGATTTTTTTTTTTTTTTAGTTACGTTGGTTCTAAAAGTATTTTTTTTCCATAGGGATTTGAAAATGAGGTGAAAAAAGAATTTGAAATGGTACAAGACTGTACTTAATGCTACAGTGATGGAAAGAACTACAATCCCATGAAGCAAAGCAAATTACATAATCAAAGTAAAAATTTCGGAGAAATATAAAAATATTTATTTAAAGTTGTTCATTATATCTATAGAAATTATATATTGTAAGTTTATTGCAAAATGTGCATAAGTATTAGGGCTGTCCTCAACTAAAGATTTTTCTGGTCGACTAGTGGTTGTTCGTTTTAAGCATTAGTCGACTAATCACACATTTATTAATAAACCATTTAAATTATTATAATGAGCCTTTAATTGCCTGCATGGCCTAATAAGTGCTCAAGTCCACACATAAAGGTTGCCATAGTGCACCGACAGATATAATAATTATAAATGTGTCAGGGAAAAAAAAACGTAAGGAGGCTGCATTAACAGTTTAATAATTTATTGATAAACTAGTGCTTTCTTTGTTTTTTGTTTAAGGGATGAAGTCGGTGACACTGATTCGTCATCTCCACAGTAGTGGATGCGCCTGTATGCATGTTTCATACGGATTACATAATCTGAGAATATTTGTTTTCCATTTGAATTGGTTCATTTAAAAGTAGACATTTCACTCTCTATAGATATATTTTTCATGTCTGTACAGCAAGTATACACAGAGTTTTGAAGTTTCACGCTCAAGTCCACAGAGACCGAGACGGCAGAAAGCGCATCCTGGGTTTGCTTTCATTATTTTAGTACAAAAGCACAATGTTTAGTTGTTATTGTGAGTGCACACAAATAAACGTAGAGTCTTTACAGATTCGAAAGGTATATTACTTTTATCTGTATGAGCAAAAATGACAGAGTATTTTAAGAACAAGTGCCCACCCCGGCCCCTCCATCTGTCATGCAGTAACACTTTAATAGCGCACATTTTTCTAGGTTAACATTAGATTGAGCGGCCATGTAATGTTGCTACTACATACGCCTTTCAGATGAAAAGCCATATTTGAAGTCGATGAATGATAGGTGAGCGTTTAGTTGTCCTGCCTGATGTGCAATAATACCAACGGTACCAACAGATCTGTCCGTCACGGACTGCGTGATTTCGCCTGTGGATTTTTTTTTTTCTGTGACTAAGCAACTAATAAAATTTTGATTGACCAACCCTCTTCTCATCAACTAACGGTTAGTCGATTATTAGGGTGCAGCCCTAATAAATATACACAAATATCTCTCTGATTGCTAGAATTTTCTGTACAGCAACATGGGTAATATATAGCATCATCCATTCACATCAGTTAATAACCTTAGAACTCACAGTACATCTGTCTTAAAAGGTTTATAAGTTATCTTAAAAAAAAAAACAACCATAAAAGAGGCTGATTGTTAATACTGAGAAAAACTGTTAGACTTGGATTTTAAGGACTTGGATTTTAAGGACATTCAGAAAACAAATCAGTTGTTGATTTTTATTGTTTTGATTCTTTCTCCTCAGGTGAAAATCCCAAAGACCTCCACAGTAATTGGGTATTTAGCTGCATACATACACACACAATACACCCATGCAAGCTATTATGGCCAGATTGCGCGTCCATTGTGTCACATTATAAGACAATGTGTTCTCAATTATGCCTCTTTGGTTGATCATATCCATGCATTTCACAAACTGCCTCTCATAAATCATACCACATAAAAAAATCCGATTCATTGCATGACTCACTGTTCATAAAAATTCCATTCAAAGGACAGGCTCAAAATCTGCTGTTTCGACACATTGTCACCTTTAATTGGCGCTTTATAAATTGTTGAAAGAGGGACATTATTTTGTGAGGTCACTGACTGCATGTTAAATGACTAAAACTGTTGTTGGTCAGGCTACCTTAAGTATGTCAATTTGTAAAAACATGTACAGGGCTCTGGACTACAGTGACCCAGTAGTGCACAACACAATGAAATATTTTTACTTTTAACACAATGATATATTTTTACTTTTAAAAATAATATTTTAACACAAAATTAATAAATAATAAATAAATAAATAAAAAGCTCTGATGGGTTTTTGAATACAGAAAGTGATTTTAAATTTGACATTTTTCTCTAATTGCCTCAATCCATCTCTCTTTAATTTTTGCCTCTTTTATAAAGTCATAAAAAAAACACAATAGTGTTTTTTTTTTGTTTGTTTGTTTTTTTTTTGTTGTTGTTTTGTTTTGTTCTTGGAACACATGAGAATGCGAAAATTACATTACATAGTCACTCTCTCCCATGTATCTCGATAGAAGTTCACCCAGAAATGTGACAAGGGTCCATATGGTGCAAATACTTTCCTTTAACTTACACTACTAACAATACCACTTCAGTGACCCATTTTTAACCAGTTTCGGATAGAAATAGCTGTACGCAGAGCTGAATATAATGGATTTAAAGCCCATTACTTCAGCCATGAAATAAGGTGGCTTGACTCAGAGTTGGCCACACTTCAGAGGAAGCCATATCTCTTGTTGTACTGATTCATACCCCACCTTCCACTTTTGGGTTAACCACAAATTAGGAATCTTCAAGAGAGCACGCAAGAGGCCAGAGAAATCCATAAAGAAGAATTAAGTAAAAGATAATTATTCCTCCATCAGATGCACAGGTAGCCGCTGCTGGAGCCATGGGGCTTAGCGGTGGCACCGTTCCAGCGTTATCTCAACTCACATGGGAAACACTAGAGAAATAAGGGAACAGGCTGGTTCTTTATCTGTAAAGAGAGCTGGGGTCAAAGTGAGAAGGCAAAAGAAAAGAAGGATTGGCTATAGATGTTGTTTTCTCTCTCTCGCTGTAGCTCCTTCCCAACAATATCTTCAGTTACATTTCCCGCAGCTTTTAAGGAGCCCATGTGTCTCCATTTAAATCCAGAGTTACTGCGTCTGTAATTGCTACTAAATAATTAGTTTGGGGTGTTGACAGAAAAGCAATACATACCGCAGCAATAAGACTAGGTTGTAAAGCAAGGTTGCGGTTAGGAGAGACTAGAGATACCTTTAACCCTTTAATCACCAAGACTGCATTTCAGCGAGTGATAATACAGAGGGGGGTCAACCGAGGGGTTAATTAAAATGGATACGGAGAGGTTTAAATGGTATTTTTCTTTTATGGGCAGTAAAAGCACATTCATGCTGAGCAAAGAAAACCAGTTGCAATTACAACATGAAATATACGTGTTTTTGCGACATCAAGGAACTTATCTGCATGCAAGTAAACTACAAACTGTTGACGGTAGCACTCTGAGGAAACTAGTTTAGGCAAATGCACTCAATGCAAGTCTTTGCGAGGTCTAGGTATAACCCAAAATCCTCCCGGACAGTCAGAGATCTGTTCTCTTATCATTTCCAGCCAAAGCTCTGCATCTGCAGCACACCCAAATTTTGTCTTCGGGCATTAGATGAAATAAGACAGTTATTAAGAAGATATCTCACAAGGCTAAGAGTTCATCTGTCATATGATAATAGCTCACAGAAGCTTGCGTAGATGACGTACTGACTGGTCAGACCGCTGAATAACCCTGATCATTATATCTCAATCATTAGACAGCAAGAGAAGCATTGTACACTTAAATAATGCTCACTTAACTTGTGCTTTATAAGGATTGTCTATTCTAATTAAAGCAGCAGACAGGTGCCCCTATTATGAACATGTTTGTGAAGTCAGATGGGAAGTGCACGTCACATCTATCAAGTCAACCCTTTCTAGGTCATCTCCCCAAAACCTGCTCTCTTATCAAAATTTCACACAAATCCTTGTCTTTTATCTGCAAACGCGTTCGTCTGGCATAGACGGTCTTCGTCATGGCAACGGCTTCTATCTTATTTCATGATTTTAATTATCCCCTAAGAGACTAAAGCAGTTTGTCGCAAGCTCGTTAACAATTCCGCGGAGGGATCAGATAACCCTTCGTTCTCTGTCTCTCTCGTTCTCACTCACCCTGTCCAACTCCAACAGCTTTTCTCTGCCCTGTCACATTTTCCCCTCTCTAGTTTTCAAATCAATGTCAGGCACAGGCAGACAACTCAGGAGTCAAACTACGGTCACCACACTCACTTGCATCATTTGAAACTGAAGGGGGTTGAAACTTCCAGTGTATTTCATATCCCAGCTTCTCAACTTCATAACTTCATGAGAGGGCAGAGAGAGGGAGGTGGAAAAGTTTTTTGTTAAAATGTCAAGACATTTTGAGGAGAAGGAGAGAAGATTAGAAAAACTGCTGTTTAACTAAGAAAAAACTTTTATCTAGATGACTTTACACATTGATTTTCACACAAATCACCAATATTAAAGCAGAATGAGAGGAAAAATTCAGCAATGTTTTCCGTTTTCAAAATGTCAGTTTGGTCCAAAAGTTTGAGACCCTGGGCCAGATTTACTAACAACTTGTGCCAGCGCAAACCGTCTTTTGGCATTAAAATAGTACTGTCAGGATTTACTAAAGACACGCAGTGAAGAATTAGTGCTGAAAAGGCGTGGACGCAGTTATTTTTGCGCCTGACCTTATTGAATATGCGTTTGTAGGAGTTTCCCTTTCAGATGCAAAATTTATTGGAGGAGAGTATTAAAATGAATCATGCAACGTGGTTTACTAACATTTGTGCTCATCAAATTAATAGTATTTGCACCATTATTTAACACCCAAAAAAAGCATGTCTTAAAGCAGGAGACAATTTGTGCTGCGCTTGGTAGATTGTGCTGGTCAATATGGAAATGATGTGGCTGCGTCTGTGTTCTCAGAGAATTTTCCCCTCCCGTCGGCGCTTTTTTGGAATTGAGCTCCAACGCTAATTTGTCCTGTTTAGTAAATCTGGCCCCTAGTAAAAATGCTTCTATTGCTATTTAATCATTTAAAAAACTCTTTAATAATTTGTGGTATATTGTGTGGTACAATGTATTATTGTATTTGTTGCATTGCAGAACACATTTGCTGCTATTGAGGTGGAATTCAAAGAAGGTTAGGGACAGTTTTGGTGGTATGGATAGGTTTAATGGTGGGTTAACCAACAGGGCAAGGGTCAGCAGTGTAATAATAGAAAATAATTACAAATGTAATTACATGCAGGTATTTTTTAAATTCATGAACAAAGTAAAAACGTAATTACACAATAAGTGCATTTTATCAAATTATTCATTTAAATTTTAGTACATAGTAGTTGAAGATACTTTGAAAGTTGAATTTAATTGGTGTCACGCTTTTGGTTAAAAAAAAAATACACTAAAGCTAATATTTAACTTATTTGATTAGTAATTTTTTATTTACTTACTTTTTATTCAAAATCATGAAACTTCATTTCCACGTTTAAATACAATTTTGAATGCCATTTTTCAATATGGTATCAGAGTTTTAGATCCCACTGTATAAATACATATTTAGACTAAATTCTATTGTATTTCACTGGCTCAATATTAGAGCACAAAAAAAAAAAAAAATCAAAAATCAATGCAGTCCTCTGGTAATATCTACCTTAGTTTGACTATAAATACACCTTTGTGTTCACATTGTAATAGTTTTGGCATTTTGACATTTGCATGAATCATTTGATTAGTTCTATTCAATACAAAAACACAGGCATTATGTATCTAACATGACAAAGAATCAATGGAGATAGATGTTAGTGAGCTGCAGGGGGACATTAAGGATAATCTTAAACACAGACTGTTCATAAATCACAGATGGATTTGATAATCAAATCATAGCGCACTAATCGATTCAAACTCTGTTTTAGCTAATATAGTGTCTCAAAGGCATCTCAGAATCATCTCAAAGGGTAAAAGGCCACTGAACAGGCATGTGTGTTTGTTTATGAAAAGTGAAAATTAGATAATTAACATCAGTGTTACCTCATCTTAATCTCATATGTGTTTCTAATGCATTCAGTCTTTATTTATCTAGCGAACAATAAATAGGTCAAAAGGAACCAGAATATGAGAATATCATAACAATGTCCTGGCAACCACAAACAAAACCCTATAGCATCATGGTGACAACTTTTGCATGTACAAGCACCACAAATGTATTCAGCTCAGGCAATTTAAACTTTCTTCACCATCCTCCCCTGACTCTCACCAGCAGAGAGAGTGGTTGTAT
This sequence comes from Spinibarbus caldwelli, assembly GCA_039654775.1. Taxonomy (NCBI): domain Eukaryota; kingdom Metazoa; phylum Chordata; class Actinopteri; order Cypriniformes; family Cyprinidae; genus Spinibarbus; species Spinibarbus caldwelli. The sequence goes on from CM077237.1 coordinate 20,102,896, forward strand.
TGTTAAATGAGATTTATTCCTCCTTTACCAGTCTGCAGATACCCTGCTGAGGTGCAGGTTTTGAAGGTCCGCACAGTGGCACTGATGGCAATAAAGTAAGTCATTCCTGGCCAGCATTGTGACAGGTCTCAGGGTTCTGGGTCACTCTCCTGGGAAGAGCAGGAACCTCAGAGGAGAAAATGTCAAATTACACCAGGGACATGGAAGCAATGACATATCCTTTTAACTATACAAGCACTCATCTTAATTACACATACTGTTAGATGGTCAGCATGAATCTTCTCCTATGGTTAATTAAGACACTCTACAAACCAACAGATGCCTTGAGATATGGAATGATGAGTAGAGTCACTGTGTTTTTATAAACAAAAGAATTCAATTACTAATAGGTAAGAAACTGACCATATCATTATCACATTTTGGGTATATTTCATGTTGTTGATAAGTAAGGGAATTTTTTAAGCTTCAATTTAAATAATTTGTCACAAATATTATTGTTTTAATGCTTCATTGTAGTTTGTACACATACATTATTGTTCAGCACTAATAAAGAATAGAATGCAAATATATTTTATCTTAGTTCTGTGAATTAATTTTTAAAAGACACTGAGCTCTAAAGAGAACTTGCAAATATTCATGCATTTGTAATGAAAGAAAAAGAGCAAAGAAATGCTGCCTTCCAACTCTCTCCTCTTTCTCAATGTCTTGCTCAGCTCTTCCAGTGCTGATTGAAGAGGTGTGCCTGTGTATTCTCAGCCTCCATAAACATCCTCTCGGAGATCATTTACTGGCAGCATATGTGCACACACAGCAGAGGCCCGAGCTGTAGCATACCACAGATACTTCAGAGAACAGGACTGCATTGAAGAAGGACAACCGTCTGTGGAAATCATCAGAAAATTAATCTAAGACAAGTCTGTGCCACTTTTTATATTCTTAATGCTCTTCAGTTCTTACATTTTCACTTTATATACTTTATTGAATATGATATTGCATTTAATATTTGACAAAGGTAACAAACTAGAATATCTACATCCTTTTGTCTTCCAGATCCAAAGGTCAAACTACTGCTCAAAAGTTTGGGGTTGGTAACATTTTTATTATTATTTATTTATTTATTTTTAAATTAATACTTTTATTCAGCAAGGATGCACTGAATCGCTCAAAAGCAATAGTAAATACATTTACAAATGTTAAATTCTATTTAAATAATTGTTCTAAATGTTCTTTTAAACTTTCTGCTCATCAAGGAATGTTGAAAAATTATATCACATTTTATACAAAAAGTTTCAGCAGCACAACTGTTTTCAGCATATTTCTTGAGCACCAAATCAACATATTAGAATGAAGACTGGAGTAATGGCTGCTATCACAGCAATAAATGACACCTGGAAATATATTAAAATAGAAAACGGTTATTTTAAATTGTAATACAATTTCACAGTATTGCTGTTTTTACTTTATTTTTGATCAAATAAATGCAGCCTTGGTGAGCATGAGAGACTTTTAACATTTTAAAAATCTTGTAGACCTCAAAACTTTAAATGGTAGTGTAAATTATAAATGGAATAGGCTAGTTATATAAAGAAACATTAGGATATTTTTAAAGATTAAATAATTCATGATAATAATTCATAGCAAATATTTCATACTCAAAGTACCACTACTATTAAAAATGCATAATTGGGGGAAAAACATGTTAATATCATATTTCTGGACATCACCTTGATGGAAACTTGTTACCATCAGTGAACCATAGTGCCACCACAGTAATTTTTACCAAACAGTATATATTTAAAAATGGAGTATTTAAAGATGTATTTGCTTTCAAAAAAGGCAAATTATAAGCCTTATTAGAGCTCTGAACAACAAATCGCAACTTTTGCATAAGCTTTTGGATTCATGGTTAAAGATCTAGTCTGTAATTGAAACATTGCAGATTCAAATCCCAATAGGATGCTCCAGGAGGACTGTGTCTACCATGAGCATACCATAAATTGTTTATGTTAACTGTTTATAAAAGTATGTGCTAAATGCCAAATCAGTGTTATATAGTAAGCTTATATGGGGCACCAGACCAAAGTCACACGCTTGTGTACAGTTCACCTCACATGGGATATTCTCAGTCTCCTGTATTACGTCACGGAGAGAAATCCTATCTCTAATGCCAACCTTACATTAACCCAATGTTATTCTTCATCCTGGTGAGTCAGAGCTAACATGTCCTTATGTCCAGCCTAAAGGTGTTGATCTCTGTGCATAGCCCTACTTTCTGACAAGTAAACAACCTGCCTTATGAGCGTCTGGTCCTCAGATGATCGGACTGTGGGGGCTTACTAATGCGCTAATGTATAGCTAAAGCCTCTCACACTGCGACCTGTGCTTAAGCTAAGGACTTCCTCTTGATGACTATATAATGTTCCCTCATAAAAGCAGAAGGAAATTACATTGAAAGGCATGAATAAATATCAGTAATTTTCTTCAAGGGCATTGAAGCTCATCTAGCCATAGAAGTGATTGGTATGAAAGGACCATAATGGCAGTCCTAAACTCTAACCTTCAGGTGTCAGCTTTCTCAGACAGCTCTGGTCTCGGCTCATCCCCAGACCCTAAGCCTCCTTGTTGGCATAATGCAGATTTAACTCCAGCCGATTAGCCTCTTAGCTTGTCAGTTCTGTTAACGTATACCGTGTCAAAGACCGTTAGTAGGATTTTGATTGTTCCAATGTACCAGTAATACAGTGATTATGGTCTTTAAGAAAGATTTGTGTAGCTTGTTACTGCTGATCTTTGCTTTGTTATATGTAAGTCATTTAGCAACTTTAGAGAGAAAACTGTGCAAGTAGAATGGAAATCTGTTGATATATCTTCCACTGCCTTACACACAGACATAAATAAGAGATATCAACCCCTCTTTTGAACCCAAACCCAAGAAATGGCATACCCAAAGTAAAATTGATACATTCATGAAACCTTTGAACTACAAGCATAATTAATATGGAGTTGAAGTGACTTGTTATAAGAAACATTTTCAGGGTTGAACCATGTGTTGCTAATAACTTTCACTTTTAAAAATAGAGCTTTCAAATGCTGATGCCATAGAAAAAACATTTTGAGTTTCAGAAAGAACCTTTTGGTAAACTGCTCTTAAACCATTTTTATGTCGTGAAGAACATTTTAATAAGTGAATAAGAGCCATTTTCCATTAGAAAGAACCAATGGAAATGTTCCATAGATGTTAAAGGTTCTTCGTGAAAACACAGGGTTCCATCATGACAAGGGCAATTCAGAAAAGTGGTCATATTGGTGGTTTTAAACAAGTGAAAAAAGAGTGATGTTATTAGCTTATCAATATCAAAAAGAAACAATTTTTGACAATTATTTAACATATAATATCAATTTTGGCAAAGAAATAACTAAGCTTTTGAAAAACCTGCTGCACACGTTTATCAAATTCCATTTTAAACACATCTATATGTTCATTGCAACACTGCCTTGGAATGATAAAACACTGGAATGACAAGCCTTGACAAACTTGTCCTCCTGCTCATCTAAACATTTTCCACAGCAAATAGATCACCACACATCTAAAAAGCCCAGTTATCCACGGTGCAACCAAGCATATTCTGGGGTTCTCCTCCAGACAAATTCACATTCATGTGCAAATATATTCCCTGAATAGCATCCTAATTCAGTCTATCATAATTGCTTGTATCTGCATGGCACTCCTTTTCTTATTTCGTGACACATGACAGGGAAAAGGAGAGAAATGTCAGCAGCAGTCATTTATTCACCCATCTTCCACTTAAATTGCTAAGTGTGTCAGACCTCTGACAGAAGAGGAGAGATTTCAGCAGAAAAGTGGGTAGTGACAGTGTGACAACCCTGACCAAAATCGAGTTGTTTCTGGTCGGCTAGTGAGATGTCAGCCTTAGGCAATAAAAAATAAACAGAAAGAAAAACCAGCACTTTCAACTTTGGATAACTTCAGCAAGTGTGTTAAGAGGATTGTTGACAGCTAGTATCTACAATAAACAGGCCTATAGTCTAGAACCAGCTGACAACCATGGGGTAGCAAACAATATAACCTGAACAAAAAGGATACAAATTAAGCTACTCATCAAGGAAAGGTCATCAAAACAATAGTACTGCCAAGAAACTATATAACTGACCGGAAGGCCAATTAGCTACTGTAAACTGAGTTGAGTGGTTAATCCTGTTCAGAGTTCAGAGTCATTATATCTATAGTGTATACAAAACCAAACTGAACAACTAACTGTTAATGTAATTGCACAAGATGGTGCAATTTTTAAATAATAATAGATCGTCAGCCAACACTTTTGCCAAAAACAACAAACAAGTTAAACTGTCGCTTATCACATTTCTTGTTCACAAGACAGGAAAAGTTCACTATGGTTAGCACAATCAACCATTACAAGTTTACTGTTGCAGGAGTGACTCTTTTATACACACATAAAACAATATTTTATTCACTCAGGCAAATAAATGTTGTTGTCACTTATGTTAAATGTGTACATTATTCCATATTACTAAATGAATACATAACTTTACTAAATATTTTTATCTTTATGACGAAATAATCTATTTTTCACAAAGAGGCTGTGATGGTCACCAGCTGCTAGGATGTATACTGTATATTTATTTATATATATATTTAGAGGGGAAAATTTCTGTTCAAAGCCTTTAAGACTATTTGACCTAGACTGTTTAATCTCACTACCAGATAAAAGATAAGATAAGAATAACCTCTGCATCGATATCTCCTTTTTTCAGAACAACTGGTATCTGTCACAGTAATTGTTTCATCTTTTTCACTTCATTTCATTGCTTTCAATACTGACTGAGGGTGTTCAAAATGAACATCACAAAAGCATCCCTTAGTAAGACTGTTGACTTGTTACAAGGTAAATTGACAGACTAATGGAATTACTGATTAATTATTTTATGTTATAAATCCACAGCCTTTGTCTATACTGTCACTTCACCTCTAAAAAAGGATGGAAATAAAAGGGAAATTCTATTACTATGATTGCCAAGATGGTGATAAACCTCAGAGCAGGGCGAGAAAGAAAAAGATATGAAAAGATGAAGAAAGATGATTGTAAGCTGTGACAGGAAGAGTGTATTGATTGGCTTAGTGCGCTCATGGCTTTTAATTTCCCTGACTGGTTTTCCACCCTCAGTCTGTGATGGATGAGAGGAGGCTTCAATCACAATTCACAACCTGATGAGACACCTACGTGCACACACACTGACAACACATCACACATACAAAGAAAAATCCATGCTGTATTATCCACACTGCATTAAGAAGTTTGCCAGAAGAATCTACAGTGTGCTGACTGCTGATCGAAAGCTACTGCAATTTAACACGTTCTCAGCTTGACACGCGTCCACATATGCACACGCAGCACAACACGCCATAATATACTGTTACGGGGCCCCTTAATAATAATAATAATAATAATAATTCCCACATGTCTTTGCCATTTTGATTTATGGACAGTCCTTTATTAGTCCAGAACAAACATTTACATATATGAATAACATATGAACCTATGAATAATTAACATATGAATAATTAACAGGCTCATTTCTTGTGGCCTTCTGAAGAGGGTCGAGGTACTTGCATCTCTAACCCTTCCAGTGCTCACCGGAAAAGCTGAGCAGCATGACTTTCAGCATAGCATTCATCAAAACACCTTTTCTGTATTTTAATTTTTTAGAATCAGTGACACATTGGATGAGGTGATCTATCTTGTTCGATGGAGGGAGGCAAAGACACGAAGACATGAATTCTGATGAGTGGCGGGACTGGCTCAGAGGAGGATGTGTGGATATGCGCGGAGAGGCCGAGGTAATTAGAGGTCTTTTAGAGTAATTATTCAGTCATAACAGAGGGGATCTGAGAGGATGTTTATTCCAGACCTCTCATGTGAAACACTACGGCACATACACTGATTATACACCATTACTGTGTACCAAATAACCTACAGATGTTCATACTGATTTCTGCCTGTCCATTTGTGTATTTATGGCCGTCGGTTTGAGTGTGTTTTACACTGGACATACAACGAATGGGTGGATTTTATAATGGACATCTAGGGTTTTTTAAATGAAGAATTGCATTTATTTTAAATAGAATCTTGTGTAAAAAATCTTTACTGACACTTTTTATCAATTTAATGCATTCTCGCTTAATAAAAGTATTAATTTCTTTTTAAAAAATCATACTGACCCCAAAAGTTTGAACGGTAGTCTATAAATATAATTTGAGCATTTGGTTTCTAAATGAATTTCTATGGTTTCATGCTCTTGGCAGCCAACAATTCACTGCAAAAAACACTGTGGTCATCCCAAACCATGTTTATCCTCATTGCGAGTGAACTCATATTTAATGTAGCCTGGGTCGTATCTTATTTTAACTTGTGTAGTTTTGTTCTGGGTTTTGAAGATGAGAGCATGTCACACAACCTGTTCATGTTAGTAAATATACATAATTTGGCTGCTGCTATCAAGAGAAAGATTTTGTGCTGAAAATATTGTCAACAACAAAAACATATAGTTTAGGAAGTATTCGCTCCTAACCTTTAAAATTGTATTTATTTTTTTACAATTTATACAATACAACTTTTTACTCTGCTTAATAATTCTGCTTAAATAATGATTTCTTAAGTATGTCTACTTATATTGTTAGTTGAACAGCATTAGCAATGTCTTTTCCCTTCTGTCCACGACTGCAATGGGTTTTTTAAGTCACAAACAACTAGTTAAGTAGCACAGTTTTAAGCAATGATGTTGTATGTTGTTCAAGATAGTGATTTGTTTCATTAAGTGCTTTTCAGCCTCCATTGCAAAGTAGACTACTGTATCAGAAGTACTGTATCAGAGGAAAATAAAGTCTAAATTAAATAACACAATGAAGGTTTGGGGAGCATTCACCATTTACAGATCGCCATCAGTAGCACAGAAGGGTTTGTACAGTGATAATCCTAAACCATTTAACTCAGCTAACTTTATTCACTTTGATGATCAGACGAATCTTTCTGACCCACCTACGAATGGTAAGTGGATATAAGGTGGAAGGTTAATTCACAAGGGCAGTGCGGTGAAGCGACATTTCAGGACAGAACATTGGTATAACATTGGCCCACACAGAAACTTTGCACGCAAAAAAAGTTTCACAGATTAAAAAAACAAATAAATCTAGTCCTTTCCATGTTCATTTATTATTTTAGTTTTGGCTTTTGGTATAGGACACACAAAAAAAAATAAAATAAATACATAAAGAATGAATGGGAGTCGGTGCAAAAATAAAAACATAAATACACACATAAATTAATTTAAACTCTGGTATTGTTCATTAAGGAGTCACATTCGTCTTGTTAGTGGTCAAAACAGGCCGGAGACCATAACTGTATAATTTTTGTTTTTTATAAAATGAATGTATTATACATTTTTTTTTTTTTTAATAGGTGGTATTTTCAGGGGATTTCATGTTAAACAACATTCACATCTAAATTATGGACTATTAATTTAAAACATTAAAAAACATTTGAAACAATTGATGTTTTAGACTTTCACTCCCTAATGCGTTTTTTTCTGCATCACGGCTGATTTGTAGATTGCACCCCCCAAAAATTGCAAGTATTTTTGTATTTTTTGTATTTCCCATTCATTTCCTATGGCCATTTCATTTCCATATTTTACCATGAACACAAGTGAGGCTATTTTTTAAATTTTAATTTGTTTTGTTTTATTTTATTTTTTCACATAGCAAGTGCCAAAAAAGTCTTCAAGATTCATACAATTCTGATGAAGTTAAGATTTTATTTCATTTTATTTTATTTTGGTTTAAAACGACTGAACAACACTGAAGGGTTAATTGCATTGTCCCCATCACTTTAATTGTGACATGGCACAGGATATGCCATCCTGTATCCCATACTGTAGCCTGTTACAGCTGATTAGCACCACAGCTTTTCCACTTACACATAGGACATAGTACAGAATCCTTACTGTAGAAACCTTTCCCCTGCCATCTGCTGGTTAGAGGTAAGTGGATAAGGTCATAATCCTTTTACAGTCAATACATTTAAAAAGAGCAAGACTAGGGGAGATTTCCATAACAGCAAAATGTGTTACTAGTGTCCTAGAAGATTCTTCACAACTGGAAAGTGATGAGGTAATGAAAAGAGACTGGGGGGATAAAAGAGAGATTATAACAAATGAATAATAAAAACAGGAGGACTAGGAGAGTAAAGGGCAGGAAAAGATTGAAATGAGAAATTAAAAAGTGAAGGAATGAGTGTGCGTTGAAAATGGTAATGCATAAGAATTGGCTTTTTCAAAAGTCAAGTTTCAATAGAATGGCTTGCTCCATGCTTAGCCCCCTTTTTTGCCTTCTTCTGAAATTATGTATTTTAAGAGTTGTACAGTTCTCATGAGCTTGAGCAGCAAATCAAATATTCTGTGTAATCTGTTTGAATTTTGAGAAACTTCATAACTTCCGACTGTAGACACTGAAAAAGTAAAACTGTAAAACGTCCTTTCGCTGTTATGAAATATTTTCAACTAATTCAAAATTCTCTTTTTTTGTGACACACACAGAGAGAGAGAGAGAGAGAGAGAGACCTCAGCTCATATGTTGTGTAACTATGTGAAAAATCACATAAAACTTTTTCTCTGTTTGTGGGAAAATATTGATTGCCCCTTTCATTTTTCACCCGGGGCAAAATTGAATTCTCTGCCTTGAAAATATTTGCCTCCCTTGAACAAATCAATTAATCTGTCCCTCCTGACTTACTCTCTGACTCGCTGAATTTTTCGCTCTGTTGTTTGAAGTGGCCAGCCAGCACTTAAGAAAGCAGATGCCTAACCCTATTAAGTTCTTCTCCAAAAGCCTGTTCTTTGGACTCCATTCAACTGTAAGAGCGTGTTGGGAATTTATCCAGTAAACTCCTTCTCCCTGACATCTTTACAGTATATTACGTAATGAGCTGGGCACCACTGCTTCATTTACAAACCAGTACAGTGGTTTTAACTCATTTGAACAAGCTCTACCTAAATATTCTTGAAATCTCTCCGATCTTTAGAGGATAACAGAAATGAAGCAATGAAGAAAGGGAGTACAGAAGGGAATGCTGGACACTCAGAGTGCAGGGGCTTTGTTCTCACATCTGCACTTACACTTTTCACCACAGGGGGACAGTGAGACAGTCATACAAATACAGTCTAATACACCTTGTAATGCGTAACCTTTTATTTTAATTCTATTTTAATTAAATTTCTATTTACATATAGTCAATTATACAACGTGTGAAGACTTTTTGACTGAATATTTAACATTTATTGTAACCTGCTTTATTAACTTCTTGTCTTTATCTAATCAATAATAATAAATTTATTTCTCAAAAAGAATTAATATCATAATTCATCTGCAATATACATTAAGTATTAATCTGGGATATTTAATGAGTTTATTAATTTAGCTTTGTTTTTGTTTGTTTTTTCACATGTGATAGAGACAAAACAATAGATAGAATGGTAGAATAATAGATAGAATGCCAGGTAATAATGATAACAATAAATTATTTTTATTACTGTTATACAAATAATAATATTAATAATAATAATAAATGTTCAAATAACACAACAAAGATAATTGCATTTAAAATAATTAAATAAAAAAGCAGCCATACTGGAGAATGAATCAATGAAATTGATGCTGAATAAAATATACCAGGTCTGTCTTTGTATGGCACATGACTCAATCAAATACTGCCCTCCCATGGCTTTACTGTGTAACCATCAACACAATGCAAAGGGGGATTTTTATTCTTTGCTGATGATATATTTTGTTGCTAAAGGACACCCAGGTGTCTCTTAGTCTTGAACTGTGCAGTCTAACACACCCAAAGCGCTGAAAAAGACTAAAAATATTTTAGCAGCAATGCAGTGTGCAACCTGTAGTTTTGGCTTTACTCTTTGTGTTTATATATTTACAGGTTACATGATGCTTTCACATATAGATGGATGGATAGAGAAAGAACAAGAACTTAAACTTTCTTTTTCAGTGCTGAAGTCTGAACTTAGACCTTCATTATAGATAGGCAGCCAGACGGGATTTTCAAAAACACAGAACCTCGATGAATTATTAATAATATCAAGACTGCAGAGTCTTGGGGCAAACACACGAACACTGTTGATTCTCTGCTATTAAATTTTAATGTTCTATCAGCACTGCAATGTAGAAGATGGTGTGACCAGAGAGAGAAAATAAAGGACGCATCAGAGTGTTAGAGGCCACGCCGAATCTCAGGAGATACAGGAGCAGGAACATCTGTGTTTCTGGGACCCGAGAAAACAAAGGGAGCAGGGAGACCACCTGCAGGTGTGTTTGAGCATATGTGCATGCAGGTGTGTATGTTTTGGAGGGGTTCCTCTCTCACCTTTCCCCAGGGAGCTGGGCTCTCATGCAGGGAAGACAGGATCTTTTATCTTGGCTGATGTCCCAATCAATCAGAGTGACAGTGATGGAGACCCCAGTGGCCAGACCCTCATATAGACCCAACTCTTCCATCTGTCATTATTAACCCCTACTGAGGGAGAGTTTTGAGACTTAACCACAACTGTTTATTCAAACAACATGAGAGAAAAATAAAATCATTTCATAAAGATTATCGTATCTGCACATTAGTTCAATAGAGAAAGATACAGCAAGAATTTTTTTTTTTATTTTTTTTTTATAGGCTACAAGGCAATGTTCACCTAATGTTGACTTACAACTGCTTACTGTGTAATTGCAAAGTTTTTTTTTTTGTGCCATATGATTCTAATTGGTCAATCATGAAATTCATGCTGTCAAATATGACCTCAAACGTGGCGCTGAGTACAACACAAGAGTGCAGTCATATACAAAATTTGGGAATCAGAAAAGGAATCAGATTCAGAGCGATCTGTAATTTTGCTTTTCCCACACCTGTTTGCACGTTATGATTTAGGTAACATTAGGCTGCTTAGTTTGTAAGTGACCTCTGAGTAAGCGGTGCTTCATATGTCTACTACCTGTACTACTACCTGTCATCCAATGTTTTTTAACTTCCACACAGTTTCTCCTCGTCCATATTTGATAATAACTAACAATAGAATCGTACTTCCTACAATTAACTTACAATGTGTGGCGGAGTTACCTGGCTTGAGCTGTGGAAATAAAAAACAAACGACCAACTCTTTACAACTCCTTACAAACTCATTTAAATTCTGAGACTGAATTCTCAAAATGACTTCACCATATGTCAATATTTAAATATTCAAATACATAATTTAGTATCAAATAAAATCATATTGTAATTAACTATTGAATCATTTATGTTCACATGCAATATACTCTGTTCCTGTCAGATTCAGGCCTTCTTAATGGCCCACCAGCCACAGTTCACTCAGTTTCTTTATTGCTATCAACATCCACAGGCTTTCAGATACTTTCTTTCTCCATTTCCTTGGCATGTATTAGGCGAGCTGAAATCCCAATACCCCACTCTATTTCTCTTCTCCACGGGCTAATTTATTGCTCTCAGCAACTGAACTTTCACACTATTTGTGAAACATCAAGTCTGCACACTGTACAGGTTATGGGTGTGTGCACATTTATCACACAGAATAAGGCTCATTAAACGTGGCACGTGGTACCACAGAGAGCAATTAGCCATTCTTCTATGCCATACTATAAGCAGGTAAAACTAATTGCTAACATCTAATATCAGATCGAACTGATGAAAGCATTTATTATGTATCCTATTATCTAGTGCACTTGAGTCAGTTTGGAAGGTTAATGTTCAACATGTGGCTCATGCTCGTAAATAAGATACAATGATTCATGTACCTGCTTTCAGACTTGTCACATTTAAATTGAATCAATAGGCAGTGAAACCTTTCCTTCCTTTCCATTTCTTCGAGAAAACTTGGAAGTGAAAAAAAGTGAGAGGATTGGGGAAAATAAATTCTGAAATAGGGGAGAATTATTGGCCCCCTGAGGCCCTACCCCCTTCGCTTTTCTTCTGAAATCCATTTGGCCTGGTCCCCCCATTAGGCTGGGTGTCAGGCAGTGGATGCTGGGATGGGCGGCTGCAGGGACGTGCACAGACATTTTGAGGGGCAGGGGCTCAAGTGGAAAAAAGGCCACTTCTCATATTTATTTATTTTCTAAACAAAACGTTAAATATATTAGGGTTGTGTGATATTGACAAAAAATAATATCCTGATATTTTCTGGGATTTTATCAATAATGATAATTGATGATATTTTGCTGAGTGTGTTATTGTGCTGATATCTTAAAGACTACTGTGGACAGCGGACTTCTAAAGTTTTTGATATTCTTCATATTCTGTGTGGTGATCAGTTCACAGCAGTGATAGAAATTAATCTTTTCCAATAAGTTTAAATTGATTTTTACCTTTTATGGGCATTTTTACCTTTATAAAGCCATTTTTTTTTCTAAAAGTGCATCATCTTTTCAGTCAAATTCTTAAATTGAATCAGTCAATTAGAATAAAAAGTCATTTGGGCTGTTACCAAGCAAATGTATTCAGTATTGACAAAATGAATCTTTGCAATGCAGAGAAAACACAGAAGCTGCATTAGAAGGGGAATTTAGATGCATTTACACACTGTTTAATGCAGGACATGAATGTATTTAACTTGCAGTTACAAATGCATTAATTCTGTTTTGATATTTTAAACATAAAACGATTTTTGAATACTGTTATTTGGAATTATTAAAAAAAAATGAAAAGATACTTTAAATGTGAAATTAAAACTGCCAGTAGGTGGCAGCAAGTCACTGTTAATTAGTGAGTCATTGAGATTGAACCTAATCATTTAAACGGTTGATTCATTCAGGAACAAAAAAAAAAAAAAAAAAAAAAAAAAAAGGGTCATGTTGCTCAGAGACGCAAATTGGAATTATATTTGTTGGCGAAAATAGTCAACATTGTGTCTAAAACGTAAGTGTCTTAATATTAAATTATTGTTTATTGAAGTGCTGTATAAAATCAATATCTCATTTGTAATCATGCTGCTTTTTGGTGTAAAAAAACGTCAGTCTTCGCGTGATACTGATTAACTTTATGAAATTATACAAATATATACATTTCTGCCCCCATATCTTGAATTTTGTGATCATTCTAAATGCATTTTAATAAAATGAATCATGCAGTGAAAGAACGCGCACTGGTCTAACCTAATAGACTTCCTATTGCTTTACCTAAACTTTAGCTAACTTACATGGTAGCTCTCTCATGGATGTTAGCAAGACAAATTAACTATATTTGCCTTTTGTCTTTTGGATAATTAGTTGTAAATTCGAGGCACTGGTAGCTTAGTCTTTTGCTCATCACCACTCACCTCCACACCAAGACAGCTGTGCGCAAACAGAAACACACACACGCACACATATATACATATATTCATTTATAACAAATAAACAAACAAACAAAAAATACTCTCCAGAAAAAAGGGCACTTTCTCTCGAGGAAGAAAAAGGGCAGGTGCTCAAGTCCTCTTTGATGTCTATGTGTGCACGTGCCTGGGCGGCTGTGTAGAAAGAGGCAGGAATGGAATGAATTTACCCGGGGTCATGTAGAGCGGGTGTCAGAGACAGACTCCATCAGTGGCACCAGCTTCCTGTCAGAGGGGGGAGGGCCAAGAGGAAGAGACACATTGGGCCATCGAGCATCTTCACTCTCTAGCGGTTCGCGTGCCTTGGGGAGATGGCAAGCCAGGTGGTCTGTGGAGCAGGTTTAAGTGTGCACATTTTCACAGTGTATACTTTCTTAACAGGCCTGCTGATGGGAAACTAGTGAATGAAGACAAGACAGAGTCCAGTTATCCCCTATGGTGGGCACCTTTTAAGCAAGCCAGCTAACCTTTGACCCCTTTGTCTTTGCCCTCAGGGCACACAGCTCTCGAACATACACTCAGCCCATCTGAAAGGCCCGAGAAAACACACTTACCAGAATCTAATGGACTTCATTACTTTGTCTTGTCAATGCGTTGGCATGCTATGCCTATTAACATGGTGTTTATGTCTTGTGCTGACTGTCTTCTGCATTCATTAAGGCAATGAATCCCCTGAAACAAGCTCATGACAGGTGGGTGAGCAAATACCTAAATAACTGTCCATTAGGGATCCATTTAATATGCCTAAAGGAAGGGGAAATGAGCTGAGAGTGAATTTTTCAAGGTTTTTTTTTTTTTTTTAAACTTGCTTGCTATGCAACATTTAACATTCAAATTTAACTGCATCATGGAAAATGTCACTGACTTTTCATATGGCAGGAATGTTTTTATTTATTTTTTAATAAAGAACATCCTAATGAAGTGTTTCTTAGAGCTTTAGAGAGACCAACTATAGATACATCTGTACTCTAAGTACAAGAAGAAATACACTTTTCTATACTTCTTGTTTTACAGTTTCAGACAATTTCAGACTTCTGCAGATGAGTATTATACTTTTGATATTCAGTGTGGTAGTACTGTTTGTCTAAGCAGTGGTGTGTTTTAAACTTGCTTGAAAAGTCGTTTTTGCAATTCCATTTTGTGCCATCATTGCATCATTTATATTGGCAGCAACACCATTTCATTTTGCCTTTAAGACAAATTGCATAAATTGCAATGTTTTCCTCATTTGTAGTTGTAAATGAATGCAACACTATTATTCATTTGCTGTTAGCAACATCTGTTTAGTAGATCCAACTAACATGAATAAATACAAACCACATGCTGAGTTACTTAAAAAATTTTTTTTATTATTCATAAGGTAGGATTACAACAAACATGCGTCTTACCACAATAGAAAATTGTAAGATATTGCACTGGTTTAACTCTAGCAGTTTTTTTTTCTTTGCCTATTTCTTTTCACTTGTGTCTGTACAACCACATTGTCTCCTTTAGTCTTGGACAAAGCATGACTGACACATGGACAGTTCCCTAAATCCATAACACCACTGTATCACCATTGACTCCCTTGTGTCAGGTCTTAAAATACACACAATATCTAATCATTGTCCAATTTCATCTGTGTCATGTCTAAGGCAGTGGCCATTGCACACCAAATAACTTCAATCCTTTTCATATTAAAGACACTCAGAACATCAGACTTAAAAATATTTACATAAAAGTAAACCATCTGATCTGTGCTGCCATTTGGGTCAAACACAACACATACAGAAATTAGGAGAGGGCAGTGGTTGGACATAGAGTCTATATGCGTGTTTATGGTAGGCAAATGTAAGTGGTGCGTGTATGTGTGCTCCAAAGGTTTTTCGTTCATAAAGAGCCAAGCTATACCACAGGTGAGAGGTGGCGGTTAAATTTGCTCTAGACGGTGTGTGAGATTACATTTCACTAGCGTGTGCATGGTGGCATGAGGCTGCGGGACATTGATGGATGACCACCGCAGGCTTTCTGACACCCGGCTTCACCTCAACAAATAGCCCAACCATCATCATCCCCATCACGTACATGAGAAGGCAGTTAGCGCTCACTTTCACAGCCCTTGGCAGCTCACGACTTTAGAAAAGGGAGCAGAGATGAATTTAACACATTTACACACACACTTGAGAAAACGGTTTTCCTTTTTTTGTTAAGAGCACAACGGGTAGAATGTGAAGCAGGTCATCAGAGACTACATGTAAAAAATTTGTGAAAAACTAAATACTAGGCTTATTGAGTGAATGCAACAGTTTCTTAATGTCTTTACACCCTGTAAAATCTCAAATGCAATGCAGCCAGAAAGGAAATCACTAGTGGTCTGCCATCATCTAAGCTACAAAATGTGCCTGAGCACTCACACTACACGTATGTCACATTATGTAGACATAATGCACTAGTGTGCTGTTTACAAATGATCTCTCAAAACACATGTAAACATTTAAGGGCAGTTTCTATAAGCCCTTAAATGGAGATTCAAGTTTGGGTATGAGAATGATAACTTTGGAGTGGGATTCAGTTGTAGGTGGACATAATGGTTAAGCGTTGTTCTTAACTGTGCGTTTACGCCTTGACCACTAGCATGTAGGATCGATCAATGTTCTCTAGACGCAACAGGACAAACACTCTTTTAAACCTGACTGCCCACAGATGCATTTCCAACTTCATCCAAATGCCATTCTCACCACAAGTGCATTTTTCACTGATCATGGTGCCCAGGTTAATTAGTTTCGTCAGGAATTAAGCTTCAGGCTGCAATGCGATCAACAGCTCCATTCCTTAAAGAAGCGTAAATGTGCAAGACATCATTCACATTTCATACGGACAAAACATGAATAAGGTTATAGCGTAACTGTACATACCATCATCATGTGACTCCAATCACAATCAGTTATAAAGACCAACTAAAAACAATTTTAATTTTCCATATGGGCAAGGCCAAAAGGAGGGAAGGAGTGTGTTTGAAAGAGCCTTTACTTTAATGATTGATCTGCTCTTAGCAACTAGACCTTTTATACTAGGAGCATATGTTGAACAATGAGAAAAAAAATGGAGTGGTAAACTGAGTGGAAACACAATACAGACAGCTGGTTTAGATTAGAAATGTAAAACGTGGTTAAAACATCAAAGTTCCACAGGTTAAACTTTAAATACATTATGATGTTAACACATTATGTCAAGATAATATGACAACGTACCACAGTCTCACTTACTGGTCAAACCCCTCAAGACCCCATCTGGGATCTAACTGGATACTGTATTTATTAGTTTTCATATTACTGACACACAAAATAAAAAAGGGTTTGTGCAAATACATCTTTGCCTGGTATATGACAAAGGACTGAATCAGATAGAGCTGATATAGCAAAGATAGGACACCAATCAAAAACACACTCCCATTGTTTAGGGCATAAAACTAACAAATAACAGACTTTTTTAAATATACATTATATAAGAACCCACACAAACAAACACTCAAACATGCTTCTGTACACAGGCACGCGCACATACACTCCAGATACAAGTCTGCTGAGATAAGAAAACAAAAAAGCAAACAAATATACAGAGACAACAGCTAATTGGTCCAGATATTAAAATGAGAGAAAATAAAACGGGCAAGCTGAAGAACAAGAAATAAAACGGTCTGCTTGAAATTCTGAACAAAGACAAAACCAAACAAAATCTAGATATAATGATGTGCAAGTTACAAGTAATGTCTTTAGCTAAGATGTAAAATGACATAACTTTAGCGGGATGTAAATGATGGCCAAATATCACATGATTATACAGAGTAATTCCAAATAATTTCTAATAAAATGTTTATTTCTGATTAGAAACACTGAATAACATGTAAAGCCGTAATTCATGCAATTAATGGCCATCATTCTCCCACATTATACATCCAAATTTCACCATATACAACATTAGTGATGGCTGCGCCAAAGAGAAAATCTCAGGTTGAATTTTCATAGATATACATCTCACAGCCGTTCGACACAATTGAAAGCTGACACAGGTGCAAGTGAGAAAGGTGGAAAACACAGTTCGGTTTTTCTTTATATACTACAGGTGTGATGAAATCAACTGTGTGTGTTTGTGAAAATCGCTCAGGATACGCTACTCTTATTGCTGCAATATATCTTCCTCCAAACATGAACAGGCAGAAAGAAATACAATTGAAATGCTGAGGTGTTGCTTTAAGGCACAACTATACCTACTACAAGAGAAGATTCTTAAAGTAATATAAAGATATTATGAAGAGGTAATATACTGTAAGTGGACACGGTTTGTCTCTCAGGGCGCAGACCCAAGCATTTTTCCAGCTTTTCTAGCTGCTGAGAAAAACACTTAAAAAGAAGGAACAAGAAAAGCTAAACAATTATGCGGCCTCAATTATTTAGTGAATGGCAGAGTATAAAACATTCTGTAATTAAGCTGTTGAGCTCAACTGTAAACACCTCCATCTATTCCTCTGTCTTATCTTTCCATAATCTTTTCACAGGGATATTGACATTAAACAGGACAACTGCTTTATGTTACAATAGTGTATTTGTCTGTCATAGGCAAGTTAAATTAAAGCTGGAGAAAATGGGTCTTTCTGCAAGGCTGCTACGTTTTCTTGTTGGATTTTTCTCGTGAAGTAGTGGAACTAGGCTTTGCCTGGGCCTGAGATTGTGCTTCGGACCTAGGCCTTGGTGTGGTGCCACTTCTCGGAGTCCCTGGTCTATCCTGATATTCTTCCCCACCTTGGGAGTTTGAAGGAGTTGGCCTTTTGGAAGTCCCTGGGACTTCTAAAGATCTCTGAGAAGCTGAGGCTGGCTCAGATTTGGAAGATGTTTGTTTAGAGGGAGATTCAGTCAGCCGTGGAGACTGGGTGCCAGAAGCAGCAGATGGACTCAGGCGGTCAGGAGAATCAGGACGGTCCAGGCGACATTCTTTTATCTTTGGGTGGGTGGGATCTGTCTGGGGACGCTGGTCCTTTGTCCGCTCCAAGGCCTCTTTAGTACCTGGGATGTTGAGTTTGACAGGGCCAAGCACGCTCTTAGCCACAGTGGCCAGTTGAGACACGACTTTGTCCATTCCACTCTCAGAGGCAGTGGATGGAGAGGCTGCAGCAGCGGCAGTTGCAGCAGCAGCGGCAGCTGCAGCCTGTCTGCGATTGTCAGCCTCCTTCATCTCCTTAGTGATGCCTCCGGTTGGTGTGGTAGCAACGGGGATATCCCTGGTCACTCCAGAAGCAGTGCTAGGATCCATTTTACCACTGGTTTTGGACTTGGGCTCAGACGTTCTGGGGGTCCTTCGGGGATCCAGTGGAGGTGTTGTGGGTTTGACGAATGGGTCTTTGCTGACAGAGGTAAAGGCGCTACCATGGGTGGAAAAAGCGCTGGACAGAGGGCTGGGTTGAGGTGGAGAAGGCCTAACACTGGATTGAGAGTCTTGTGCCTTTGACTCCTCCTTTTTTGACTCTTCAGCTAGTGTTGAACTGGAGTGTTGAATTGGAGCCATAATAGAGGTTGTGGGATTCTGTTCTGGGGACTTGGCTGCAGCTTGCATTGATGGTGAGGTTGAAGTTTGTGTCTGAGATTGAGTGGTACTTTGGCTTTGTATCTGCAGTCCTTTGCTGGGCTGAGGTAAGCCTGGGGGTGCAACCATTGAGGGAATCAGTCCCAGTGTTGGTGGAGCTGCTGGTCCCATCCTGATGGTATGGGGAGAGGCCATTACAGTAGTAGGCCACAAGACATGGCTTGGAGGAACATAGCTTGTCCTGCGTCCATCTTGGCTATCTTCCGACCCTTCGTCTGTCTCATCCTCTGAGGAATCCACCTCGTGGATGGCATCCTGCTTTTGAAGAGACTCGCGACGCTCAGCGCGATCCTGGCGAATGGCAGACAGCTTGTCTTTCAGTTTACTCTTCCCAGGTACAAGTCCCAAAGTTCCAGTTCCAGACTCAGGACCTTCTTGCCTGCCCAGTTTACGAACTGAACTTTTCTGCAGGCTGCCCTTTTCTGCAGGAGACACTCTTCCTCCCATTTGTGTCTCACTGGCTGATTCCTGCAGGCTCTGTAGACTGGGGTCTCGCTGAAGCATCTCTTTTTTAAAATCTGAATGTGAGGTATCAAGACTGTGTTTGCGGCTGGCACCAACTGGTAGCTTTTTATCAGCAGCAGAGGATGGAGAAGGAGAGGAGGATGAAGAAGAAAGAGAGGCTGCGAGCTTCTCAGCTGATTGGACTCGTTTGAGCAGAGGAGAGCGAGGAGGGTCTGCACTCTTCGGGCGGGATATCTGTCTTACTAATGGAGGTGAAGAGTGGAGTTTGACAGGAAAAGACTGGCCTATTGAAGAAGTGATGAGTGCGTGGCTTGGCAGGGGTGAAGGAGAACGCTGTGGGGAGGTGCTCTGAGGTGTGGGCGATGGCGTACGAGCCAGAGGCGACAAGGGGATATTGCCTGCGGACTTCCGGCGGGGGGAACGGTACTGGCGCTGTAGTTTGGGAGCCAGACCATGCAAGGAGCTAGGTCTGATCTGACCAGAACTGGCAGGAGAGTTTGGCACACTGGAGCTAGGTGAGCTACTTTGGGATGAGTTCCCACCAACTGCATTAGAGAAAGAGAAGGTTTAAGGTTAAAGATTAAACTTTTAAAAAGAAATACGAAGATGAATGAAATAACTTGAGACAAGATGTTGATTTCATTGTGGGGAACTAATTACAAATTGTATGTACAGTAGATGCCACAATAAAATGAGAACGTGATTTGACATGACAATACGTGTATCAATATCACATTGGCATTAGTTGGCTTGTATGGTGCTTCACCTGAGTGGGCAGAGTCAGGTGTGGAACGACAGCCCTGTGTGGGTGAACGAGGGGACATGTGCGTGGGAGACGCTGGGACACTTTCACCCGATGAGACTGAGCGGTTCAAAGAGGACAAACTACGACTGGTGTGGAGAAGGGTCGCCTGCTTGGTGATCTTACGAAACAGGGAGTTTCTCTTCTTACTGTAGTGGATAAGTAAATACAAACAATATAAATGGGACAGCAAATGTAAGTCTGAGGAATTGAAATGAGAAGAACTCTGTGGGACTTAAGTATTTAGATTTGATGGTAAATGTTAGAATTCACCTGTCTTGCCCTTCCCTGGTTTTGGTTCTTTTGTTGCGCCGAGCCATTTTGGACTTGTGGCTGGATTTGCGTGCAGGGCCAACTTTAATAGATGTATTCTCAAAGGGCGTAGCAGAAATGGACACTTTACTGCCACTCTGCAACATAAAAAGAAATTAATCTGAAAATCAATCATTTCTAAAGCAACAATGCTCATCAGATTATGGCTGCCAATGTACCTTGAGAATGAGCTCTACAACTTCTGTGTGCACAAGTCCATGGACAGGCTCTCCATTAACATGTGTGATGAGATCTCCCTCTCTCAGTCCAGCCTCATGAGCAGGTCCCCCATCCTCCACATGCTGCAAAGCCATATGTTAGAGCAATCAAAATCACAAACTGGTGCATTTAACTGCATCACGGAGAATAATCAAATCCGCTATACTCACCCAGACCATGTGGTGCACAGTGTAAATGTCTGTGTCTCCCATGTAAACCCTGATAGCACGCAGGGTGAAACCATATTTCTTGCCGGCTCGGTGGATGACTATGGCGGGTTTGACACTGGAGACAGCTGGGGACAGGTCTCGGCTGGGTGAGGAGTCACGTGACGAGGGGTTAGATGAGAGAGAGTGAGGGGACATGGGACTGGCCAGAGGAGAGGCACCGTGGTGATCTGAAAGACAAGAAAAAAAGAAATTGTGCCTCAATTAAAGTGTGAGTCCACCACATATATTTCTTCTAAAAGATAGAGACAAATCATAAGGATAGCGGAAGAATTAGGACTGTTAACCTATCGTCATATTTGATCCTGTTGTTTAAGGACCAACAAAAGAACAATTTTAGCATGGCAAAATCACAATGATCATTGTGACCACTGACTTACCAGTAGGGATCATGAGTGAGAGAGTAGTCGCTGAAGCTGACTTGATAACTTTGTTAAGTGGGCGTGATGTGTGTTTCTCTGTGTCTCCTGACAGCAATCTGTGGCGAGCTCTACGAGCTGCCAAATCACTGATGGCTTTAGGAGTGGAGTTTTCAGATCCTTCAACACTGTAGCGAGAAGCTCGATCCAACACGTCACCAGAACTACCAGCTGAAAACACACAAATGAAAAAAGCAGAGATAAGTCTACAGAAAATGGCAACCTATCAGAATGGCCCAATATGGTGTTATTTGAAATCATAAATCCCATTCATTTTTACGTGATTTTTTTTTTTTTTTTTACACCATATTAAGTCTAGGGCCTGTCTTAAAAATAGTTTTAACAATTTTCGGCTAAAGCTAGAACAGATGCTAGACCCCAGAATAATTCAAGACTGACATGTGAGTGTGGATTGGCTGATCTGGCTGGAAGTGGAGCCTGGTGTGGTTGGCGATTCATCCAGCCTGAGCTCTCTCTCCACAGGGAGCTCTGGTATGGCCTGAGGCAGATCTTCCCCACGAGGGCCCCTCACAGGGGTCTTCCTGCCCCCCATACCACCATCCTCTTCGCTGGAAATAGCGAATCGAGGCATTTCGATAATGGCCGAGCAGCAGCGGCGACGTATGGTCAGAGGCGGGCTGGAATCGCTCTCGGTGTGAGATGACTCAGAAACAGAGAGTCGCTTCCTTAGGCTACAAAAGACCAAATGACCAGTTCATTACAACATGTTGAACAAACATATTTTTAAAAAATACATGACTTTGAAAACTATGATTTGTTTATCAGAATCATTTCAGGTGTTTCACTCACATCTCAGGTGAGCCCACCAGCCAGCTCCGGTCTCGAGACTTTAGGCCACTGAGACTGTCGATACGCTCTCCTCCCTCTTCACTCAGACTGCGCTTAGTGGGAGGAGGGGTGCGCTTCTCCTCATGCAAGGAAAGACGCTCCATACTACTATACACCTGAAAAAGGGAGACCGGAGAGATTGAGAGAATAAGACAGATTAAGTTGAAAGGGAAACAGAAATAGAAGAAAAAGCAATATTGAACTTTGTAAAACAGTTTAAACTGCTGAGCACACTAGATTAAACTTTAAATTAAACAGAACAGATACCATGTCCAAATTATTATAACTTCTATTTTTGCTATCCTGTTCAGTCTATCCATATGCCCTAGTTTTTTGAACAACTGTATACTGTACTACTTGCCATAAAAACGGTTTACTTTTGATTATTATTAATACATATACTATTAATTGAATATCTTATATCGTTTTTGCTGTTGTTAAGAGTGTTAACGTGTTACTTCATACCTTGCTGAATCGTGGTGAACAGGAGGAGAACTGACGAATCTCCAGATGGTCATCATCATTTGTGTCGTCCTCTTCCTCCGAGTCCACATGATGATACCGATCTGAGCGTGCTAGAGGTTGGAAGAAAGACATTTCAAATAGTGTTTTTGAGAATGTAAGCTCATGTGGTGTGCATTTGTATTGCAGGTAGAGAATAAAGTGTCTTGTTATAATTTTCACTACAGTTTCTGCTGCCTGAACACGTACTGTCAAAGTAGCTAGTGTCATCCTCCGACTCCAGCTGAGGAATGAACTCTGCTTTCTGCCTCAGGAGACTGTTCCAGTCCAGATAAGTAAAGAAACGGTGCTGTTTCACCTCAAATGCACTCCCTGTGAGACAGGGAGAGAGAAGATCTCTTCAAATATTTCTCAAAAAACAGAGATATAGGATACCATTAAAAAAAATTCTTCTAAAGATTTTCTGTTCAGGTTTATTCATACACTATTCATCTCAGCAGATCAGTCAAGTCTACTCTCTAAGACTAAACCAGGGAGTAGATCAAGTCAGAGTCTGTGAAGGTATGTGTGAGTTTGTGTGCTAGAGGACCTGTTCCCAGACGCTCCAGAGGGTTTTGCCGCAGTAGTTTGGAGATGAGATCTTGAGCATCTGGAGGCAAAGCTTCATCACCTTCTGGCCAGATTATCTCATCTATTGAACCACACATACAGAACTATATTTCTGAAAGGACTCTCAACAACAACCGAATTAGGTTCACAGGTCAGATTTCAGATCTTAGACAGTGACACAAGAATAGCCTGATTTTAGGAGTGGATAAGTTTTTCAAAATTAATTACTGACCGGTAAAGAAGATTAACACTGATT
Organism: Spinibarbus caldwelli; assembly: GCA_039654775.1. NCBI lineage: Eukaryota > Metazoa > Chordata > Actinopteri > Cypriniformes > Cyprinidae > Spinibarbus > Spinibarbus caldwelli. The sequence goes on from CM077237.1 coordinate 20,126,611, forward strand.
AGGAAAGTAAGAGTAATTATGATAATTGGCATCACATACCAAGTCAAAAGTTTGGGCACTAATTTTTGTATAATGTATGCAATTTTTCTCATTATGAAATTTTAAAGAAAATAATATTTTTTGCACCTTCTTCTAGATAAGACACTAACCACTGATGACTTGTCCAAACAGTTCCTCAGGCGTATCCCCAAAGAAGGGAGCACATCCCACGAGAAACTCATACAAGATGACTCCCATGGCCCACCAGTCCACTGGCTTTCCATAGCCCTGCCTCAGAATGACTTCAGGAGCTATGTATTCAGGAGTACCACATACCTGATGGAGAGAGAAAGAAAGAGTTTTGAGAACTCCAGAGTTTCCTTTTATTAAATAAATAAATAAATAACAATACAAGAGACAAAATGCGAAGTCTCTGTACCTGTTTGTCCAGAAATTCACGGGCATCTTTTTCAATGTGGCCTTCATACAGATTGGTTGTTAAGCTCATTAAACCAATCTTGGACAGGCCAAAGTCTGTCAGTTTGATGTGTCCCATTGATGTAATCAGGAGACTGTTGAAAAACAGGCAATTCTTTATTCTGGCATCAGTGAATATGAAAAGGCCATCCATTTATCTAAAAAAGCTATCTAAACCAAAGCCAACTGATCTGTTAAAGCCTATCAAGCATGTTTTGTATTCTTTGAAAGTGAGATGGAATCTAAAGGATAAATAAAAAAAGCCCTAAATCAATGATAGAAAGTCAACTACAAGCATGGTGATTTGGTGTTACATGTGCTTACTTGTCAGGTTTGAGGTCTCTGTGCACAATGCCGTAATTGTGAAGATATTCCAGCGCTAGAACAGTCTCAGCAAAGTACATGCGCGCCATGTCCACAGGCAGAGCCCCAATGTGCTTCAGCAAAGTGGCACAGTCCCCACCTTTAGACACACACAAACACTTTCAACTACCGCACCACTCTGTGGTGTAACCTATACTGGAGTCCTCCATAAATATAGTCACCCTCCACAAATGGCACTTTTCCACTGCATGGTACGGCATGGTACAGTTCGGTACGGCTCACTTTTGGGGGGTTTTCCACAGGGTACAGTACCTAGTACCTGGTACTTTTTTTAGTACCACCCTGGTTAAGGTTCCAAGTGAACCGTACCATTACCAAAACATGACATGTAAACTCAGCTGATCACTGATTGGCCAGAGAAAATCACTGTCTGCTTCATTGAATTTGCGACTGGAGACACAACAGACATGCTAGATTTAAATCAGCACAGCCAGCGAAGGATCGAGCACAACTGTTTTGAATGAGTGCATTTAACAACCAAAAAACGGCTGTTTTGTGGTCTGTTGAGGAAGTACAGATGCTCGTCTTGTTGATAGCCGAGGAGCAGATCCAGCGAGAGGATGGAGCGACGCGCAATGAAAAAGGTTTTCAGGAGTCACAGCAGTAGAGGCGGCGCAACTATAACGACATGTAAATAATCCCGCCCACTCTAAAGCAGTACTAAACTGCAGTGGAAACGCGAACCGAGCCGTGCCGTACTGAGCCGAGTCATACCACGCAGTGGAAAAGCTCCAAAAGAGTTTTTCTTACCCTCCACATACTCCATAACCATGCAAAGATGTCTCCTTGTCTCAAAAGAGCAGAACATGCTGACAACAAAAGGGTTCTCTGCAAATGTCAGGATGTCTCTTTCCACAAAGGCCTGCTGGATCTGGTTTCGCAGGATCAGGTTCTGTTTGTTGATCTTCTTCATGGCAAATCGCTGACGTGTCTCTTTATGCCTCACCAGAAACACAGCCCTGAGTGGAGAGAGGGATGTATCACTATTGAGCTTCTAACGGTCTTACGATTATTAAAGAGTGGTGGAGAGCCAATAACATAATGACAAATTTCAAATATCTTAGCATTTTTTGTCATTGCTGCGGTAGTGTCTTACCCATAGGCTCCATTACTGATGAGTTTAATGGTCTCAAAGTCTTCCTCACGTGGAGTTTTAGTTTTGGGTTGAGGCTGAGGCTGGAGTGGTTGTACGGTGGCTCCTCGACTCTGCACATAAACACAAGCACTTGGTCTTATATGAATGTTATTGCACAGACTCAGTAGAGTCACTGAAGTCTTCTCAATTCTATTACTCACGTCTGTGGAATCTGTCTCTGTCTCTGGTGTTTCAGGGTTACCGCTGTCATAGCTGCTCAGCTGGGCCATTTCTAGGGAGTGAGAGTGAAAAGAGGGAATGAAAGCGAACAGGTGTCATTGAAAATCAACATAAATGTCATTGTAGTTCCTGATTTAATGCTACAAAGCCAATAACAGAGTTGCTTCATACAATCCCCAAAAGCTTTTGGACACTTATGCTACACTTAAAAATGTGTCAATTCATTAGATAACAAAATATTAAACCAAGTAGCATTTGTTTCTGCAGATACCACACTGTCTTATTTTTTGTATCTCATAAAATTTTTAAGTGTAGCATAGTGTTCAAATGCTTTTGAGGCCACTGTAAGTAGCATTCTTACCCTCAAGGGGGTCCCTGGTGAGGCCCAGCTGGCTGATGATGTATCGAGGGATGTCAGACTTGATGCCCTGACCTTCTTTAGCATGACCTTCAGCAGCCTCTAACAGGTGGTAGAACTCCTCTGGATCAAACTCCTACAACACACACCGTGAGAATTAGGCTCACATGATATGAAGATTAAAATCCCACTCAATTCCCAATCTTTTAATTTATTCTAGACATGATACTCTATAATATAGACTTAAGGTACTGGAAAATATATTTTTGTACATTTTTGATGCTGTATGGAATAAATCAAACATCAAATTATCAACATTTGGTAACAGGCTAAAAGGTCTTCTTATTCAGGGTCATTCACACAAAAAGATGAAATAATGTTAAGTATACAGTATTTCAACAAACTATAATTGAAAATAAAGAAAGTAAAAGCCAAACAAAAGGCCCAGCAAGGGCCAGTATTACTGTCATTAATTTAATGAATAATATTAATGAACAGCTTAGAATATTTTTCATGTGCTTATTGAGGCAGGTTTGTCTCCAGGTGCCACACTGAGGAATTTGGGATGCATTGTGCACACATGAAGCAGAACAGGTTAACAGCTCATTGCTCTCTCAGCTGCTGGTCCTCCATCAGTGCTGAGCTAAACTGTATGTTGTCATACTACTGAATGCACCAGATTACTCAAAATACACATGCGGCCACAGACATGGAACCCTGCTGCTTCATGTGGAAGTCAGCTTTTTTGTTTACATGTGCTTCCATAATGTCTGGCATGATTTATTTTTTTAACAATACAGTGAATTTGACTAATCACTGTGCATTTTTGAAGCTTTAGAATGTGGCATTGATACAACATGCACATTTCCTCAAGGCAAATCTAGCATTTTAATTATACGGTACTAAGCATGTGCTTCATTAACTATGGAAAAGCAGTTTACTCTGAAGCCTCAGCACAAATAATGTCCAGATTACAGTCCTTTAAATGATCAGTGCTTACCAAACACTCCAGCAGACGGGCGGGTCGGGCGATGATTATCATTAGCTTTTTAACCAGCTGGGTGACAAATGTCACCTCCCCACTTTCTGAACGCTCATGAGCCTGGCAACAAACAGAAAAAACAATAGATTTGAAATAGCATACTAACATATTAATCACAGTATTCAGTGTGTACTTTATGAATCGAACACCTTAACTGATCTACTATATTTGTCAAAATGAGCAATATACAAATTAGAGCACACTGGGTGGAATATTGTATTATACAGTGTAATGCTTTTAACTTGACCTTCTGCTTTCACAGTGCTGAATGAGTCGGAAGCAACATGAGATTTTTGACACTTTTGACAGTCGAGATTTTTGACACTCAAAGCACTACAATAAGAGATAGTTGAATGAAGTGTACAAAGAGAGTACATAAAAAGGAAGAGTGTAAAAAAAGCAGAAAGGAGAGTTCATCAATAGGATAGAGAAGAGCCGTTCAGAGTAGATGGTTAAACAGCAGGCTGACAGTAATAGAGCCATCTCTGACAGACAGCACAGCCACCTCAGGGGATGTCTAATCAGCCTCTGAATTATTTATACAGGTAATGAAACCACCAGTAAATCGCACCGACTCAGTATAATAAAGGGTCTCTGCACTGAGTAAATACACTACAGACAGAAGTAACAGCAGTGAGAGATACAGGAAGAGTGAGGGATTTGGTTTAGCACACCTTAAACTAGATGAACGAGATACTCTATTCTCAATTATACATAAGTTCAATAAGGTCAAGCGTACATGAGGTCAATAGAAGATTCTCAGGATTCCTCTAGGGCCAGACGTCATGGTGACAGCCAGGTCACTTAAGTGACCCGGGCCTTGAGATTGGCTCCTGTGGTTTTTAATGATGAATCCATGGGAGACTGAATGATATAGACTGGTCATTTAAAAAGGTAAAACTAGTCTGACCTTAAGACAAATGTCCAGTTTAATAAATAAAGCCTATAAACAAGGACAAAGAAAAATGCAGGTCAGTAGTGAAAGACCTTACATGCAGGTGCATCTCAATAAATTAGAATGTCATGGAAAAGTTCATTTCAGTAATTCAACTCAAATTGTGAAACTCGTGTATTAAATAAATTCAATGCACACAGACTGAAGTAGTTTAAGTCTTTGGTTCTTTTAATTGTGATGATTTTGGCTCACATTTAACAAACCCCACCAATTCACCTATCTCAACAAATTAGAATATGGTGACATGCCAATCAGCTAATCGACTCAAAACACCAGCAAAGATTTCCCGAGCCTTCAAAATGGTCTCTCAGTTTGGTTCACTAGGCTACACAATCATGGGGAAAACTGCTGATCTGACAATTGTCCAGAAGACAATCATTGACACCCTTCACAAGGAGGGTAAGCCACAAACATTCATTGCCAAAGAAGCTGGCTGTTCACCGAGTGCTGTATCCAAGCATGTTAACAGAAAGTTGAGTGGAAGGAAAAAGTGTGGAAGAAAAAGATGCACAACCAACTGAGAGAACCACAGCCTTATGAGGATTGTCAAGCAAAATCGATTCTAGAATTTGGGTGAACATCACAAGGAATGGACTGAGGCTGGGGTCAAGGCATCGAAAGCCACCACACACAGATGTGTCAAGGAATTTGGCTACAGTTGTTGTATTCCTCTTGTTAAGCCACTCCTGAACCACAGACAACATCAGAGGCATCTTACCCGGGCTAAGGAGAAGAAGAACTGGACTGTTGCCCAGTGGTCCAAAGTCCTCTTTTCAGATGAGAGCAAGTTTTGTATTTCATTTGGAAACCAAGGTCCTAGAGTCTGGAGGAAGGGTGGAGAAGCTCATAACCCAAGTTGCTTGAAGTCCAGTGTTAAGTTTCCACAGTCTGTGATGATTTGAGGTGCAATGTGATCTGCTGGTGTTGGTCCATTGTGTTTTTTGAAAACCAAAGTCACTGCACCTGTTTACCAAGAAATTTTGGAGCACTTCATGCTTCCAGCAGGATTTGGCACCTGCCCACACTGCCAAAAGCCCCAAAAGTTGGTTAAATGACCATGGTGTTGGTGTGCTTGACTGGCCAGCAAACTCACCAGACCTGAACCTCATAGAGAATCTATGGGGTACTGTCAAGAGGAAAATGAGAAACAAGAGACCAAAAAATGCAGATGAGCTGAAGGCCACTGTCAAAGAAACCTGGGCTTCCATACCACCTCAGCAGTGCCACAAACTGATCACCTCCATGCCACGCCGAATTGAGGCAGTAATTAAAGCAAAAGGAGCCCCCTACCAAGTATTGAGTACATATGCAGTAAATGAATATACTTTCCAGAAGGCCAACAATTCACTAAAAAGGTTTTTTTTTATTTTTTTATTTTTTATTGGTCTTATGAAGTACTCTAATTTGTTGAGATAGTGAATTGGTGTTTTTGTTAAATGTGAGCCAAAATCATCACAATTAAAAGAACCAAAGACTTAAACTACTTCAGTCTGTGTGCATTGAATTTATTTAATACACGAGTTTCACAATTTGAGATGAATTACTGAAATAAATGAACTTTTCCATGACATTCTAATTTATTGAGATGCACCTGTATAGAGAAAAAAAAACAAAAGAAAAAAAAAGAGAAGATGAATGGAAGTTACTATAACATCGTACAACACGAATTAGGGATGCATGATATACCTGTACCATATCAATTTTATGAGCCAATATTAGTGATTTTGTTTTAATTAATTTTTTTTTCCATAATGATTTTTTTTTCCAATACAAAATAGTGTAGAATTATTACAATCACATACTCAAAATTAGCACTGTACTGTTGGTATAGCCAGAATATTAATAACGGTGCATCCCTTATATTTTGGACCAAATTCTGTGTTTTATGTGCCATATAAAGTCTCAGACAAATACTTAAAAATCTTCTACAATTCACAATTTGAATAAAGTAAACACTAGCAGATGAGTTATTAGGCATAAAAATATTCTAGTTACAGTCCATGTTTTGAGTGTTAAATTGTCATACCACTGTTGTGACTCAATGCAACTCTGCAAAGTAAAAACAATCAGGAACTCAACTGTTAGATCCACATGGTTTCTGACCGTGCTCTGCTCCCAGCGCTCTAAAATCTGCTGAAGAACCTCCTCTTCCTCCAGCCGCCTCTGCCACGAAACGCAGGACATCTTCTCAGCGAGCGAGGAAGCATTAAATGGAGAAGTCGGGAATGCTTTTCTGAGCGCACCTGCTGAAGATGCGGTTTATACCGCGATCCCCGTCTGGCCCACCTGTCACCATCGGCTCCCAAACTAAATCAGCCAATTAGCACGGGCTGGATGATGTCATCCCTACTCGCCTGAATGCCGAGTACGGCTGCGGAGATGGCGTGGCGACTGCATGAGATCACGATGTGCACATTTTCGATTCTGGCAGGCAACAGCAACGGGATGGTTATGGACAACCAACTGAAAGAGGGGAAAACCCAACCTGATCCCTCCTTCCATTCTCACTCCCTCCCTTTCTCTCTCTCCCGCCCCGCACCCTCCTCTTGGGTGCCTGGGATACTCATCCGTCACCAGTGGTGGTTACTGGAGTGTGAAATTAAAATCAGGAAGGTGCTGCACCCCCCATTCCATCTCTACACAACAAACACACACTCTGGTACATTCCTGCACACACATGATTTGTGGATTTGGAATGGGACCTCTGGGAGTCATAACGCTGCCCCTGTGGCACTGTGACTGAGCTAATCAAGACATCAGCGACCTGCATCCTGACTAATGCAGATGTGACAGGTGACCACAGACCAAACAGAAAAAAGAACGATCGTCAGGGAACCAAAATCACATGAGATAGACTTGTTTATGACAGCCCAGCTGTCCAGACATGACCTCTGCCCTGATGTGATGACATCACCACTTTGGCTGACATGGATTTATGTTTAGGGATCCACATGAAAGACTTTGCATGACAAGGAGTCAATACCCTTGCTGACAACTTCCTACATACTCTCCACATCTTTGCATACTCACATCTTGGTGTAGCTTCTCAAGGCTCTCCTGTAGCTCGTAGAAGTAGCGGGAGGTTATAAGACCCTCACGGGATTTGTCCAGGCAGTCCCGAGCCAATTCTATGACCTGGTGGTGGATGAAGCTCAGGACACCATCAGCTAAAGGCATGACTTTGTCAGGAGCTGAGGAGCATATGAAATCAGCCAGCCGCTCCTCCATCTGAGCAGTAGCCTGTGGGACAGAAAAGTTTGGGTAACACAGGGTTGGGTTGAAACAGTGGCCAAGCCATGGATAAACAGAGACATCTAGCCACCCTCGATGCGTAACTGTACATTTATTCAAACACACTTTTATTGTTTTTTTTTTCTTGTTTTTTTTTTTTTTTCACCAAAACAGAATACTTCTGTATTTATGAAGACCATTTTTGTTACAAATTCTTTTATTTAAAATTTAAAGTTTATATATATATATATATATATATATATATATATATATATATATATATATATATATATATATATATATATATATATATATATATATATATATGTGTAGCCTACAGGAAATGAGGAAAAAAAAAGTTTTTTTTTTTTTTTGTAGATATCAAGCAAACAGAGTGATTTATTTATTATTTATTATAATCTATTATTTATTTATTGTCTGTATACATTAATGCTAATGTCTTGCTGTTTTTATTTTAATTAATGTTAAAAAATTCATTTATTATTTATTTTTAATATGTATATTATTTAATAAGTATTTTATATATTTATTTATATGTATATAACATATTTAATATGTATATTAATTAATATTATTTATATTTTTATATTTTTTTTTCTCTCTGTATTGACGCTCTGGCAATGTCATGTGAAAATGAGACTATCCAGTATCCTTGAGTTGTACAAGTTCATCAGTTTTAGACCTCACCTTAGGGAAACGCTCCTTGTAGACATGGTTCATCATGACGATCTCATGGTCAAATAAAATGGGTGAGCGTCCAGGGCTGAAGAAGAGAATAAAGAAACAAAAAATAAGTGGAGAAAGAAATAAAAAAAATGGGACTTAGCTATTTTTCTTTTTTTAAACTAATCATACATTTTCAACACTAATGTCCCTCTGCCTTCTAGCAGATGTTGTTTGGTGGTCTATACCTGTAATCTAACGTGGATGATAGACTGAAGCTCCTATATTTTCTGACATATCCAACCTCATTCATGTCAAAGTAGCATATTCAATCAGAGACGCTCCACAGGGAATACTGAGATGCACAGCTTGTGTAGATAAGCGAGTATGTGTGCGTTTCAGTCAGGGACACAGATTACAGATGCAGCTGGGACCGCATGAGTCACTCCTGTTAGTAAAGGTAAGCTGGTCATGTGACCTCGAGGATGAGGTAATGCTATAAGTCATCAATCGAAGGCTTGCGGTCCATTTTAGACCTCCTGATTGAATGAAAACATACTAACCATAGCACATCTGATCATTCTCCAGGGTGCTGTTGAGAAATGTGCCAACACACACTTACACACTCATTGGCTCATCTACAGGCATGTCTGTAACAATAAGCGATGGGGAGAAATATTCTATTCAAATCTTCAACTTACTTGAGAGCCATTTCAATCAAAAATTACGATCCGACCACAGCTGCGGTAAAGGTTAACTCTGACAGAGATTCATTCGCAGCCGAAGAGAGCTGTATTAACAATCACACTGAGAATATTTCTCCTGCTGAGTGAGGTAGAGAGAAAAGACAAGGGAAAATGAAAGAAAGAAAATGCCTTAGAGCGATCCTCTACTTTTATTAAATAAAGAATTTAGTGTGTGCAAAGAATCAATGTGAACCTCCTGCGGCGCAATAACATTCTGCATTTAGACAGATAATTAGTGAATGTAATTATTTCTCTCTGATGGACACAGAAATGTCCTTGCAGCCCCAAAAATCATCATGCTTTTGAGAAATGACCTTGTGAAAAGATTCTCATTACAGTTTTAAGCCAAATGGATTTAATTGAAGTAGATGTTCTGTGCAGGATCAGACTGGAAACAACAGAAGAAAGGACAGCTATTCATATGTGATTTGTTATGGGACAAAAGAATAAAGAGTGTTCACGTATTTTAGAAAGTATAAAAAGAGAAATAGAAGAATAAAAGGATAAAATTCCCATCTCTAAGTATGAAACTTTGACGTACCTACATAATCTGTTACAGCTTTAAGGGTAGCTATGGAAGCCTGTTTCCACCAGTTATCTTTTTAATATAAAAGATAACTGTGACTTTTAATCTCACAATTCTGACCTTTTTTCCTTGCAATTGAGAGTTTACATCTCGCAATTCTTACTTTTTTCTCAGAATTTCCTAACACAAACTCCCAATTCTGATCTCAGAATTGTGAGATTTAAACAGTCAGTATAGCATGATATAAACTCGAATTTGCGAGAAAAACTCAGAATTGCGAGTTTATATCTCACAATTCTGACTTTATAAGACGCAATTGTGAGTTATTAAGTCAGAATTGTGAGAAATAAACTTGCAATTCTGAGAACATAAGTCTTTTCTCCCCCTCAGAATTGGACTTTATAACTTGCAATTGCAAGTTTATATCTCACAATTCTGAGAAAAAAAGAATTGAACTGCGAGATACAAACTCGCATTTGTGAAAAGAAGTCAAAATTGTGTTTTTTTATCTCGCAATTCTGACTTTATAACTCAACTGCAAGTTTATGTCATGCAATTCTGAGGAAAAAAGTCAGAATTGTGAGATAAAGTCGCAATTACGGTTTTAAAATTTTTTATTCAGTGACAAAAACAGGCATCCATAGGTAGCGGTGTTCTTACTTTTCCAAGGAATTTGGCATTTTTGTGTCCGAATATGCCCATGTCCTAATATACAGTACACGAAAAGCAGTCTATAAAATGTCATGTAGTATGTTTGAATATTCAAAATTCCCAAAACCGGAAGCGTACAACATCCGAATCACCTACTACTTCTGTTAAGATTCTGAAGTGCAGAATGCACTTCCATGTTGGTACATTTTTTTAAAGGAGTATCTTACACTCACCAAGGCTGCATGTCTTTGATCAAAAATACAGTTATAAAAAAAAAAACAACAACAAAAAACAAAACAAAACAATTACTACATTTTATTTAAAAGCATTTAATTAAAAAGGAAATCTTTTGTAGCACAGTAGTGCATTATGTCTGTATTGTATTCATACATACACATCCATATCAAATAAAGTATTTGTGAAGTATTTTTTCATAGGAAACAGACTAGTATTTTGTCACTCACATCATAATGCTTAGGATATAATGAAGAAATAAAGACTGTAACCTCCAAAAGCACCCACAACATCATAGTGTTATGTGTTGAGTGTTGAGATAGATACTATCACATGGAAAGGGAAAGAAAGGGACTGCCAGAGAGAGAGAAAGAGAGAGAGAGAGAGAGAGAGAGAGGAGAGGAAGAGAGTGTGTAAATGTGTCACAGTTGAGCACAGAAATGACCTCTAAATCCCTCCAAGGAGCTGGAAACCAGGGAAATCAGCTAGTTAATTGGCCGTGACAGAGTGGACTGCACTAACACAAACAATTGGATGACATCACCAACAAAGCCACATACACCACCATAGTCATTTCAGACACATTCTGATTTTATATTATGTGAAAGTTTAATCAAAATTAACGTTAACTTCAAGAAAAAAAAAAAATGGCTAGCCAGAAGGAATCCAGAAAGTGTCTGATATCATTGAGTTATTTATTAAAATAATATTCTAATCTCCAGCTACTGCTACCAAATCACTTAAAATATGGATGATGGATGGTGACCACTGTACGTTGAGCTCATTACCCATCGAATGTGTGTTTGAGTGAGTTAAAAGATGAGTAAAGAGAAAGAATGATGGAGAACCGTGTATGACCACAGCATGAAGAAGCGTCCCTGTCAATTCTCTCTGCATGTCTGCTGTCCGGGGCATGAAATTAACATAATACTGCTCCATTTCCTCATCTCTAATTAACCAGTTCTAGTTCTGACTGCAAATCCCCTCTACCTCCCCCTCTGTCCAGTCGTTTCATCCTTCTCTCCCTTCTTTCAACAGTAGAAATGGATAATCCTGGAAGCTGTAATCTGTAAAATGTGGCAACAGCAAACCTCACTACCTCATCCAATATTTATGGATCTAATTCTGGAGTGCTGAACCCCCTGCTGAGTGTGTCTAGATACTAAAAGAGGCAAGACCAGTGTTTCCTGAATAAGTCATCTTAACTGAAAGAGAGAAAGAGCCAGAGGGGAAAGAGAGAGAGGAAGAGAGATGTGTTTACAGATAAGAAGCTCATGAAGGAGATCTCTTTCTTAGTGCTGAGGAAGAAATGATTCATTCTGTCAGGTCCTGGGCAGAAGTGTGAGTGACTACTAGAGTAGTCATACAACTCTTCTTCAGAGAAAGAGAGTGGATAAAAAGAATCAAAAGAAAAAATATATACAGATTTTATATTTCACAAAGACTTTGAAGCCTATTTTAGGACCATTCAGGTTTTATGTATTTATTTATTTGGATAGCGTGATATATTTCTTGGATATTATTTTCATAACAAATACACATTTCCCAATCATTATATCATTCACATTAACCAAGATTAACCACGGTGTTTCTTATTCTCTCATTATTCGCTCTCTTTTTTTTTTTTTTTAATCACAGCATTAAAAGTAAGTAGAATTTAATTAAATCAGAATAAAGGCAGTACACTGTGACATTTTTTGAGATATTATTTTCACAACAACTATGCACATTTCCCCTCTATCATTCCCAACAATCGTGATGAATTTGGACATTTAACAAAAAAAAAAAAAAAAAAAAAAGGGTAATTTTCATTATTCACTGTGCTATTTGTTATTATTGTAATGTTTTATTATTCTAATGTTTTCTTTTTTATCACAGCATTAAAGTAGTGGAAATTCTTCAGAAATTTTGTATTAAATCAGAGTATAGGCAGTACAATAAATACGACCTTTTATAAATATATAATTTTATGACTTGTATATAAGTTTCTTTTAAATTCAGTAATTACAGATTTTAGTTTTTTTGCTTTAAAGCAATGAGAACTGTTGGACCTTTCACAATGGAAAAATAATAGATTTCTCACGCAAACAAAGAGTTTTTTTTTATTTTGGGGTGAAATATGGCTTGAACACATTGACAGGCAGAGAGAAGCATAAAGAAAGTGTGAAGACAGAGGACTGAAGAGGCATCAGTGTGAAGGCCACAAAGGCTGAATAACATGTCTGTTACCTTGGAGGAGTCAAGAGTCTAGAGAATGAAGTGTGGCAGTTTCCTGTTAGAGCTCAAGATTTGGCCTTTAAAAGTGAATGAGTGAGAGCCTGAGGGCCCAGCTGACATCACAACTCACAACGTCATGTTAACTTGAAGGGCAACGCTTGATTCCTGCGAAATGGGAATCTGTTTGTGTTTGTACCTGAGACTGCGGGAGCGTGGCCGCATGGCTGGAGAACTTCTCCCGTCCTCATCCGTGATGCTCTCCGAGCTGAAGTGTTTGGTGAGGAAATGCAGCTCATCTGCAGTGGGCTGGAAGGGCAACTGGTGCAGCTTCTCCTGAGATGAACATGATGACTGTGAGAAGCAGAGAGGGAGGGATTACAAGGATAGAAGGCATTGCATAGGCTACCCTGACTGTCAATCAACTGCCATTGTTGGCACAATGTTGTTGATTGTTAATTTGACTCTTGGCAAGAAAATTTTCCTCAAAACATTCAGGCCAAATGGAAAAAAAATATTGAGAATAAAACTTAAGTTAGAAAATTTTAATTTAACTGCAGTAATATAGCTTTTTTAAATACCCTACTAATAAAATGTTAGCTTATATTTCAACTAAGTTACTTATTATATTTTGCATAAAGGAAATGAAGCCTAATTTTAGGACCATTAAGCATTTCTGCATTGTGACATTATTTAACTTCTTATTACTTTAATACCGAAAGCAAAAAAAAAAGCACTCTCATTACTATAAAACAAAGATAATTGCCATTAAAATAATGTCACACTGTAAAAAAAAATCTTAATGACCCTAACAATAGGCTCTATTTTCATTATAATATAATTTCTTATTTCCGGACATTTACTAAGAGTTTTTGTGAGCTTCATCCAATTAAAAAAAAATTACATTTGTTCATAATCGGTAGATTTTTTTCCCCTTGTGTTTAGAGTTGAATAAAAGCTCTGCAGCCTTTAGAATAAAAATTTGGCCTAAACTAGAAAAAGTCACTTTAGGCTAAAGGGAGCCGCTTTGTACCTAGAGTTTATCCCAATGTAGAGTCAATAGGATAAACCTTCGGGGCAAGTTAAGGCTTGGGATCAAATGCAATACCAAACAGACATGCATATATCTGAGGGTTGATACAACACAGAGGGACTACAGAAAGAACATGAGCACAAACACACACAGACACTCACCGAGACTGTTGAGCTGGGGGTGTTGGTTCCATAGCCAGAGGATGGCAGAGAGGCAAGAGACCAGCGACGACCATCCGTCCTACAAGAGTGGAAAGGTGAAAATTTGTTCTTTACAAATCACTGCAAATATTCTTCAAAGTAATAAGCACCAGCAGAAATAAGCAGCACTAGGAGTGTTCAGATGAGAAAGGATAAAATAGCACACAATCAGTGCAGAAATAAAGCACCACCGATTAAAATGTCCACAATAACTGACACTTGAACAATAAACAATAATGATCATTATTACATTGAACTGTGCAGCTCAATAAGGTTTGCATACAAGAGCCATACGCATCTGTGATAATGGCTAAGTGGCCCGTACAGGAACTTGCATGTACTTTTATTGCAAATACACATATGAAGCCTTTTAATGCAAATATCACAGTGTGAATTCGCCGTACGTGGCATTACAGCTTTTATCACACAACAGCAATACGTTCTCTTATCACTCATGAACCAATGATGACTGACATTAGGAATTTAATAGACAAACTCAAAAGTTTGGTGTCAGGAAGATTTTTTCCCTTTTTTCTTTTTCTTTCTGTCTCTCTTGAAAGAAATGAACACTTTTTTCAGCAAGGGTGCATCAAATTGATTAAAAGAGAATGTAAAGACATTTTTAAGGTTACAAAAGTTGTCTATTTCAAATAAATGCTGTTCTTTTGTAATGTTTTAACCATCAAATAATTAAAAAATTCTCTGTTTCCACAAAAATATTAAACAGCATAACTTTTTACAACACCGATAATAAGAAGAAATGTTTCTTGACCAATAAATCAGCATATCAGAATGAATTCTGAAGGATTATGTGACACTGAAGACTGGAGTAATAACTGCTGAAAACTCATTTTATTTTAAATTCTACAATATTACAATTACAATAACATTTCAAAATATTACTAGTTTCACTGTATTTTTGATTAAATAAATGCAGCCTTGATAAGCACAAGTGAGTTCTTTCAAAAACATTAAAAAAAGATTACTGAAACCAAACTTTTGATTGGTAGTGTACATAACCATAAATCATTTTGATGCAAAAATATTCCACAAGAAAACATGTAGCCAAAATGTTGCCATATTTTTACTTTTTTTTTTTAACTGCAAAAAGTATTTACTTTATTTATTTTTGTGAAAAATAAAATGATTTATGCAAAGCAGAAGTCTGTGGAATATTTTTGAAGATTAAATATCAGTTCTAAGCACGCAGTCAAGCTGCTTGTATCCAGCCAGTTGAATGAGGTGGATTGATTAATAATTTATCATTCTGATACATAGATGAAGTTGTCTGAGATGTTTTTAAACAGATCTGACTGTCAGCTCTAATGAAATGGAAACATGATGGTTTGTGTAAACAGCCATGCTGGAAGCACACACAGGAAATGATGTTGTAAAGGAAGCGGGCGATTATTACCTGTCAGCCCTGTGTCCATGGCTGTATGAAAGAGAGTAAAGCATTAAAAAGTGATGCTGTGAGGGCATCCATGTTTGTGTGTATGCACTGATCTAATGTATCTTTCACTATGACCATCACAAACTAGAAGTTTCAGCAAGAACGCAGAATTGATATACACCCGAACTGGATTCTTATCTCTAAAACAATTTTGCATTACCAGAGTGCTGTACTGTGTCCATTAGGTGGCACTGTTGGTCCATGAGCATTTTGGACTGGATGACTCAATGGTCTTGCTCTATGGCTGACTTTCAAATGAATCCTTTTAATTAAGCCTGGGGTCATCAGCTCTGTGTTCTCTCCCAGTTGTTAAAGCATTACCATCTTTTGCTGCTCAATTACCAATTCAGATTCACTCATTAACATTCTTGGTGTCATTATTCAGAGCCACAGTGAAGGATTATGGGATATTACAAATTAATTGAAAGTGGGGTGCTTAATAACCAGCAGATGAGAAGCAAACTATGACAACAATATTTGCAAGAAGAGCTAAGAGATATTACTTGCTCAAACTTTAATTTGCAAACATTTTAAAAGACGGTAGAAAGTTTTATTAGATCTCATTCCCAGAATGTGGAGTATTTTATGATTAAATGTTTCATACTATACGATGCTGATAAAGTCTGGGAGATTGACCTTTGACCTGTGATGTCACTCACCTACGAGCTGGCACAAAAGAGAAGTGGGCTGCAGTGTTTGGAGAGAAATTACGTGGGCTGTCCAATGGGCTGCTTCCTGAAAGAGACCAACAATGTGACATTTAGTGAATTGCTCAGAACAATCAAGTTCAACTACTAACTATCAGGCCAGGCTGGTACAAATAATTGTCGAAAGAAGCACAGACTTCATACTTCAGGCCACCAGGAGACACATTATGCCCGTCAAAAGTAAACGCAATTGCCCTAAGGTTCTTACCTCTTCTATCCTGCTGATCTTTCCCATTTATTTTATTCATCAAAGCCCTTTTAA
This sequence comes from Spinibarbus caldwelli, assembly GCA_039654775.1. Classification (NCBI taxonomy): domain Eukaryota; kingdom Metazoa; phylum Chordata; class Actinopteri; order Cypriniformes; family Cyprinidae; genus Spinibarbus; species Spinibarbus caldwelli. The sequence goes on from CM077237.1 coordinate 20,143,062, forward strand.
GATAACAAAACCCTTTAGAAGAGTGGGCTTCTTATGTAGGCCGCATTGACACCAGAGGTACAGGGATAAAACACACTTTGATCACGGGTCTTTTTTATTCTCCTGCACAGCTCTCTGAGAATAGATTAGTGCTTAGAGAGAGAAACACTTACAGTGTTCAAGTGCTTTAGACAACAGGCCTCTCCATCAAAAATGCCTCAAGTGGAGTGATATTGCATAATGAATGTTATTTAATGATTTGCAGACCATGAGCAAAGAATCTTTTTTTGATTAACTCAAGCTCAAATTCATATTCAAGGGATTTTGCTAAGAACAGACTCTTTATCTCTATTCCTGTGGTATTTAAATGGCAATATCCTGGGCTCTTTCACAGTGTGGTACATTTTTACATCATTATTTAATATGAAATGCATAAAGAGTATAGGTTATAGATTAAAACATACATGACTACTATAACTAATGGTACTAGATAAAAAATAAGAAAATTTGATCTAAAAACCATTATTGCTAGACGTGTGAATTAAGGAGCACAGATACAGGTATCATCAATCAATCCAGTCAATTTGAGCAACGGGGCGCTCCTATCTGGACTGTGTGGTACGGCTCGGGTCACAATCCCCCATGCATTAATGCATTCGTCAAGCGGCCTATGCCAAATCTTAAATATTAATGAAAGCATAATTCTTTGTCAGGAAGTGACTGTAGGAACAGCTGCGCACAGCTGGAATGGGATGCGGAGCAGTGTGGATCTGTCACGGAGATGCATTCATTTAAAGGAGAATCCCGTCATGGAGATGGTGTGCTACACAGTAAAGCACCTGCTTATTTTTCATCACCAAGATGGTAGTGGAAAGGGTTTGCTGAAGAGATGCAGACACCCTCTCATACGATACACAGCTGAGAGAAGAAAACCAATCAGCACCCTGTTGAATTACACATGGTACGTTCACACCACAGCTGAATGTGGTACGGATGAGGTTTTTGGATGATAGTGTGAAATACCACACAAAATCTGACATTTTCAACTTTCATATGTGGAAATAAACTGCGTTCTGATTTTTTAAAATGTGACTTCAATATGAACACAGAGGAATTCATGCAATGTTTTAGTTGTTTAAACACCATTCTCACCATTTTTCATAACTGCATGCTTAATTTATCCTTCGTTCCCTCTTAATATCAATGTATATGTTGCACAATATGAAGTAATATACAGAAAGGTCCAAAAATACAATTACTATATAAATCAAATGTTGTGACACTTGCTTTGAAAAAAAAAAGTTAAAATATGAATGGTAACAGTCAAAGTCCAATGTTAAATAATAATATTTTATATTATTATTCTTTAGTTTGGGTTAAACAAATAAATTTTGCTTGGTTGGAACAGCAGCTACACTAATTATGTCTCTATTTGTTTCTCTGTTTCTGCCACGGGGTTGACATCCCGTGGTAACTAGGATTTACACAAGCTTCAGTCTGGATCCAGAACACCTGAGAAGAGATGATGCCAACCCCTCAGAGGACCTCAGACAATGCCAACACTGAAACAACATACAGAACTACCAAATCTTGCTATAAGTTTGATTTCAACATATAATAATTGCTGTTAATAGTGTTCATCGTCTGTTTGATTACATCTTTAATTGATTTTTCCATACATTTCTGCCATATGTACATTAACTGACAGTCACCAATGATAAGCTACTACTAAATATATCGTAGAAACTTAATTTTCTAACAGCGCTTTGCAATGATTTGTATTATGAAAAGCGCTATACAAATATTGAATTAATATGAAATGTATTAATTAAAAAAAAATGTAATAATAATTTTAAAAAATATGGAGGAAATCTAAGAACTTGAGTAGACAAAAGGTTTTGGTTAAATACCATGACACCAGGCTTTGTTTTTAACCAGGTAGCAGGACATTAAAAACAGTGCTACTAAACATATAGATATCCAGTTAAATACATAATAAATCAGATGTTTTCCCCCACACAGTGATCAATTATTATTATTTTTTACACAGATCAATCTAATATGCTTACAGAAACAGCAGCACCACAGTGGTAGTTCTGTTCTTGTCTTAAGTGTAACGACACCTCACAAATCACTGCAGTATTTAATATTTTGTGCTGCTGGTGTCATAACCTGGCAAACAGCTTCCTGAAACAGACTGTAATGAGTGCAGTGTGGCAGTGCAAACCCCCTGTTGATTGTGCTCAGTTGAGTTTGAAATAATTTAGCCTCCGCTGCTTCTGTTGGCAGTCGCATTAGAATGCTGCTAATGGCTTTGAAGTGCTTAAAATGAAGCCACATTTGGGTTAATGTTCCATTTTAGATTTGTTCATTTAAATATTGCAAGCACACAACTTCAAGTGATGCCTCCCAAACTGCTTGATGCAGTATGGACAAAACAAACAGTGTTTCCATCAAATCTCATGTGGGTTATATCAGTGCAAAGTACAATATCATTATAAAAACCCTGAATCTTTATTCTACAGCACTAATGTGATAAACTAAGCTCCTGGTGTCTCTTTTCACACTGTACTGTGTGTACTGGTGGTTTAATCCAGTAATTCAGTGAGTAGATGGAGTAGAGACATCAATGATTAGGACTGCAGCACATTATTTATCATTTTTAGAGCCTTGCTAACAGTGTGAACATGATCTGTGTGCTTTGTGCGTTCATGACCTGAGATCAGTTATAAACACATCTAGTCATCTCCTTAATCTCACTCTCTCCACACACACACAGAGAAAGAGTGTATGCCAGCTGGTTTTGACAGCTGATCTCTCCATTTCTCTTTCCTGCTCAGATTTTCCACAATGTGGAAGTGACACAAGGGATACACCCACTGGAGCAGCAGCACTTTTATTAAGTGTTTTATCACCAGCTTCAGCTTTATTAAAGCATTACTGTGACAACTGAAGTGTTAGTGCTTTGCAAAGTATTAACCATTTCTCTTGTTTTTCTGAATGACAAATCTCTGATTTATTGTATTACTATTTTTTTACATAATGAAACTCTTATTATAATCAGTTTTACAAAACATTTAAAACACTTATAATCATAAAAGTTTAAAAAATAAAATATTAAACATTAAAATACATTTTACATATACAATATTCTAAACAAAATACTGAAAATATTCATTCTGTTCCATTTTTTGTAACATTTTACAAAAAGGCTAATTTTGCAAACAGTAGTTAATGCATTAGTTATCATGAACAGACAATGAACAATTTTGAAGCATTTATCATTTTAAGCTAAATGTTAATGTGAATTATCAAGAGTATATTTATAAACACTAATAAATCCATTGTTGTATTGTTCATTGTTAGTTAACAATAACATCATAACCAATGAATTAACTAATGTTAGCAAACTGAACTGAAGCAATGACTGGTGTTTTCAGTCACTGCCATATTGAAATACTTCAAGCTCCAAGTTTATTAGTGGACTGAGAGTTTCTGCTGAGGCATTCCCGTATTTTGCACCATCCATTCTTCCTTCTGTTTTAATAAAATGGCTAGCGCCCAAAGCATGAAACTACCATCATCATGATTCACTGTAGATTGTAAAACACTGTACAGTGTTTTGTGGCCAGTGTAAAATATTAGATTTAAAAGTAAATTACATTGAATTTCAGTTAAAAAGCTATATCTTGGTTTCTTCTGACCACAAAATATCTTCCCACATCACAAATGGGTCAATATTATAGTTTTTGGCAAAACCCTGATGTTTTTTTCACATCGTTTTTCTTGATTAATGACTTCTTTTGGCCACCCATAGATTCTTTCCTTATGAAACATTTCGTAATTTACTCTTCATAGGAATGCTTTTTAACCTATTTTCACAGCAGTACTTCAGATTTACAATCTAAATAATGATCCTTTAACTGTGGGGTTATTATCCACAGAGTATTGGCTACTTCAATGATCATTTAATGTTATTTTAATGCACATGTAGAGGACAATTTTACAGCCACTATGGCCCCATTAGAGCAATTGTCATTTGTGCTTGTGTAAAAATTGACAATGCACTCACCACTTCACACACAACTGAGAATCACTCATCTCATCTCTATGATAACTTAAAATTATCTTCTCCTTATATAAACACCAGTCTAGCCTGTGTGTATGTATAACACATGGATTTGATTATGCCTCATGTTTTACAGGGAAAGGTTAAAAAGAAGATTTTCAAACTTAGAATGATTTATGTCAGACAAGATGGAAAGTATAACTCTGCCAATCCCTAAGGAGGCATACAGAGAAATTGTATTAGAAAATGTCAACTGTCAATCCATTCAAAATGCCCATGAATTAGATGAGAAATCCCTGCACCACATTAGAATTACTCTATGGCAAACTGAGATTTGATGGTTGCTATGGAGATATAATGTAATATTTTGTGAACAGCTGCCACACAGCTTTCCGTTTTTTATGCGACAAGACAAACAGCATGTGTGTGTCTTGCTTGTGAAGTGAATGAAGTAGTTGTATGGCTCTGGTCCAGACTCTAGTAAAATGTCTACAGTCTACATAGCCAGCTACCTACTAAGACAGCATCCTAACAGAAAAGACAACTTGAAAGTGACTGAAATAATCTAAATATGCATCAACACTTACAGTTAAAGGACAACTCTGTTGATTTTCAACCAGCTTCGTACTGTTACAATATCAGTAGTATATGTAATAGATCAATCTGTACAATGTTACCTGTACCCAGATATCCCAGTTTGTTTTTAGATTTGGATGACACATTTTGCATCATCCGACAAACTTCTGCCAAAAAATAAATGGAGAAAACGCAGAAAGAGTAGACATTGTTGAAAAATCAAGTTGTCTATTAAGTTTGAAGTAGCATATGTTGCTAAGCTAACAAAATGATACAGTTTCACTTTATTTTAAGGTCCAATTCTCACCATTAACAAACCATTAACAATGACTTTTGCCTCAATAAACTCCTAATTTGCTGCTTATTAATAGTTAGTAAGGTAGTTGTTATGTTCAGGTATTGGGTAGGATTAGGGATGTACAATATGGTCTTGCAGAATATGTGCTTTATAAGTGCTCATAAACAGCCAATATTTTATTAATAGGCATGCTAATAAGCAACTAGTTAACAGTGATAAAGTGTTTCCCATGATACTTACAAGCACAAACAAACTAAATAAGAACTAAATAAAATGTATTTCTAATCAATATTTACTCAACTCTGTCCTCCATCTTAAGTGATTTCCACCAAGTTCATTGCAAAGAAATTTGCAATCAAAGTATCTTGTGAGGCAACATAATGTTTCTGCCTTTTGTTTGGAACAGACTTTACACTGAGAGCATGAAATGCATAAAAATGCATGGTAAACAGCATTAAAAAGTATGGTTTAAAGGGGAAGGGGAGAGGTATATCTTTTACCTGGGTGTCCGTGCAGTGGTGAATGGGGGCGAGGCAGAGTGGGAGAGGTGCTGGATGTCACTATCAAACTCTTCCTGTTGCTGGTCCGACAGCTGTAGAAAAGAACCAAAAAAACAATTCAGAATGATCATTTGTCTCATACATTTATGCATAATATTGACTAAATAGATGTACTGCACTATGGTACCAAAGCTGTTGTTAAGAAAATGATTTTTAGATTGAACTAAAGACATTAGATTTAGACTAAATCTAAGAGTATGCCCATTCAGAAAGATTACAGACAGCAAAGTACGTAAGAGCTTCACCTCTAAATGGCAGTGGAGTCATACGGTCACTGTCTAACTCAGGTGACACAAACCTGTCTCATTTTATGAGGCCGAAAGTGCACAGTAATATCAGCACTCTTTTTTTTCTTCTGGCGTGAATGCTAAAAGCCTCCAGCTCAAGCTGACAGGGAGAAAAATGGCCACATACAGCTCAGAACTCAACTCAAATGAACCTTGAGACCTCCAGCTAGGACAATACAGCCTCACGCTCCACTGCAGAGAGGAGAGAAGACTGGCTGAGCTTTCAGAACTGCAAGACGGAGAGCAGTGTAGTGAAAAGTAAGGAATGAGTGGTCCTTTATTGAATGTGAGCAAGATATTGACATACACGTACAAACAGCTGAGCGATCAAAAAGGCAAGTTGTGGCCTTTACAAAACATCACGCCATTGCTGAATCTACAATCTATACCATGACAAAAGAAATTGTATTTCACAAGAGTTTTGAGTTTGCATGTGAATTGATACAAAAGGCCTGTGTTCCCTGAAATAATCTTAAGACATCAAAAAACAAGACAATGTCTTTATTAGACAATATTAAGTGACTACACTCAAAAACAAATATGAACTCAACAAAAAAAGAAAAGTTCACAACAATCAGTTTGAATCAACAGTAATAATCTTTCACCAAATAAACTCACCGAATCAGTCAGGATAGTTACTGAATGTCAAGTCATTACTTTCTGTCATGTCGGACTTGAAATGAAGCAAGAACTGTTTTGTGTAGTTAGGGTTGTGAAATTTAAATCAGTACCATTACTACCTGTTTGTTATAAAAATGTGTATTTAAACACTAACGATAATAATTTTAATAAGAAATATAAAATAAAATATAAATAAACAAAACTAATGAAAACTAATGAAAAGATAAGAAAATTAAATGAAATCTTTTAAAAACATTACAGTATGTTATTTGCAAACATTTATGGAGTTACAAATATATATATATATATATATATATATATATATATATATATATATATATATATATATATAATTTTTTTTTTCCTCCATTCATTTAAAAAAATGTTTTGTTCTATTTTTTTGTTTTTTTTTAACGAGTTCTACTCCCCACACAGGATTTGAAAATTATTTGATATTCATGAATTGATATTCAAAGACAGTACATTTTCAAGTATGGCTTAAGTGTTCAAAAACTTTTTCAGGACTGGGTATGTGTGTGTGTATAAAAACTGAAATCTGCATTTCACGCTGCAGGAAATAGACCATGGCTGTGAGCATTTCACACATTTTACAGTATGTTACTGCTGTTCTGTGCCTTTTCCGACCATGACAATGACATTAAAAGTGTTTGGTAATTTTCTGGATAATTATATGGATGCACCTTGGTCCAAACAGTGTTGCAGAAAGAGTAACTATCACAGCAGAGACCTGCACCACTTTCACAGTGGCAGCCATCACTCAGTGTGTAATGGAGGTTCAGAAGTGAGTAGAGTCACAGCGGGAGACATGGAGAAAAAGGGAAAGCAAGGGGTGGGAGGAAGAAGAAAAGAAAGAAACCAGGAGAAAATCGATGACTCACGAGCTAACGCTGGCATATTAATACTTAAAGAAAGGCCTTTCTTCTAAAGTGGCTGATAAGAAAAGATTTCTTTTGGTGCTGGCTTAAAGATGATATTTTTTTGGAGAAGGATGTTAGGTGGACGAGACATCAGAAAAGCACTGTGATGTTGTCTTCCATGTGCACGCTGACCGCAAAGTGCTTAAAAACGGTAACGATCAAGAAATCTCACATCTCCTACTCACAGGAGAAGCTATACTGCATCCATTTATTCTACAAAAAAACATCTAATGGCAGTGTGCTCTCATTCAGTCGGTTAGTGTCAAATCAATGCCAAGCAACCTGCAATATTAATGAGTCTTCAATGGATTTATGCAGATATTAACAATGACCTGTACCATTCAATGCCCTAATAAAACAGGGCTTCTATAAAGTAGTCTTATCTAAAAGAGCGCTTACACTGACAGCGATCTGCTGCAACCTCAAGTCATACATTTTCAATGAGAACTGGTGATTTCCAGAGACATGAGTAACAGCACCCATTGGCGACAGTATGAGAGTCACAGGCAGAGAGAAAAAAAAAAAAGTATCTTTATGCAAATGTATGCATGTACATATATTTGTGTAGATACAGGTACATTTTTACCATGAAGACACTTTTAATAAAGATATTTACTCAAGTTCGTATTGTACACAAACAGCCACAACCTGTCAGTGCTGTTGTGAAAGCTTAAAGGGGTCCTATTATGCTCTTTTACAAAGTCTTGATTTTGTTTTGTGGGTGTACTACATGCTCTCATGCTTGGTGGTTCAAAAATCGCATTATTTTTCACATAATTTACATTATTACAATACCTTCCTCCCCAGCCTGGCACAAACGGCTCGATTAGTTCCAGGTTTGATGAAGGCCCGCCATCCGAAAAACGAAATGTGTTGTGATTGGTTAGCTGTCCCAGTGCATTGTGATTGGCGAACAGCTTTGACGGTGTTTCAGTACTGCCCTGCCCCTTGCCAAAGCTGCAAGTTCGTCAATATTGCCATATCAATTCAGACCCCGAGAATATTGAACAAGAGGATCGCACAGAACCTTTGCATGCACGGATATTGCAAGACATAATAAAATGGTAACGATATTGTTTTGTTTTTTTTTTTTGGCTAAATCACGTTTTAGATAGGACGTCAACAACAGCTTAAAAATAACTGCATTTACTATGTACAGATAAGTGCAACGGTAATATGTATTATGTTTATTGTTCTTTAATTCTAACATTATAACATGAATTGCAGTGAAACTGTTATACAGTTGAATTTATTTATACCATAGTCCCACAGAGTTGCACTATTTGTGGCGGCATATACAGGTGCATCTCAATAAATTAGAATGTCGTGGAAAAGTTCATTTATTTCAGTAATTCAACTCAAATTGTGAAACTCGTGTATTAAATAAATTCAATGCACACAGACTGAAGTAGTTTAAGTCTTTGGTTCTTTTTGATTCTTTATGGGGTTCAGGTCTGGTGAGTTTGCTGGCCAGTCAAGCACACCAACACCATGGTCAGTTAACCAACTTTTGGTGCTTTTGGAAGTGTGGGCAGGTGCCAAATCCTGCTGGAAAATGAAATCAGCATCTTTAAAAAGCTGGTCAGCAGAAGAAACCATGAAGTGCTCCAAAATTTCTTGGTAAACAGGTGCAGTGACTTTGGTTTTCAAAAAACACAATGGACCAACACCAGCAGATGACATTGCACCTCAAATCATCAAAGACTGTGGAAACTTAACACTGGACTTCAAGCAACTTGGGCTATGAGCTTCTCCACCCTTCCTCCAGACTCTAGGACCTTGGTTTCCAAATGAAATACAAAACTTGCTCTCATCTGAAAAGAGGACTTTGGACCACTGGGCAACAGTCCAGTTCTTCTTCTCCTTAGCCCAGGTAAGACGCCTCTGACGTTGTCTGTGGTTCAGGAGTGGCTTAACAAGAGGAATACGACAACTGTAGCCAAATTCCTTGACACGTCTGTGTTTGGTGGCTCTTGATGCCTTGACACCAGCCTCAGTCCATTCCTTGAATCGATTTTGCTTGACAATCCTCATAAGGCTGCGGTTATCTCGGTTGGTTGTGCATCTTTTTCTTCCACACTTTTTCCTTCCACTCAACTTTCTGTTAACATGCTTGGATACAGCACTCTGTGAACAGCCAGCTTCTTTGGCAATGAATGTTTGTGGCTTACCCTCCTTGTGAAGGGTGTCAATGATTGTCTTCTGGACAACTGTCAGATCAGCAGTCTTCCCCATGATTGTGTAGCCTAGTGAACCAAACTGAGAGACCATTTTGAAGGCTCAGGTAACCTTTGCTGGTGTTTTGAGTTAATTAGCTGATTGGCATGTCACCATATTCTAAATTGTTGAGATAGTGAACTGGTGGGTTTTTGTTAAATGTGAGCCAAAATCATCACAATTAAAAGAACCAAAGACTTAAACTACTTCAGTCTGTGTGCATTGAATTTATTTAATACACGAGTTTCACAATTTGAGTTGAATTACTGAAATAAATGAACTTTTCCACGACATTCTAATTTATTGAGATGCACCTGTATATGCAAATTCATTCTCTGCCAGTGGGAAGCGCTGTTGGAGTGGTAGAGATCGAGGTTTCCCCGGTAACGCTGTACACAAGCAGCGCTCCTCTCACAAACGCTGCTTTATCAGACATTACATGCAAGATCAAATGAAACTGACATCCAAAATTTTCTGAAGACAGTCGTTTCCATCAGAAATACAGTGATATAAAAACACCCGCAACGGGTTTCGATTTTGAAACGTGCATTCGAATTTCCGTAAGCAGAATTTATTTTAATAATATTCTAATGGGCCACTTTGTGATGTCACAAATACAGGAAAACAACTTTGTAGTCCAAATGAGTCATTCGTTGTAGTTCTTGAAAAGGGATTTTTTAAAAACGAAATATCTCCCTTTGGAGTTGACTTTGAGATTTGTAACTTTGTAGATCTTTTTATGCCCAAACATACACACTACACACTGACTAAAATTCAAAATGAATGAAATAGCATAATAGGACCCCTTTAATGCAGCCAAACACAACTTGGCAATGGACAAGAAGCTGTTATCCAGAAAATTTCCCATTGTTTATAGGTGAGTGTGTGGGTGGATATTGACATGAATTGGCAATAATGAACAAAATGAAAGTGCATTTTGGAATAAATTGAGCTTGGATATGAAACTCCAGGAGGTATGCTGCTGAAAAGAGCTGCAGACTCTCATTGAAACATCAATCCATCATCAGAAAATAAAAAGGGGGAAAACATGGCAGCAAAAAGCCCTGGTACAATTTACATGCTAATAACATGAGCAGCTGTGCAGGGTTCACGCATGTGAAAAGAAAGTTATCACTTAATTACAGTAACTGCAGAGAGAACTGCTTCCCACAACTTCTAAACACCAAGAAATGTTAATTTTATTCACAAGCAAACTTGCTTGTTTTCATTTTCGTCTGTGTTCATTTGAGTTTGAGTTGATTAAGCTTCATTTAAACTAAATCAAGTGTGACTGGATTTGTTGTGTTTGTTTGGATACAATTAAAAACTATGAACATGAAGTATATTTATGAATATGGTGTCTCAAAGCTTTAGTCAACAGGTTATATGTATGTTTAACTACCAAAGTTTTACATTCCTTGTTAAATAGAGACTACATGGTTGTTTTAGATTTTCGTTTAGTTCACATCAGTTCAAACCATAGACTGTATAAAAACATGGATGTAGTGTCCATGACGTCACCCGTAGGTTTCTGAAGAGCGTTTTTGAAGCTCAAAGTAGGAGCTGGCCATCACGTCACCGCGCGTCACTCCCAGATAATCGAAAATGGGCAAAGAGGCGGGAGCTGGTTGCTGAAACCACGCCCACTTAGCTTGATGGTGGTGACAGCAGCAGCAACCCACCTGTCACTCAAGTGGCCACGCCCTTAATTATGCAGAACTTTAAGGCTTAATATAATTTAAGCGGATGAGTTATAAAAAAAATTCACCCCCCTCACAGTTGTCATGAAGGGCAAAATTAGCTATATAGACCAAAACCACTTTTTGTACCAGGTTATAAACATTTTTTTCTGCTGTAAAGTTGGGCATTTTAACATGGGGAGTCTATGGCACTGACTCCCTTTTGGAGCCAGCCTCTAGCGGCCAGTCGATGAATTGCAGTTTTAGTCACTTCCGTGTTGGTTTCACGAGAGAGACCGGAAGGTTGCGCTTGGTTCAAATGCACACTGCGGCGCTACGAAAGTGGGCCACCTGAACTAAGCAAACTATAATCCATTCATACACTCACTTATCCTGGATTAGATTGTACACAACAGCACAAATACTCTAGTATAAAGCCTACATTTGAAAATAAACACTTTTGCAGGCATACTGCATAGCCTTGAGTACAAATCCTGTGGATAAAAGATGCAATAGTGAGGTGTTTGTGAGAAACTGTCAGAGCTTCTCCACTCTATTCCTCTAAACTTGATTTTAGATAAGCCAGATAAGATGCTATAATGGAGGATCTTCATTCATGAGAAATGAAGCAGAGTCTCAGTAGATAACAGAAGGAAATTGCACTTCTCCACACTACTGGACTGGATAATGTGAGCTGAACTGCCTTTACTTTGCTCTGTGTACTGAGCTGCAGAATAACACTGTGTCCAGACAACAAGCTGACAGGTTTCCGGTGACAACAAGTAATTTTTCTACTCTTGCTGAAAGCAAAGACAGCACGTGACACCACATGATCACAGCCAATCAGAACGTATTTAAAATTATGGACCAATGGGATTTCACTGTGGGTTGAACAGAAATCCAGCTGTCTTGCTGGACAAACGGGACAAACTTGGATTTTACACAGAATAGATAGCAATTATTACTTGCCACTTTATCGCACTGCACCTAGAGTTTCCTTACATCTGCATTTCAAAGCATTCAAGACTTTGACTGAAATTCCCTGTGATATGACAGGTGTTTAAAGCCATATGTGCCTTCAAAGAAAATCTAAACATACCTACGTATGCACACAGATTAATATCCCTCAACAGATGGCAAGTAATACACTTAGAAATGCACAAACAAACATGCATAAACAGAAAAGGTATAGTTAAAATGTTATGGAAATATAATTTCTGCTGTTTAGTATTTCAAATGATTATCCACCTCATGGACTGAGGAAACAGAGTGGTTTTGGGACTCATGCTGCCAAATGCCATGAGCTGAATGGTGTAATTGCCATGAACAGATGCAAGGAACCAATTAATGCTGAACACTGCAATTATGAGCAAACACCTGCTAGCCTTGCGCTCCACCCTACTCAACACTGTGGACAGGTTGAAAGGGGGAAAATGAGAAAATAAACAAATGCATAGCCTCTTTTATAACAAACTTGACCTGATTTGAGGTTTGGCAAGCATAATATAACTGAAACAATGGGAATAGGGGTTTCAAGAGATGCAAACCAGCCTGACAGGATCAATGCTGGCCAGAAAGCCAATTATAGCACTGATGGTTTCTGCCTCAAGCTTCCTTCCTGCAATCAAGGTACTATCAATATTGTGTCATTTTTGTTTCAAATTAGACTCATTTTCTTTTGGAAAGTCAGGAATATGGTGGCCCAAAGCTGTCACACTTATAGTTATTATGTTGCCTGTGGCATTCCTATGTGGGTAATTAAAATGCAAACAACCATCAAGCACTGTCTTAAATACAATGAATCAATGACTGAGACCTGCTCAGATATGCCAATGAAGGTTTTCCACAGGCAAAGTGGCTATATTGAGTGCCCGAAAAAGATGAGAAAGAAAAAGAGAAATCAATCGCACATTCCATATCATCAAGGAAGAGGACAATTAACAGTCTGAACGATATGAAATTGGTTCTGCTGAATGTTTCATGAGAGGCTCAAAGACTTTTTGCAGGCGCACACAGACTGAAGTGTCTTGGGGAGTGAGTATAATGAGAATGTTGAAGGGAGGCTGAACGATAGGGGCAGACGTGGAAGCCACAGATGAAGAGATAGAATGATGGAAAAAAAGAAAAAAGCGTTAAGGAAGATAAATGGTCTTTAGTTATTATTATACCCAGCAGTGGCTATGACAGCTTCACATGGGCTTAAAAAGCTACTGTTGATTCTGCTCAGATTTACATTTCTTTACACTTACTGTTCACTTTGTAACATGCTATACAGACCACATCAAGACATGATACCACTGGGAAATTCTATAGTGGAGTCATGTGAGTTGATGCAAGTTGACAAGTGAGGTGTTAGACTGCAGCTAGTCCGGCAACACCCAGGGGACAGAGGAAAAGGAGACTGGTGAGTTATAACATCACACACACACACACACACACACACACACACACCCCTGTCAAACACTTTGTGCTTGTACTCTGTGAAGAACACTTGCGTGATAGGTCAAATGCACTTCTTGGTCAAAATGCTTGTCTTAGCGGAAATATTTATGTAAACAGTCGGTTTTTTTCTGAAGGGGATGTAATTAGGACCAAAAAAAAAGGTGTGATGTCAAAATATATTTTGAATAACAGTGTCGTTCATTGAACAGTGTTTTTATTGTTAAGAAAAATTAGCACTATTAAAAATCATTTTCATAATTGAAATAAATTTTTAATAAAATAAAATATAATATGAAAAACTTTATACTATGTGAAAAGAAAATACATAGTAAAATGTTGCATTAGTAACTGAAATAAAATAAGTTTAAGCTGAAGGGCTAAAGTGACTAAAACTAAAGCTGAAAACAAATAAAATAAAGTAAATTAGAAATATAAACAAAAAACCTAATCAAATGACAAAAACAAGCAAAATCACTAAAACTAAATTTAAAATCCATACATACATTTTCCAAACTGCTCTGTAGGGTCATTAAAATTAAAATGAAATTTGGAAAAAAAAAAAAAAAAAAAAAACTATGCAAAATATTAATAAATACTATAAACATACAAATATTTAAATATTTAATATTTAAATAGTTGAAATAAATAGCAACAAAAAAAATGCAATCAACAGCAAATTTGTTTTTGTTGCAACATCTAAATTGGTATCGAGAATCGTGAAATTTCACTGATATTGGTACCTGAATACTGAAATGCTGAAAATGGCAACCCTAACTGGCATGTGTGTGAACGTACAGCAGGTTCAGCTCAGTCACTAATGGTGTCTGCTACAGGCCGTGTGTTCAACACATCTATATTATATTAATAAAGACAAGCTATCATCTTCTCAGAAAGGGCAGCAAGTCATTATATAAACAGGGGTCAGAATATTTGGATGAAGAAAATGAATGAAAGCCACAAGATGCCAAATGCTGCAATAGCATTGACACAATCTAAACTGAACTGGGAACTTGTGAATTAGAATAAAATCTGGAAATGATCACCAATACCCATCCACAATACACTACCATTTAAGCATCTGGGAGTCTTTTTAAAACAAGTCTTTTATGTTCACCAAGGTTGCATTTATTTGATAAAAATACAGGAAAAACGGTAATATATTGAAATATTATTACAAATTAAAGTCATTACTCCAGTCTTCAGTAACTCATGATCCTTCAAAAATAATATTTCAATATCCTGATTTAGTGCTCAAGAAACATTTCTTATTATTATCAGTGTTGAAAACAGTTGTGCTGCTTAATATTTATTTGAAATGGAAATCATTTGTAACATTATACATCTTTATAGTAGCTTTTGATAAAATGAATAAAGTATGATAGTATATCAAGCATATGTGATTTTTTTAAATCATTTATTCTCCATTAAACTAAATTCTTATCACTTATAAAAGTAACAGTATACCTCTCCTCTACAAGACACACAATTCAAAGTCTCATTCATTCTTTCATGCATCATTCACACAAGGCTATTTCTAAATTATGACTTTAACAACACACTGTGCACTGCACCAACGTCACAGCCACTGAATGATTCAGACATTTAGCATCACTGTGAGAATGACACTACAGAGACCGACATGGAGTGGAAAGAAGCAGATCACTCAAACAGTCTCAGCTCTGTTGCTATGCAAGCACTGTGCCCTCCCCTCATCTGTCTCTACAGGCTACAGGAAGACAGGAAGAACACAAACAGGGAAGGATGGAAAGCAATTATAGATGATCTCTATCTAACTCAACCGCACATTTGAGCACATCTGCTACAAGTTCACTTCAGCATGGTAGGTCAGAGCAGAACCGTCTATTCTCAAACATCATGTTGCTCACCAGCATGTGTTTGCGTGCATGTCTAGCCACGTCATAATTTGCGCCCCTGGCTGAAGGGTGGTCGTTACTTTTACACACACTGACCAAGAGGAAGGAACATAGTACGATGTGCATGTGGAGGGTCTGAAATGAGCATGACCAACGGAATAAAGCAAAAACAACAGGGAGAAAAATCACAGAGCACACCAACATAAGCAAAACCTCAAGACAGCCTGCAGCATGCCATTAATTACAGGTCATATGACTGGAGAAAAAAAAAAAAAAAAACAAGTTACCTGACTATCAGGAAAAGACAGAAAACAGATGAAAGTGGATAGCTGTACCTCTTGGATCGGCGGAGCATGCTTCTCTCCGGCAGGGAGAAATTGGAGAGAACGGTCCAGAAGGAATCAGACATGATATTGGTGCACTAACATGGCTGTCATCCAGAGATCAACTGCGATAAAGCGCCGGAGAAGGAACAACAACTGGCTAAATGAGAGTGTTTCCTCTCTGATAGCAAGCACTAGATGATGTTCCTACAGCTGCTGCTGTTGCCGGCAACCTGTGACACTACCAGAGCTATCGTGAAATGCTGTCATGTGCTTTTTCTCTCTCTATTTCTCTCTCCTCTACACCCTCCCTCCTCTCTTTCTCTCTCTCAAACACACAGCAGTGCATGTATAAAGATGCAGACAACCTCCAAATAAGCAGCTAGACTGCGAGTGTCAGAGAGGCTGTTATTAAAACTAAAAATGTAGTGAGAAATAGCGATGTTTAATGCTAAATGATCTGTCAACCAGAAATGGCTGGATTTGTCAGTATTCAATACAGCGTCCCTGGAGAAAGTGACAGAATGACATGAGATTAAAGTGTGTGCTTACATACACACACATATACAGTGCTGCTTGAAAGTTTGTGAACCCTTTACAATTTTCTATATTTCTGGATAAATATGACCCAAAACATCATCAGATTTTCGCACAAGTCCTGAAAGTAGACAAAGAGAACCCAATCAAACAAATGAGACAAAAAAAATTCTGTCATTTATTTGAGAAAAACAATCCATTGTTACATATCTGTGCATTGCAAAAGTATGTGAATCTCTAGGATGAGCTGGAAATTTGAAGGTGAAATTAGAGTCCATCTGTTCAGAGGTGTTTTCAAACAGTGGGATGACTATCAGGTGTCATTGCCTGCCCTGTTTAATTTAAAGAACAGGGATCTATCAAAGTTTGATCATGTTTGTGGAAGTGAATCATGGCACGAACAAAGATCTCTGAGGACCTCAGAAAAAGAGTTGCTGTTGCTCATCAGGCTGGAAAAGGTCACAAAACCATCTCTAAAGGGTTTGGACTCCACAAATCCACAGTCAGACAGATTGTGTACAAATGGAGGAAATTCAAGACCACTGTTGTCCACGAACAAAGATAACTCCAAAAGCAAGACGTCTAATAGTCCGCGAGGTTGCAAAGGAACCCAGGGTAACTTCTAAGCAACTAAAGGCCTTTCTCACACTGGCTAATGTTAATGTTCATGAGTTCATCATCAGGAGAACACTGAACAACCAAGGTGTGCATGACAGAGTTGCAAGAAAGCCACTGCTCTCCAAAAAGAATTGCTGCCCGTCTGCAGTTTGCTAAAGATCATGTGGCCTGTTTTGCTGCATCTGGGCCAGGACGACTTGCCATCATTGATGAAACAAAGAATTCTGAATTATACCTGCAAATTCGAAAGGAAAATATCAGGACATCTGTCCCAGAACTGAGTCTCAAGAGAAAGGTGGCCATGCATCAAGACAACGACCCCAAGCATACAAGTCTTTTACCAAAGAATGGTTAAAGAAGAACAAAGTTAATGTTTTGGAATGGCCGAGTCAAAGCCTGGACCTTAATCCAATTGAAATGTTGTGGAAGGAGCTGAAGCAAGCAGTTCAAAGGAGGAAACCCACCAACATCACAGAGTTGAAGTGGTTCTGTACTGAGGAATGGGCTGAAAGTCCTACAAGATGTTGTGCAGGACTGATCATCAGTTGAACGAAACTCTACCTGCAGTTATTGCTGAAAAATGGGGTCACACCAGATACCAAAAGCAAAGAATCACATACTTTTGCAACGCACAGATACGTAACAATGGATAATTTTTCTCAATAAATAAAATATTTTTGAAAATATTTTTGTCTCATTTGTTTGATTGATTTGTCTACTTTCAGGACTTGTGCAAAAATCTGATGATGTTTTGGGTCATATTTATGCAGAAATATAGAAAATTGTAAAGGGTTCACAAACTTTCAAGTAGCACTGTATGTAGGATTATTCGGTCAAACGGTACAAGCATAAGACAGATCTTTCTGTGTAGTCCAAACTGTTTCATCATTAGTCCATCCGGTCAAAGGACTCAACTGAAGAAGAAGAAAATGTGAAAAATTAGGTATCAAAAGATAAGCAAGGCTGGTTGAAATCATATGTGTGTCTGTGTGCATATGTGTGAGCAGTTTTGCAGAAGGGTAGATGCAGGCAGGCATGGCAGCACTATGTCACCTTGAGCTAACTGACACCATGGGCTTAGTCGCTTCAGACACACATCAAAGAACAAACAGCTAGAGAGAAAACACCTCCACCCAATACAACGCACATCCATGCACACCAAACAAACACAACAGCAGGCAACAGTGCTGACACTGTATATTTGACGGTGATTTCTCTGAGGAAGCAAGGGATTTTTTTGGCTTCTGCAGAAAAAAAGCAAAAATAAAACATTTTACAAAACAGAAGTATAAAATACTTATTTTGCTAAAACAACAGTGACACCAACTGATTATGGTTCAGAGGAAGGTAGCACCTCTTTCGCCTCCTTTGAGCTCATTGGCCAAAAATCCAGGTAAGGAGAAGCAGAAATAGCTAAATATAGGCGGAGTGTTCCCACAATGTTTCCACATAGCAGTCTGACAGACAGACAGACAGACAGACAGACAGACAGACAGACAGACAGACAGATAGATAGATAGATCAAATATAAAATGTTTATGCACTTCAAATTGGATGAAAGCCCTCATGTTATTGGTACCCAATATTGACCTAATCAGACCAATGGCAATAATTCTTGAATTAATTAATTAATTAATTAATTACATGTTATATTGTCTAGTATTTTTATATTGTCTTTATTATATAAAAAATCTATGCCTATGTAACAGAAATTAATAATTAAATAAAACAAAACATTAATAATGGCTAATACCAGTGTGAAATATGAACCAATATGTAGTTAATCCGTAAATGTTACGTTAACATTTTTAGTACTGGTGCAAAACCAGCAAACAAAAGCAGATTAATGCTCAATGAGCAGACAATTACCAGATTTATTGTTGTTTCTGTGCTTTAAAAAAATATATAAAATAAATAAATAAATAAATAAATAAATAAAAACCACGCTTCAAGTCACCATGAAATGGAAATTCACTCTGTCTAAATGCACCTTAATAATTTGTTTCATTTTTTTTTTTATTTTTACTTCCAGTGAAAGGACAGGCTTCTCTCTGATGACAGACTTCACCAGTCATTTACAGTAGTCTGCTTAAAAATCCCTCCATTTCTTACAAGTAAATTTAAGCTTGCATTCACAATAACTTTAAAAAGGAGGTCAAACAAAAACTAAATTTTCCCCTCAGAAATAGTCATTGAAAGAAAGTACTAAAATTTCAGAAACTCTTAGTTATCAACCTTAGAATCTCAAATTAAGTACAGACTATATATATATATATATATATATATATATATATATATATATATATATATATATATATCTTTATTATTGTTTTATTTTACTTTTTAAGGTTTTGCAACCCTAATTTTAATGTATTTTCTAGCAATCAACTTTGAATTAACCAAAATAAAAGCAAATAAATGAAGTATAATTCAGACATATATAATTGGTAATATGTGTAGCATTTTTTTAACCATGCAGCAAATGGTTTAAAATGCTTAAACAACGTTTTAAACAGTTTATTAATCGGTCAAACTTCTCACAGTTAATGGTTAACCAGTTAATAAATGAGCATCCCTATTTGAAAACAGACTGATTGAAAATCTTGGTATAGGCCTATTATTTTTTAAATGTGAGAAACAACTGCCTATTCAGAATTTACAATGTAAAAAAAAAATGTTTTTGCAATTATTATTTCCTGGATTTAACCTGAAATAGGTTATCCAAGTAATCATTTACTTCACATTTTAAGTTGACTAAACATAACATTAAGGCAGCATGAGCACTTTAAGTTGAAACCACATTTATTTTACAGTGTAGAAAATGCAATTTGACTATATTTTGAAATAATTTTGTACTTGCAATGTTACTAAAGGAACATCTAATTAATAAGTAAAAAACAAAAGCAAACAAAAAAAACAGGCCATGTTTGAGAGGTAACATCTTATTCTTCCCATATACCACTAGTAATAAAATAATTTTATATACAATTTAATAATATGAATATGATAGGTTTATTGCGCCTTTGAACTACAGAGAAACGGTGCTTTATCACGAGCAACACCATGCTGCCTTTGGGCTAATTTTGTCATGTGACCCCACATTTATTTGCGTTAAAGCCCCTTTTCTTGACAAAAAGTGTTTTTAAACAATTTTTTGCTACATTTGAAGTACAGATATAGAATTCATGTGCTAAAGTTAAATGTGTAAATTAATGGTATTTCAGCTATATCGCTAAACATTTTGAAGCGAAATATCTTTTTTGCAAAATCATTTTTTCACCCAAAAATACTTTAATTCTGTAATTTCTTTACGCACTCGATTTGTACGGAGCGTTTGTGATTTGTACTCAGCCCCTGAGAGTTCCACACAGCGCTCTGCTTTGTACCAAGAGCTTTCTGACAAAAATCTTCTTTCAATAAGAGTCAAATGACCGTGTCCTTCAGGTGAGTTCAGGTGAGGTTAACAGTCAAAAAAAGAGACCAGTCGGCCCCTTTGTTTGTGGGTAATTTGCACCCACAGGTCACCGAACAGGTGTTGCTTTCAACCTTCCTCCCATTTGTCCAATCTTGACCAATCTGTTTTATGCAAGTGTGCAGAGACAGAGCAACCAAATCTCTCTCGTGGGTTTGGTTTTGTTTCTTTTGCACACCGCCACAATGCACTTTGATTTCTTCCTGAGCTCTTGGGCAAATCCATGCATATCATGTGGGCTCAACATGATTCCACTTTGAAAAAAAAAAAAGTGGAATTGGCAGCATAATTGTTAAGGGCTTAGTAAGAGACATCGATGACCTTGCCCTATACGACACTCTCTCGTGCTTTGGGGAAGTTCTTTCAAGCTGAGTGGAGTGAGACAGTAATGGTGAACCAGAAGGCTATGGTTTTGTCCATTATGTCACGCTAGAGGCTGATGAATTGGCTATTAAGAAGTTAGATGGTATGCTGCTAAATTACCATCTAGCTTCTATATGCCATTACAGTACATGCCCTACGAGGAACGCCAGGCAGACCAAAATGTTCCAAATGCTGCTAAAAGAAAGACTACAGTCTTTTTATATCAAACCTGCCATACAGCTTTGTTAGTGAGAAGTTGTGCTCCCTGTTTTCTGCATTTAGATATGTGACCAGCACAAAGGTTATGATGAACAACAACAGCCTGGGATTATGCCCACCATGTCTGGACAGAGGAGAACTGGCCCCATGATTGAGCATGGTTTCTCCCAAGGTCTTTTTTTTTTCTCCATTTCTGTCACTGATGGAGTTTGGGTTCCTTGCTACTGTCGCCTTTTGGCTTGCTTAGTTGGGGACACTTAATATTTGGCAATATTATTTGACTGCATGGACACTATTGGATGAGAGCTGAACAGAGCTGATGATATCGTCTCTTCAGAGCTGCTTTATAGATGAATTAAACATTCCATAATTGATGGACTTTATACAGTTATTGAACCAAACTGAATCAACAATAAATTGATTCAATACTCTAACCCCAATAAAAAAAAATTAAAAAAAATCACAAAACCAAGTTCAATCAAGTTCACTGTAGCATGTAACCATGTAAACACACAAATTAAAGTTCTTGTTCATATGTATTCACTAACTTTTTAACATATGTCTTCTACATTTCACAGAAAGAAACTTTGTGAAATATATTGCCACATTCTTCAACAAAGAATCAGATAAGAGATGATTATAAAAAGATGTAGTGTTTAGAGCAGTTCTTGATCTCTTACACAGTATCTACTATATGGTTGATCAGTAGCTGACCATGCAGATATAATCCAGATATGGAGATCTGAACAGAGTCATTGAACCTCATAAGTCAATTGGGGTTCATTTAATTTGCTAATCTTGGGTACAGTTGGTCAGAAGAGTATCACAAGAGAAGAACAGAAAGTCTAGATATAACAAAAAGGAGCTTTCATTCACATCTAGAGAAAAAAATGAGGAAAAAAGAAAGAAAAAAGTGAGAGGAAAGAAGCAGCCTTTGGAACAGTTCCCTGCCTCTCTCTTGGATGCCCTTTTGAGTTGAGCTCTGAAAGGTTTTAAGACTTGATTTCCTGCAGCTTCTCTGTAGGTCTAAACCTGTGGGGAACTGCAAAACACAGCCTTTCCACTCATACGATAACATCTTTTAGAAATGGGAAATGATGTCTGGTGCATCAAGTCAATACACAGGGGAAATGAGGCTTCAAGGCAAAAGAAAGTCATTTTGAACATATTTTCTATTATTGTGATCACGATCAATAGAGGATGAACTGGGCAAAGGAAGGCAAGAAAAAAACAAAACAAAGCAGACTGTAATGATTTCCTCTAGCTTTACTGAATGTGAATGGAAGGTCAGAGTTTTCACACTGATGATCACTGTGCTCTCTAAATATCTTAAAATGTGACCTTGGAATGCAAAAATCATGCACACATTGTGTTCCTACATTGTGAACGCAGATATTCTTAACCCACAAGTTAAAAACGACTGAGAGCAGACTGTACTCAGCAATTTGTGTCATCAAACAAGAGATCAGTGAGGGATCAAGGTTAAAACACACACACACACACACACACACACACACACACTCAATTGGGACAGAACATGGTGTTCTGACATTCCAGAGCAGCTCATTAGTGCAGAATCACTGTCATTCTGCTCCATAGGCATTAGACACAGACACACACACAAGTACACACACTCGTGTTAATGAGCAGGGCTTTTGCAAACGATATCAAAGCTTATTGGCAAGTATATTTGCTCAAAATGATCTGCTCAGTAAGGCTGGACAATAAGGCTAAAAAAATACATTGTTCAAAAGTTTGGGGTCAATAAAGGAATTCATACTTTTATTGAGCAAGGATTGTAAGTAACGGCTTTTACACTGTTAATTTATATTTCATAAATATTCACAATATTGCTATTTTTACTGTATTTTTGATAAATAGATACAGCCTTGGTGAGCATAAGACTTATAACATTAAAAAAATCCTACCCATGCTTTAGTGCCAAGTTAAATAAAAACAAGCCTAAGCAATAGGCAGCTGAAGCAGCAGCTTCATCAATGCAAGAAATGCATCTGATTAATTAGTTAAATCATACTCTATTCTTATAAAAGCAACAAATTTGCAAAAATCTGGGTAAAAACCATAAAGTTATATGTTTTCCACTGACTTCTTCACTAAATGAACACAAGGAAATCCAAGGTCTGAGATGTTTTGATATGCCCTGACATTTGTGCTGTTTTCAATTTTTTTTTTTTTTTTTTTTATAAACATTAATGGCCAAATTAAAAGGATATTGAAATCACTGCAATGTTGCCTAATTATATATCATCAACAAAATCATTTTGAATATATCATATTAAATATATCACCTAATCATACTGCAAAAACAGCCAAAAACACCCAAAACCTCAAACCATTTAACAAGCAAAATATCCATCCATCCATAACATACAGCAGAAACTGGCCCTGACAGAATAATCAGCCTACATTTATTAATAAGTAGCCAATACAGAAAAACTCTTTTATGCTTCAATTAAAAGTGATAGTACATTTATAACATGAACAATCCCCTTGAGTAACCCGCGGTTAAGTGCATTGCTCAAGGGCATAGTGCTGAAGGCAGAATGCAGGTACATGCAGCCTTTCAGTTACCCACCCTGAGCATTTAGCCACTAAACCACACCACTCCATTAGGAAAACTGATTAGATGAAACAGGAACCGTACAATGCCTAGTTATCCAGCATGCTGTTGAAAAGGAGGATGGATCAGGAGCAAGTGCAAGAGCACTTTAACATCATAACCTTACCTCCAGAAGAAGGGGTTGGCGCTGGGGGCAAGGACAGGGGCGGACGCAGGCCCCTCGGGTCCACCCGGGGACGGGAGGATGAGAGCAGAGGGGGAGGTGGTAGGGGAGAGGAGATGCTGCAGGAGGCTGCTGTTGCCATGACAACGGTACTGAGCAGTTGGCCAGATTCTTTTAAGTGAATACAGCAAGAGAGGAAAGCAAGGAGTAATGTGAGTGGTTAAAAAAAAAAAAAGAAAGAAAAGCTTTGAGTGTTTGTCCTTGTGAAGGGCAAGGAAAGGTAGGGCGACCTACAGCAGTTCATAAACATGACCAAGGCAAAGGCTTGATATCGCACTTCCAAAGATTGTTTCAGTGTATGTCCACACTTAAAACACAGTGTGAATTAAACTCTTCCTACCTCTCAGTTCCAGTAAAACATGTCTACAGACATGTGGTAAAACAAGATAATGTTTTGAGCTGTTTGTATGACAGTCAGTTGCCCTGGTATTCCTGAGAGATGTTGCTGACAGGCTGTTTCAGCAGTTCAGCACACACACATTCAAGCTAAAGCTGGTTGGCACTAGGATAGGATGACAGTTCTGTCAGGGTCTACCTCCGTTCCCTTTAGGCAACATTCTCAAGTAGAGAGAAAGAGGAGACTCCATTCTCCTACATCAATGGGACATACATAGTTGAGGGACAGGATCTTTGTTTTCCATCACTGCACCCAGTAACTTTTAGTCTGGGGCAGTAACAACACTCAAGATGTGGATGTGTTCTTCCTTTTAAACAGCTAGACAGAGCGCAACTCTATGGAAAAGACTTGGGAATAACAGGGAAAAACAGGGAATGGGACCGGGACATGACCTGAGTCTGACTCGAAACTCAAAACAATCTTTATACAACCATACCACAGCTCTGACATAATTTGTATGGTTAATTTAAACTTCTTATTCACTATTTAGGCTTATTCACACCAAGAGTGACATTACAACACAATGCAAATAACATAATTTTTACTGTGCAAGCCATAAATCTTTGTTTGTTGGCCTAAGGAACTGTTGAATATATGAATGAAGCTAGAAGTAAGTTAAGCTGGAAAACAGATTTCACGCAAAATACAACCCATCACTAAAATATGAACAATATGTTGTCAGTCTACTAGAATGAAATTGTTATAGTAAAATAGTATGACAGAGTGATACAGGAATACATCAAAATGTAAAACAATTATACAGCTAATAATACAGCTGTAATATAAACATTCCAATTTGTTAGCAATTATTTTTATTTAGTTAACACATTGCTTCCTTTTGCTCTGCTTGCTGATAAGGCATTTATCATATCAATAGTAGTTTCAGACACAGAAAAATCTTATATTTTTCTGTGGAAAATTTTGTATCTTGCTATATGTAACCTGTGCTGGCAAAATGAGTCACAATGAGCAAATTTTCAAAAATTTCTAAAAATAAGTTATTTTTATTTTCACATTCTCTATTTAAAATACCTTCAAAATGATATATGATTTGTTGGAATCTAATGCAAAATGACTGAGCTACAGCCATTTGAAGTCAAAGTCCGCAAAGTAAATTCTGAGAAAAACAGTGTTAAAGTTTTCAGAAGGTTCCAAAGAAAAATCACCTAGCAACGTTGGATCTTTTCCACCAATTCTTTTCTTAATGATCATTAATATATTAATAATCACAATAAAGCTATTTTTTATTTTATCTTTGTTATTATAAATAAGAACAGATGCAAAGAAAAGTAGAACAAATATAAGAAAGAAACAGTGCATTACTTTTTTCATTTTACACCTA
Source organism: Spinibarbus caldwelli (assembly GCA_039654775.1). NCBI lineage: Eukaryota > Metazoa > Chordata > Actinopteri > Cypriniformes > Cyprinidae > Spinibarbus > Spinibarbus caldwelli. The sequence goes on from CM077237.1 coordinate 20,168,677, forward strand.
AACAAAAGCATTCAAGAAAAACAAATAATCAAATGTAAAAATAACTTTAGTGTTTCCATTACAAATAAATTGATTATTAAAACTACAAAAGCAGTTCAGTCAAGAGCAGCAATCTTTTATTGTTAGATTAACATTAATGAGACAGATGGGCTATAAAGACCTACTTTACTGCACGGATCTAATATAATGTTACACATCAGAAGTTTTTCCCCAACAGTTCCCAAAATGTTCACTTGAGACGTAACCGATTACAACCCTCTACGGACACCTTGGCAATTGAATCGCCATTGGCTAGTAAATTTTTTAGTTTACTCGCCAGACTGATAGATATATATATACATATTTATTTATTTATATATGTCCTATGGTGTGACGGAAAAATGTAAAAACAACAACAACAAGCACGTCCTATGGTGTGACATAGCACGTTTTTGCTATGTCACACCATAGGACACAGTCCAATTTTTATTTGTCAACTACCCATATATAGCTTTTTCAGTATCTGAAAGTATACTCTTAACATCAGTCAATCAAGCATTATAATGTGATAATCAAGTAGGCCTATTATTTAATGATTTAACTTTAGTAATTAGAATTAAAACTTGGTGACCATGTATGAATGCATATTAGTCATTTTAACTGAACTTAGGACTGGTGGTGGTGTTTTTTTGGTCATTCTGTATTTCTGTAAAAAAAAAAAAAAAAAAAAAAAAGGGGAAAAATCTAACAATATTGCTGATGATGATAATATTATTAATAATAATAATAATAATAATAATAATAATAATAATAATACGAATTCTACTAATAAGAACAATATAAAAAGCACTAAGGATTAATGAGCTGCTGGATTCATGAGTATTAATCAGGTTGTGTGCGTTCGCTCGAACTGATTCGCTGAAATCAAAATAGGGACGATAATCGGTGAGTGCCAGCCAATGAGATTGCCATTTGCGCATTAGTTCCGCCCACTACCGGAGAACCCGGCAGTTCTTAAAAGCTGATCCAAATTCCAAAGAAACTCCATTCTTTTGACAGGAAAATACAACAAATAATATCGTTTACATGTAGCGCGTCAATTCTACATGTTATATAAGACTCGCTCTTTCTTTCCTTGCGTGTGCGACGACGAGATATGCGCCTTCACACTAGAGTTTACGGTACATCAAACACGTGCGCTGTGCATCCAAAAAAAAAGGTCGCTTGACGGAGAGTGAAACTCTGAAGCACTCAGTCAGAGTGTTCGGCGAGTTAAAATACATCTGTGCTGAACTTACTTAGCCTCCAACTCACACACTGGCGAGGAGTAAAATCTGAGAATTTATTAGCCAGTGGCTAATATTAGACATCATTTAGTCGCCCAGTGTGAAATTTAGTCGCATATGCGAGTGATTTACTCGCATTGTAGAGGGTTGGATTATGTTTGCGTGAACAGCCTACATAAATACTGTAATTCTGTGTATACAGTATGTGTATATTTATCGGGATTGCGCGCTGGCGGAAGCGCCTTTATGTGTGAGATTCATATGTCAGTCAGCTGCAACGTGAGAAGTGAGCAGAGAAAAAGGTACTCCTCTCAGAAAACGTATAAATAAAGATCATTTTAGATGTTTAATTACTATTTGGACCATTGGGACTGCTAGACGAGGGCTTAATGAACTCATTTTTGTGAAAACCTCAAATTATTTTTTCAATTTTTATGTCTGTAGTTCAAAATTAGCCCATGCGCATTCCGACTCATTTTGCCAGCACGGGTCATGTATAGTTTAGCTTCAACCTGCTCTCATGACGAAAACGTACCTGTGGGAACTTTTTTGCAAGACACGAAATACGTACGGCCAGGTACGTTTCGTGACATACTCGATGTGAAATGTCCACTGAGTGGCGCTAAAAGAGGGTTCGTTTTTTTCCCCCGGAACAGATGAACGTACATATGGTACGTTTTACGTGACGTTGGCTTTGTACGCGTCAACACAGTTCTGACTTGAAATGTCCATTTAGTGGCACTATAAGTCTAATGTTCTGTGACGTTTTAAAATAACGTACCATCTGCACTACACCTAAAACTACCTGTATGAACAAAAGCGAATGTGACGTAAAAACGCAACCGCAAGCATGCTGTTTTAGCTTGTTTTTCTATCTCTCATTTTTCAGCTCTTTCATCTTGTAACGTTTTTGACGGGATTCGTACCTAAGGATTCTGCATCCTAAGTCCGATTCCATGCCGGCTGAGCTAGCGAACAAGCTTGTTATGTCTGGAAAGCGAAACATATGGAGCTGTAATCATAACTGTGTACGAAAACGATTACAAGTGCTTGCTGTTTTACTGTCTGTAGTGTTCATTTCTATTGGAAACTGCAGTAATTTGTACTTATTGGTACATATTTCGCGTTTTGCAAAAAAGTTCCCAGAGGTATGTTTTCGTCATGAGACCAGGTAGCTTAGTTTTATTATATAACAAATCTGCACCTATGCAACATATGCAACATACATAAATATTTTTTTCAGGAATCCATACAGACGCATTGTTCTGTTTGACAACTTAGTGTGAGCAGGACTTAGACCCGGTTTCACAGACAGAGCTAGGCATTACAGGTGCATCTCAGGTGGGTTTTTGTTAAATGTGAGCAAAAATCATCACAATTAAAAGAACCAAAGACTTAAACTACTTCAGTCTGTGTGCATTGAATTTATTTAATACACGAGTTTCACAATTTGAGTTGAATTACTGAAATGAACTTTTCCATGACATTCTAATTTATTGAGATGCACCTGTAGTTAATTTAGGATATTTAAGCAGCTTTTATAAAAATGCCTCAGAAAAAAAAAAAACATTACTGGTGTGCATCTTGAGACAAAACAAAGGCACTGACATATTTTAAGATATGTCAGTGCGAGTTATTTTCAGTTGAGAAAACATGCATTTTAGTCTGAGACTAGCCTTAAGCCTTGTTTCTGAAACCAGAGGTTAATGTTACAAAAACTAAAGGATAAAAACTAACTAATTCTAAATAATAAGGGGAACTCAGTCTGGAATCAAAAGTGTACCTCCATGCTAGACTAAATCTTGGTTTTCAGGCAACAGGGAGCTGCTTCAGCCAGCCAAGACACAGATGTGCTCTCAGAGTGGAGTGGAAGGGGTAAGAGAAGCTGACCTGGCAAAAGCTGGCATTTAACATGACTGAATCATGCATAAACCCACACATACTCTGCTGAGTAAAGACTTCCCTTTGCTTGAGTCTTTCTGGCGTTCTGATAGGTTGTGTTTGGAGGTAGGGCTGGGCGATATGAGCAAAAATTCATATCTCGGTATTTTTTGGCTGATTTGCGGTATATGGTATATATCTCGGTATTTTGTGTTTAGATTAAACAAATAAACAAAAGAGAATTTAACCATGTAGGCATATATTATGTGCAAAAAAAAGGTTAAAATCACATTACATTCTAAAACTGTAACATTGTAATCTAAAAACAAAAACAATGCTTTTAAAGCAGAAGTTAAATTTAAAAAATAAAAAAGCACAGACTAATTAAATAAAAAGGCTATTTTGATTAGGCTACCCCATTACAGTCACTTTACAGTTAGTGCTATCATACAAATACACTTAGCCTCCTTGTAGGTTTAACATTCTACATATATCACATTTACTGTTCAACTACAAATATTTCATCAAAATCTATATTTTAGAGTTATTGTGCTCCTATTTCATTGCACGCTGTCTATTTGGCGCGCATGTGCGCGGCAGCGCTCGTTCTGAATGAAGTCTGTGAAGTTTAGCGGAGAATCGCAAAGCAAAAGCTCATGCACTTCTGACAGCAAAATGGAAATATTTCGATGGCTTTCTAACATTTACAGAGGGAGAATATACCTGTGAAATGTAAGTTATGCATTAAGAAAAACAGCACATTTCAAACACATTAAACAGCGCGTCTCTGTCAGCGGCACACGCAGCCTTTCTGCCAGAGCATCTGACGGGGCGAGCCGCTTTAAACTGAAACAAACTATAGGCTAAGTTTTTTTAAAGCCCTTCATATAAAGCTTGTCACATGTTTAGAACAAATTGTATGCACTTTCTCCGCAGCAGTTCAGTCTGTGTCCTCCCTAGATATTTTTTCAGATGCACTCATATCAAACTACTGTATATCAATATTAACGGTATTGCTTCATACCGTATCGCTTATAAAAAAAATATATACCGATATATCGTACAAACTCGATATACCGCCCAGCCCTATTTGGAGGCTGTAAACTGAGCTACACACTGTGGCTGTCAATCAACCAGACGAGAGCTAGAAATTTAGCCAGCATGAGGGGAAAGCAGGTATCGGGTTCCCAGACAAGACTGAGAGAGGGAGAAAGAGGACACCCAGTGCTTAACCGTCAAGGAGGTCAGAGTCTGCGGTCTGTTTGTGTAAAGCTAATGCTGTGGTCATGTTTAGAAACCTCAACGGATAAAGTTTGTGCATTTCAAAAAAGAGTGACAGTTAGCTGGACTCAAGTAAAAGTTTAAGAATAAGGAAAGAATTAAGGTACTGTAAACAAAGAAAAGCAAAATTTGTGATCTCATACTAGGACTGTATGACTGATCAAAATAAAATCGAAATTGCAATAGGGCTTAGCGTGCATATCAAATAGCAGATGTTGTGATTTAAATAAATATATGCGCTGTGTGTTTCAAAGTGATGCAAGGCACTGTATTCTTTTACATTTGAGTAGCTCATGATCCAGTGTTTTCAGTGTCTCAGAGTGGCTTGGTTTGCAGTAAATGATGCTCAACATGAACTCATCTGCTCTGAGTTTAAGTCGCTTATAAAATGCTTTCCATGTAACGAGAAGTGCGTATAAACCAACTAGTGCCAACAAAAGAAAAGCTTTTTGCTAAAATTAAAACATTTGAAAATAGAGAAATTAAAAGAGTCATAAATATTAGTACTGTAATTTTACACAAGGACTATAAAACAAAATTATTATTTTTTTAACAGTTTACTATTATTATTTTTTACTCTTTTTTTTTTTTACAGTGAACAACAATAATAATAATAATAATAATAATAATAATAATAATAACAACAACAACAACAACAAAACAATATATTTTTTTAATCTTCATATATATATATATATATATATATATATATATATATATATATATATATATATATATATATATATATATATATAAATATAATCACAAATTTTCTTTGCCATATTGTGCAGCCCTACAAACAAGCTTAGCAAACCTTGAGGTTGTTGTTTTTTTGTTATCAGAAAAATCACAATTCGATTTTTTTCCCTCAAATCGTGCAGCCCTTGATCTAAATCAACTCTTACTGTAAGTGCAGGTTGGGGGCTCCAAGTCTTTCCCTTCTTTTCTTCATGTTCATAACAGCTGGATATGCAACAAAAAGTCTTTTACTCAGAAGTGAAACTGAGTCTCCAGTGACAGGTTTATCACGGTTGCAAAAGCACTACATTGTGTACTGTAAAAGTCTGCTACCAAACTATCAACTCCGATTATGAAAGTTTCAGCAATTCCAGCCATACTTTATCTTCATCAGAATCATCAACTATCAAATCACGATGTGCATTCAAGTCTCAGCTTGTCCACGGCCAGAGCGAATATCCACTTCTGTGTGAACTGAGGTCATGACAGTATTTGTTGTTAAACGACAATCCTCTAAAAGTTGTGTCCAGGAGTGTTCTGTCTTTCTGAGGGCTGTGAAGTACCATGACATGAAAAGAGAATTTGAAGAGCGAGACGATCTAAATTAAAGGCAAATTAGAAGAAGCTTCACTCTCCTCCGAACTGGACTGATAGTGTGTGTGTGTATATGTTGGCAAGAAAGTCAGAGACACACAAACACACCGAGTAATGAGGGAGAGGGCATTCTCATGATATCACAAGACCCTGGGGGAGGTGCAGCTGTTGCCCCTACCTCACACCACCGGCCCATCTCTGTACACACAGTTCTGGGAACCAAGAGAATATCAGTGTCCTATCCACTGTTCCCAGGCGAATGCTTTTGGCTAAATGTAGCCCCAAGGAGACAATAGGCAGGATCAAAGAGCAGAGAATCACCAACATAAGCTTTAACCCTGACCAATTCAACATTGACACACACTGCTGCAAGAAAGCCTAATACAATTACACTGAGACAAGATTGCATATATGCATAAAAGGATAGTTCACTTAAAAAATGAAATTCTGTCATTTTGATTTATGATTTACTTTTACACTAATTTCGCTCCATCACAAAATTATAATATACAGTATGAAAAATTGATATTCGATTTGAGATTTGCTTAAGTGTGAGTATTACATATAACAGTGTTGATTTTTTTTATTATTTTTATTAAATATTACTGTTAAAAATAATAATAATAATAATAGTTGTTATTCTTAATAATTATTCATGTTTTTATAGATTACTGGGCATTAGATGACATAAAACATAACCTCATGATGCTCTTTCATCCTTTCTTGAGCTTGACAAAGTTTTCATAAAGTTGCTTTAATCATTCTGTTAAACATCTCCTTTTTTGTTCCAGAGAAGAAAGTCAATCATACAAGTTTTGACCGACATGAGAATGAGTAAATAATTACAGAATAAATTATTTCATTTCCCCTTTACAGGATTCCCACACCAAGCAAAAAGGTGAGATGGAAAAGGAGAAGATATGAGAGGATGAGTCACAAAGTAAAACCCTAAATGAATAGGGCTGTGTATTGGCAAGAATCTGGCAATACGATACGTATCACGATACAGGGGTAGCGATACATTGCGATACTGTAAACAAGGCGATATATTGGGATATTTCTTATTTTAGGAATAGGATATAATTTTAGGCAAGCTGTCATTACGAACACACTACCATATGCAAACCTTATAAAAAAATAAAATAAATAAAGGAATTTTTTTTATTATTATTATTTTTTTTTTTTTACCAGAACACAGTGGGATCTGCATTTGCATTAGGGGTGAGCGATATGACGATTTCTGATCGTGGACGATAAAAATGTCTACACGATTTGCTTTTGAAGAAATATCGTAGTATCGCGCTACAGTGAACATTCTTTCAGCTGCAGTTCTGGCGCCTCCGTATCGATATACTGTACAACGCCACATACATTCACATCAGTGTTAACTCAGCGGTACAGTTACTCTCACGGGACACTGCACTTATTTGCAATCACAAAAGTACATTATTTGCGTGTGTTTTAAAGCCTTGCCGGTTAAACGTTTCATTCACGCGCTGGTCTGACGTGCGCTTTTTCTGAGCCCGTACACCTGAAGCGCGTGCACTAAAAAGCCTTTCTAACAGCGCCTGATTACTGAACTAAGTTATCTTTTGCGCTAATATTGTCAAAACACACAAGGTTTATGTATAGACTCAGCTGGTTATGTCTAAAATGAAAGTAAACAGTTCAGACAAACGGATGCGTGCCTGTATATTAGATGCATGCAGGCCTTAAAGGGACAGAACTAAATATGCTGCTGACTGTCATTAAAGGGATAGTTCACCCTAAAATTTAATTTCTGTCATTATTTACTCCCTCACATGTTGTCCCAAACCTGTATTAATTTATTTCTTGTGCTGAACACAAAAGAAGATATTTTGAAGAATGTGGGTAACCAAAAAGTTGCTGGTCCACACTGAATTTGATAGAAGGAAAAAAATACTATGGAAGTCACTGTGGACCAGCAACTGTTTGGTTACCCACATTCTTCAAAATAGCATTTATGTTCAGCAGAAAAAAGAAACTCATTCGTTTAAGAGTTCGTTTAAAAAGCTCAGTTTAAAACAATGTAACATTGGTATAAATATAAAACACTATGACAGAATCGACAGACAGATGACAGAATTTTTATTCTTTAAATGTTAAAACAAAAAAAAAAAAAATGCAAAGAGAAAAAAAATAACTCTCTACTCTTGACAGAAAAAAAAATTATACAGCTGCTTTAATAGGAATCAATCTATATAGTGTTTTATTTTTGTATTTGTTCATTCAATTTCTTGAATGCTCCTGCTAAATATGCCTATTGTACCTGAAAATAAAGCACTGTTTGTTCTATTTGTATATTATGTGTATTTGTAATGTGTATCTTTGTTCTTATTTTTAATAACAAATATAAAATAATGACAAAGATTTTTTTATCTTCGCCCACTTTGGCCTAAATATGCACCATTCTTTTTTATATTTTGTTACCTTGAAAGGCTTTGTCTTTATAACAGGGAAATTATTTTGGCTGCACTGCTCAGACAAAATAGTAAAACTAACATGACAAAGAATTGTGATAAAATCGTGAAATCGTGATATTCCTAAAAAAAAAAAAAAAAAAAAAAAAAAAAATCATGATATATTTTTGCCATATCGCCCACCCCTAATTTGCATTAATCAGTCCCTGTAAACATTCAACCACTTTTTGTGCAATACAAGTAAAGGGGGAAAAATAAAGTGCTTGCAGGATTCCTAAAGAAAACAAAATTGTGAAACAATAAAATAAATACAGATATTGAATATTCTCAGAACCTTTTAACTTGGATTTCACTGGTTTTTCAGTTTGTATTTATGTTCCGTGTAGAATCACCGAGACACGAGCACCCCAACTGCACAAAACGCCCCCACCACGAGAGAAAGCTGCAGCCGCGCTTTAACTCTACCGTCCGCCGCGCCCCATGAGGAGGCCCTTTCACACAGGACGCGGCAAGCGGCGGAATCGCCACGCAGCCAAGGCGGCACCCGTGCCGCGGTGCTGGGGCGGACGTGACGCCACACATCAGCTTTGTACACCGAGGCAGCAGCTTTCATCCTCCAAGGCTAACTTTAGTGGCGTGCCCTTTATTTCCTGTCACTGTTTAAGTTCAGAGATAAGAAGACTGCTATCTAGCGGTCGGGATGTAAACTCAAAACGAAACAACTGCCATTATTCTTGTATGATTTTTTTTTTTTTTTAAATATCGATATTGCATTTTTGAGAATCGATACAGTATTGCCAAACAAGATATCGCGATACTCATGTGTATCGATATTTTCTTACACCCCTATAAATGAATGAGAGCATGAATGAGTGCCAAAATGAGATTTCTCCGACAAGCAGTGTGGCTGAATAGAAGGTTTGATTTGATTAAGTCCTGTAATCCCGTGGCGGGTGGAACAAACTCTGTGAACCCTCACAATAGCCAGCATTCTGCCCGCCCCTGCCAGTCACTCTGAGCTATACAAAAGCGACAAAACCCTGAACGTGTCTAAGAAAGAACACAACAACGGTTTGCTCACATACTGCCTTTGCAGCTCTCAATACTACACCAAAAATATAACACAAAAAATATTGCCTGCTAATCTCATGATCCTGATATTGCACTCTCTTATGATTGGCTGTAAAGAGCACATTCTTTGCTGGCACTGGGTTAAAAATAAATAGAAAGGAAGATATAGATAGGTGTGTCAGAACAGGAACCAAAATGCTCAGCTGTTGGAAAAAACCAGCAGTAATCTGCCTGTCACAGCCCTACCAGTCACCTATGACCCCCGCAACCCTGTCCATGTGCAGTAAACAGTGTTGATACTGTGATCTAGCAGGAATGCTAACCCAACTGATACAGCAGTGTGTGAAATATTAAACATGCTGCCAGACGTAAGAAGGCATTAAACCTAGTCTGAAATAAATGACTGAAAATATTTTGGTTAGTTGAATTTGATCATCAGCCATGATGCTGTAATGCTAATCTCATAATTTCAGCAGTGCAGGGCTCCAGACAAAAAAAAAATCGAGTAAGGAGCCATTGGCTCCTATAAGAAAAAAATTAGGCGCCAAATAAATTTTTTAGGTGCTTGAATAAACGTGTTTTATTTATTTTATTTTATTTATTTTTTTTAAATTTCAATCATAATGTTATATCTCATCTTTTCTTGACTTTATCATAATTTTAATCCATTTTATAGATGACCTGGGAACTAAGGTCCACTTAAAGGTGGGGTATGCATTTTTTCAAAAATGCTTTAGAAAACTGAGTCAGGCCGAGTACCAAAACAAACTTGTAGCCAATTAGCAGTAAGGGGCATGTCTACTCATGATGAGGGGGAGAGAGCGCTCAGTGCACATGATGGACATTAGCCGAGCCGAGCGACAGTAAGATAGAGATGGCTGATAAAAAAAAAAACAAAAGAAGAAAATGTCTGCGGAACAAAAGAAGGCTTATGATAAGGCAACAAGTATAGGACCCGTGTCGGATCAGCTTTCCAGCACTGGAGAGAACTCAAGGAGTAGAAGACCTGCGATCGGACGCCGAGGTTGCTTTGTTTGTTCTCGATAGGGGATTAAAACCGTGTCTACACTGGACGCGACAAAGCGACCATTGGAAATCATTTGAAATTTGTGTCAATACGTCATAAATAGAACGCAGCAGCAGTTTTCTGTCAGAGATTTTTCGCGTCACGCCGCTCGCGTCTGGTGTAGACACGGTGTAACATTGGTTTTGCTTTGTTTCACAGAACTAATCGTTGCCTGGGTTGAGTAGCCTACATATATGCGGGGCGAAGCTATCATTGGGGTAGGGGCGTTTGTTTTGGTGATTCAGATATCAACATTGGCTATCAGAAATCGCTTACCCTACCTTTAAAGTGGAAACAAAATGTCTTTTCCAACTTGAAATATACAGTCACAAAGAATTGTTCATTACACAGAATCTGTACCAATATCATGGGCCATAACTATGTTAACATCACTTGGCCACTGAGTGTAGTTTGGGCTCCTCCTCAATGCATCCTATAGGCTAAATGTTGTCATATGTCTCACACATTCAGTCTGTTTTTTGTTTGTTTTTTTCATTAGTAAAATGCAATTTTATAGAAGGATTTTGAATCATGTAGACAACAGGTTAAGTAAAAATATTAATATGCAATAGCGCATAAATATAGCAAAATGCTTCTCTTTATAGTTATTTTTCTAGCTGACTGATGAGCTTATAGACACCGAATGGTTATTCTGTGGTAAATGTATTATCACGTTGCAATGTTTACAAGCTTTACATGTTTTCCGTAGTTTGAAACACTGAATAAGCTTTTACGTGAGACATTTCAGTAAATTGTACTGTAGGATCTCTTATAAAATAGCCTACCTTTTGATGTTAATTCATGTTCATTATGTAGGCTACTATAGTAGTAAAGAGAAAGATATAATGGGGCCTCTTGCCGCTTGAACTGAGGTGCTAAAGTGATCGTGCCTCCCGAATTAAAGAGCGCCAAAACCGTATTTATTGTTTGAATTTCGTTATGAATTTGGCATAATTTTAAAGCTGATACTTTGTTTATTAAAAAGTAACAAAGCACAAAGCTTTTTGCAATTACAGGATGGCAAGTGCGCTTCAAATAATATGAAGTTCAAGCATTAACAGAACACATATAGACTAAGATCTTGATAACAAGAAGCCATATTAGTAATGATTATAAATGAGAACTGTGAACGATATTGCCAATATCCACACAGCTGACAGCGTTACCTGTTGTAGTTTGTTCAAGTTGTGCACGAAATAGACACTGCTTTCGCACGTCTCCGTTATTCTGATCTCTCTCGCGCTGCACGGACTGTGTTTGGCTGCTGTGCGGCAGAGATGAGGACTGTTTGAAACATTTTTCCCACTAAAACTGTGATGCGCATCATCTGTTTAATAGGTTACGTGAACATAAAAGATGTGATCGCAAAACGATCAGGAAAAAAGGCATTGCATGCAAATTTGTAAGTCATAACGTGTAAATATATATATATATATATATATATATATATATATATATATATATATATATATATATATAGTCGCCAGTGGCGACCTCAGCAAAAACTTAACTCGCAAATTAATATTTTTGGTTGCAAATACGACCGTTTTAGTCGCAGTCTGGAGCCCTGCAGTGTTATGTTGAACTACACATACTTGATAATATTTACTTAATATTTACCAATCAGAAGTTGATCTGTGACTTTGAACTTATCACAAGCAAAACAAAGTAACTGAATATCTGCAACATGAATAATACGTAACTGAATTATTCAGTCCTTTATTTAATTCCTTTTTTACTGTATTTAACTTTCGAGTGTTTAATTCTAGCGTGCACATGCAGCAATAAAGAATTTCACACAAATGTTTCCTGTATTTAAATATCATAAAACAGATTTATAACACGCATAGTATGTCCTAAAGTGTAATTAATATAGATGATCAGAACTAAACACCTCTTTGCTGAATGGGCATAGCATCCTCTTTGTAATATAATTTCCCAAGGTCTGATCTGTGGACAATAGACCACAGATTTCTCTATCCTCAAGAAAAAAATGAGCACTTACAAACTGCCTCTTCTGGGAAGACTCAGCTCCTTCTGTAATGAAGAAAAAGAAGAAAACAAAATTACCTGTTAGATTATTATACAAATAACAGATCTTGTGAACTTGTGCATAAAATATCAAGGAAATCTAAATTTGATGCAGACTCAAAACCATCCACCAGGTGGCACAATTCAACAACCACAATTCAACTCAGGTCGCATATTTACATAGTTTAACTTGAGTGAACTTGATCTCAACAACTGACTTTTCTCTTTATTATGCAGTGTTATAATCAATGTAGGATTCAACTAATGACTAAGCGAAACAATGGCCTTTATAAAACAATACACATACCGAAGGCAAAAAAAAAAAAAAAAAAAAAAAAAAAAAAAAAAAAAACACCACTAGATGGCAAAAGTGGACCAATACTACACACAGCTAGATTTACCTTCGAGCAGTGCATGCCTACTGTTAGCTGGACTGAGAAAAGACAACTGATATCAGGTCCGGACGACCCACGGGACAGAAAGGACAGACAGAATAAGGCCATTCCATCTGTCGTCCATAGTCATTCTCCTCTCTAGTGTAAATATCCAATGCACAAAGACTTAAATTAAAACACTAATGTGAGAAACAGAGTGATCTATATGAAAACAAGATGTTTAAATAATACTGTATAATACTGTACTGAAGCCAATCAAATATTAATTTTTTTCTCCCCACTACACCACTGATGTTAGATGCACAAACCTGACTAGAAATATTTCTGACTATATTCAAATTTATTTGTATATCACTTTTCACAAGTATTGCTCCAGAGCATTATTTTTCTATGGACCCCTTTCAAAATCTTATTAGATGTGTAGAGAGTTAAATCAAAATAAAATCCGAGCGGCACATTAGCATTCTTGACAGATAAATAGCCAAACACAAACAATGGCTTTTAGATAAGTCATTACATTCAACTATGGCATGTGTTTACAGGGCCCACCATCCATTAACAGTGTGGGTGTATGGGCAGAGGCCACATGCCGTACTGATCCTTACGGATTCAACTCATCCAGTAACACAAAGCAAGCGTTTGGTAATGAGCACATTCTGTTGACACCATGTTTTCTTTCATCTGGCTTAGCTGTCACTTTCAAATAGCTCTGTATTGAAATTAGAAGTGTACTGTAACAGTGAAATAGAAAAACAATAAATTGAAACTAAATTTAGCATATCATCACAGAAGTAACTTGGAAGTGATTTCCATGTTGCTAATCACCATCCAAAAACTGATGAATAAAACAGAGGTAGGGATATACCAGTTGAAAAAATAAACTAGCAGAAATTGGGTAATTGGTAGAGCATTTCAAGTGAGAAATAATAATATCGAAAATGGATAATGTCTTGGCAAAAAATTACCAGTAACTTTCCATGACCACTTCCTTCATCTCTAAAACAACAATGCAATACGTAACTCAAAACTAGCACAAAAAATTCCTTCATATTAACACGATTGATCAGGCTGTATTTTTATAGACTTTTGTATTGTTTCCTTTGTGGTTATGCAAAAGATAGCTAATTTATAATATATACTGTATTTATAATATAACTACCTATTAGGTTATATATAACAGCTGTTACACATACACAATACATTATCTTCTCAAATGTGATAGCTATGCTTTTAATTGTGGCTGTCAATGGACTGTTAAAGACATGTTTGTTCAGAGAATGAGAATGATTCTTGTTTCTGTCCAATCTCTGGCTGAAAGTACAACTCATTTCAAGTGCACTAAAAAAACCTTCAGCCTCCCACTGAAATTGGCTCTTATTACTGAAGGGATACTAGACAAAAGTGGAGAAAGAACATATTAGACAACAGAACAAATTCAACAGTGTACTGAGCAAGAGAGAAACAGCCGGTAAAATTATGAGAGGATACAAAGTGAGCGAGTGAGCTGTATTCAGAGCGTGTCTGTGAGACATCTGTCTCCCAACATCGGTGGAAGACTGAGCCAGGGAACCTTCACGTCCTCCTGACCCATCTGCAGAATATTAACGCAGCAACTTCTCAAAGTGCAGCCTTAGCAAAACACGAGCCTACTTTTTAATTAGCAACTCCACTGATACCAGCCTGATATGCCTGGAGGCTTCATATATGGCAGCTTTTCCTGCTTTTCATGTCAACTTGAGAACACTTTCCCCTGTGTTGTCAGAAAAAGTGCATCTCTCCCTCTCTCTTGACCTCTGTGGCCCTTTCCTTTCTCTCTCCATAAGCCTGAAGTGCTCATCAGTGCATTCCCACTGCTCTTACTGAACTCAGATATGGATACGTCAGCCTTGAAGCGCTGTAGATGGACTAAATCTTGTTAGCTTGTGTGTGTAAGATGAAGTGTGTATCTACACTCGTTGCCAAATCTGATTAGTCGTGGAGCAAAGCAGCGCTGTCTGATATCTGGATGTTATGTATGTGTGATAGTGTTCAGGGGAACTGAACCCAGCTGCGTTATGAGTGGCAGGAGGGAGAGCGTGCCATGGAAATGTTTATGCCTATTATCTACAGCTCTGCACCGAATAAGGCAAAGCCAAACTGAGGATGTTTAAAAAAAAAAAAATTAAGCCACTGTAGACTTTTGGGACAGTACTTTGGGGGCTTCAGAGCACAGCCTAAGTTTTGTTTGTCTCTACACTAGCGAGAAGAGCACTGTGATTGTGTGACACAACTATATTATCTGATTATAATCACTGAAGCTGTCCTTAGATGTCTTTAGCTGTCTGATGCCCCATTCATATTTCAGTATTTCTACTCCAGACACTTTCCCCTTGTCTATCTCTAATAGCATAATTTTAAATTATTTTGTATCATTTTATTGTAAGATTGCTTTGCATTTTTTCTAATATATTAATTACATTTGTGAACAACTGCAAACTTTCATATCAAAGCAAGTTTGTGATATTTCTGTAAAACTGTCACCCAAAAAACAGCATCGTCATTTGGATGAACAAGGAACCAGTATGAACACGTAGTTAGATAAAGCCCTGTTTGGACAGGACTAGTTTTCTAAATGATATCCGAGTTACAATTCTTGTCACCTGACATCCGTGATTTCTTGTACCAATTCAGATGGGACTAACATTTCCATGTTTACTACAGATGTGGGAGTGGGAGTTTTCTAGATAAGTCATGTCATGTGATGTAGTTTTGTGCATTACGTATGATTTATATTTATGTTTAAATGAAATATTTGATATAATTTTAATTTATTATAAATAAACTTCATGTGGTAATAAATTTGGCCGGCCATTTATGAAAAACCTTACTGTACCCGATGCTGATGTTAAAATGGCCAGTCTTAAAAGTTTCCATGATTTGGCTCTCCTTGTTAATTTCATTTTATTTTTTCATCAGAGACCATCCATATAGAAAAATGCAGCATGTGGAAGACTGGTACACAAACAGTAGCTCGGGTAAAAATAAATACATAAATAAATAAATAAATAAATAAATAAATAAATAAATAAATAAATAAATAAATACATACATACATACATAAAATATGAAGAGAAGTGTTGGGACAGTACAATATCAGCAATCACAGACATTCAGATGGGATTAGATTTCTCAGAGGACCACAATTTCTTAAACATCCTCCAGAAAAACTAGTTCCATCCAAATAGAGCTTAACTTCAAAATACAACTTGGATTCCAGATAATGTACTAACCTACCCTGCCCTACCCTCTCCTAACCTAAACTAAACTAAACAACCAATAAAATAAAATAAAAATAAATAAAATAAAATAAAAAAATCCTCCATAAAAACTAGTTCCATCCAAATAGAGCTTAAACTTCAAAATAGGGGAAGAAAAGTAACTTGGATTCCAGATAATATACTATCCCTGCCCTACCTACTCCTAACCTAACCTAGGCTGAACTAACCTAAACTAAACTACCGATAAAATAAAATAAAATTCTTGGTACAAAGTCACATAAGCAGGATAATGTACAGTGAACTGACCATCATCACAAAATAAAAACCTTACATATAAACCTGTGTCACAGCAAGACATAACCACCTAATTTTGCCCTGTAACAATGACTATCAGACTGAGTAACTACACTGTATCTTCTACTTTTCCCTCTACACTTTGGGGAAAAGTAGATTGTGTTTCAGTCTCATACAAGTATTTCATTTTGAAAAAAAAAAAATGCAATCTGAAGCAACTGGACTCTGTTCTGGCAGCCTGATTACATTAAGGCATATGGAGGGTGGGGTCTGAGGGAGACCAGGGAGCAGTTGCACAAAGCCACACACATACACACAACAGCATCCTGGCCAAGGCTCTGTCATTGCCATGGGCTAAAAGGCTAGGCAATGAAATTAGCCAGAGTGACAGTTTGGAGCAGGCCCCCTGCTCTCCCACGAAAGTAATCTCCCCAGTGGAGCCCATTAATATTTCTTAAGTTCGTCCAGCATGACAGGAAGCCGTAGTGCAGGGAAATGTAATCAGAGAGATGGGCCGAAAGCAGCATCATGGTGCTCAAATGGACTCCTAGAGACAGTTAAAGCCATCAGGAGCTGCAGCAAGATAAGCAACTCTGTGTTTACACTGTTGTAAGAGCGGATTTCAGGTTTGAGGAAGTTAAACAGTATGTCGCATCAACATGCAGTGCAATTTCATTGTGACCTTGGGTAGAGTGGAATTTGATGGGACCGGGTTATCCTGAACAACAGTTTTATGTTTGACTGACAGCTCTAAATCTCTCCCCGATTAGTGCTGACTTGTGGTGTCGTGCCCTCCAGCATAGATTTCAAGCTAGCAGAGCTAATTACAAAAGCCTCAGAGCTCTTGAGGCTAAGCAGCCATACATTAAGACAACACACACACTGAACATTCGTTTAGCGTCATTAAGATTCATTACAGACAGAGTCAGGCTCCACTCACATCAACCTGACCCAGCAAGAGCACAGTGCTCAATAATAAAGCAGCAGCAGTGCTAGAGAACTGAAACAAACCAGAGCTGCTGTGACTGCAGGTCAAAATGCAAATTGGTCCTTGTGGCCCTTGTGACTCCAAAGAGCAGCCAAGAACAACATCACCCTCTCCTCACATCTCTGTGGATACACTTCATACATATATTAATATACAAATCTTTTTAAAAGGTCCAAAAAGTGCAGAAATTCTTTCATGATTTGATAAAAAACACTTGCTACATTTTTTGAATAATTACATAATAACATGAGACAAACAATATTGATTTTGGTCTAATAATAACTAAATCTATGGTTTTCAATTTATATTTTTAAGTTTTAAAATAAAATTGTTTAAATATATACACTTTTAAAAAAAAAAGTGTGTGAGAAAATGAATTAAATTAATTGTTTGTTTACACTATCGTTCAAAAGTTAGGGGTTGTTTAGATTTTTTTTTTATGTCTCATGCTCACCAAGTCTTTATTCATTTGATTAAAAATACAGTAAAAACAGAACTATTGTGAATAATTATTATGCTGCTACTGTCAGTTGTGAACAAAAATATTTTCTTTTCTTTAAAATTTTTTTGAACGGGAGTGTATAAATAATTGTTTTCTTTACAATAAAAATTTAGAAAAAATTACTGGAGATTATACTGCTGTAATTTAATTCCAATATACAAATAAACCCTGAAAACAGACAGAGAGAGTGAAATGAGTTATGTGCTGAAGTTTAATAGTATAAAAGCGATATATAGTACAGTAGTAGTAATAGGGATGTTTGTAGGGGTGGGAGAAAAAAATTGATTTTCCGATGCATCGCAATTCTCTCTTCAACGACTCTGAATATTTCAGAATCAATTCTGAGCTTGTTTTGTCCCCCCGCATTTGGCACGTGTGCGCACATAGAGACGCAGCGGGCTGCATTGCACAAAATTTGCACTGTGAGACACGCGTATTGCTTGACAGTGAGTGCCTCCACCCGCTGTTTTTTCTTTAGATATGCTTGCATTTATGCTGTTTGGAATGCAGTACTATTAGATGCACGAAACTCGCGCACTGACAGACTTTCATTTGCGCTTTGTGTTTGTTTGTCCCGAAACTCGATTGCGGCTGTGGTTAAATGCACTTGCATTTTCGAATACTTTTATACAAAATTGATGTAGGCTACACACAGTCAGTTATGTTTTCAGAGCAGGACAAAACATCTGATATATCGAAATAGATCTGTGCATTAGTGTGAATGCAGCCTGTTAAAGCTGCCACTGTCTATGATCTCATCAGTAATAATCAAATGGCAATTATGCTAAAGAAAAAAAGAAAAACCCATAACTATTGTCCGTAAACTTTCGGACACTTAAAGAACACTTATTTTAAATATGTATTTTTTAAAAGTAGCCTGCTTACATAATTAAAAAAATAAAGTAAATTTTGCACAAAATAAATTTGATATAAAATTTATATGAAAATGTAGACATGTGCAGTAAAATTGAAAACTGAGAATGTGACGCATCGTGATATTGAGTTGATAATGATAATCGTAATTGAACTGAATCGTGAAACCAGTGAAGATTCACACCCCTATTTTTAAGATGGCAGTACTGACATACAGAGATTCCAACTATAAACAAAAATCATAGAAACTGCAATTTTGGTTAAAATATAAAGTTGTAAATATGTATTTGCACAGCAGAAGAATTAATTGGAGAAAAAAAATGTATGTCAAGAATCGTTTTGGAATCGGATCGTGACTCCCAGAATCAGAATCGGATCGGATCATGAAGTGCCTGAAGATTCCCACCCCTAGATGTTTGTCTTAGCGAGCCCTCCTAAAAAAAAAAATAAAAAATAAAAATATTCCAGCCATGTGAGGTTCACACTGACACTTGACACAAAGAATTGATGAAAGCTTTTCAAAGTGCTGACCTGTCCCATGCCAAGTACAGTGTCCAAAGGCTTCCAGGACGGAAACAGACAGCTCTAGCCAAAAAGTCAGAGCTCACTGGTTCCCTCGAGATCTCAACAGAGACATTGGACAGCCTCTGACAGTGACAGGCCGTGTGCAGGACAGCACTGCAATCACTGCAGCTTTGAGTGAATGGCTGGCACATTTCCTCAACAGAAAATTACAGATGCAGATGGATAAACTTGGATTCCAATATTGGCCGCTTCTGAAGCAAATAGGAAATATGACATCTGTACTGTAACTGCTGCAACTTCAACCAATTAGGAGATACTTCATGTTTAATGCACTGTTGTGTGGAGCAGGCCAATGAAATTTCACTGTGGGCGGGAGTAGAACGAAGCAGAAATGTAAACTACATGATTAACAAAATGCCCCGTTGCTGTTTGCTTGTTCAAATTAACAAGGAAGAGATAGCTTTTATCGCTTGTAGCTTTATCCAGTCACACCTGGTTAGGACATGGTGTGAGAGAGAAAGATACGAGCACACTGCCACCCCTGGACACACTGACGCAGTCTTGAAAACATTTATACAATTTAATGCATCCTTGTTGAATAAATACAAACAATATAAAGCCAATATGCATGCACAGTAGTTAACCTACATTAGTGTCCCATTGTGAACTCTTAGACAGCGACAAGCTTCCTGCCACTATATTTAAACAATAAAAGGTCAAGAGGGTGTAGTCTAGTGATCGCATGAAGCAGGTCTAAGGCTGTTTAATCATTTCATGGAGCAAACCGGGCGTAGCACTAAGCCTGTCGAGACTAATTGCTTGCATTGAACAAGTAAACGAAACTGAAGGGGGTGAGAAAAGAGAAAGAGAGGGAAAGGCAAATTAAAGAGTTACAGTATATGTACCAGGAGAGTATTAATTAACTGGGTCATTGTAACACAGATAGAACAATATAAATAAGAAGGATCATGTAGCGCCTGTGGCAGGGCAGACACCATTATAATGAGTGATTGAAAACTATTGGGCTGGAACAAAGGATGATAGACTATTGGAAATTGTGCCAAATAACAAAAAAAACAATGATTTTAATACATTTAGGTTTACAATGTACAAGTGCAGGATCATTAAGAGCTCCATAAGAGCATGAAAAATAGATTTTTTTCAGAGTATGAATGGTCTTTGCACGTGTATAACTCACCATCATGATGTTAGAATGTTGTAGATGTTAACTGGGGTGTTGCAATGCATTTGCTAACATCTCAGCGTTCCCATAGTCATCATTTACAACAGGATGCATGGAATAGACTGAACCAAGTTGCGTATGAGAGAACAGTGTGTTTCATTTGGGTTGCAGCTCATTCATATTAATTGAAGTTGGTGCTGGGAGTGTGTAGGACAGGAAGATGGCTGAGGGGAAGAGGTTTAGGAGAGGGAAAGAGTGAATAAAAGAACAGAAGGAGGGCAAGCGGAAGGATGCAGAGAGAAATGCTGTGAAACACTTCTGATAGATGCAGCTGCAGATTTTAAGAGATGCCTCCATCATCATCATCATCATCACACACAAAGACAACTTGGCTGCCGCCTGCCGCCTGTCATACCGCGTGAGGGCTAAACCGGCACAATTAGCAGTCGTGATATATGAGGATCTCTTCATGTTGTTGGAAAGGAGCACCAAGTAATTATCCCTACTATTGTGGTGCGCTTTTGGCAGAAGAGGACGTCTAGCCTTTAATTCACTCTTTCTGTCTTCTCCTGCGCTCCCTCGCTCAGATGCTAATCTAGTGATCAGTCTAGCTATTCACACTGACTATCAAACTGTGGAAATTAAAAAAATAAAAAATAAAAAAAAACACTTGAAAAACCCCACTAATCCTAATTAGAATTTGCATATTCAAATTAAATCTACATTCCTCAATGAAATGTCTAAGCGGAGATAATGGAGAGTGAAGAAAAACACAATGCTGGAGTGAAGATTGGCAGATGTGTTTTTTTTTTTTAGCTTTGAAGAATTGAAATGCAGTAATGATGTACCAGCATGTCAAGCGGGAAACGTATTTGGTGCTTCTGTTTGACAGCTACGTTGCTTTTACCTTTATTTGAACTTTAGCGCTTTATGCTATCAGCAGCACTGTTTTCTCTACAGATAATTTTGCATTAGCGTTGAGCTAACAGTACGATGCTGGAGCTACGTTCTGTCAGATCTCTGAAAAGCTCTCCACGTGTATCAGCAAGCTATCTCATTGGTATATCTCGCCAGCTGCGATGTTCAAAGAGAGCTCATTCGTCTCCTACATATAGGGTGACAGTCGTCCGTCTGTCCGTCCGTTAAATTAAATTATTAAATTACCATTAAATTATACAATATAAATTACCATTAAATTATACAATACTGCTAAACAGATCCCATGCTCCTCTAGGAGATTAATGAAGTCATATTTGTCCCATCTTTGCCTCTGACATTCTCCCACTCTTCCTCCTGTCCCCCATGACTGTGAGTCTGACTTCATTACCAGTAGGCGAACAGACACTTCTCCGGTCGTCAGTATTCGACTCCCAGGTGCTAACAAACTCCCTGACACACAAACATCTTCAGTTCACACTTCTGGCATATCTGCCATAAACCCTGAACACAATCCCCACAAGCACACACAGACTCGGCACAAATGTCTGCATGCTAGAGAAAGAACCTCATTTGTCTTGGTCAAAAAAAACGCTACAGAATTTTCCAGAATAATGAAACAACCACAAAAATGCACCTCTCAGGAGCACAACAATGAATGTGCTCTTGTAGTAGAAAATGAACACAAAACAGGAAAATGAAATCACACAAGGTAAAAAAATGAAAACAGAGTGAGAAAACAGTAGACGATGGCAACACGCCACACCCAGATGAATAAAAGAGCCAATGTAGAAAAAGAGCCATCAAGGCATGAAGCCCATGAATGTGCTATGGACGGCAGAAGAGACGCCAGATACACAGAAAGACAAAAGGAGCAATGGTGCTCATTACTAGCAGCTGAAGGAGAAACGGCTGTGTGAGGGTAGATGGAGGTCTGGCTCCCCAGGGAGGACACCACACAAGAGGCAGACGATCAAAAACCGCCCCCAACTGCGCGAACAGACACGCTACCAACATACTGCTATTTTGCTGTGCATTTGACTAATGCCTACTGAGAGAGGTGCTACAGCAGAGACCACTGACTTCAAGTGCCAGACAAAAGGAAAAACGAGAGAGCAGCGAACGGAAGAAAAAAAACAGAGAAAGAAAAGTAACGGTTACAGTATTATAGTTTCCATAGGGAAAGAATTATTAGTTAAGTGTAGGGAAGAAGTACAGTGTCCTCGTTTGTCCAAATGTGTTGTTTTTGTGAAACTGTGTTTGGAAACAGTATTTAGCCTATGGCCAAGTGTGAGCAGGGGGGTGTCTAGACACTATTCTGGCATCCTCCTCTATTCTTCACCCACAAACCAATAAAAACAATCTTAATGGGCAAATTTTACTGCCACACTAGAAAATCAAGATTAGTGTAGAACTGATTTAGTTTCACTAACTATATATCTGTGGCAGGCTTTTAATAAATGCAAGTTTTTTATTGATGCTTGTCTGGGTCCTTGATGAAGTGTCTGAAAGAGAACAGCTTCAGTAGAGCACTTTATTTAAAACCTCTCATTTGACTCTAAAGCCAACATGAAATCAAAACTGACCCTATTTACTGTACTTTCTTAACACATTCCTGGTCTTATTGTAAAAGATTCATTAGTGCATGTCATTCCATGATTTTTTTTTGTTTTGTTTCAGATCTTTCATCAAAATGCAATGACTAGTTCTGTCTCTGAAATGACCTTCCTTTTCAGTTGACGCCATCTAGTTCATGCAGATAAAGAAAATGTTAATCAATAGCCAAATAGATAATGCATTTTGAGGCTACTATTGTACTTGATGCAAAACATGATGATAATGCTGTTACAGTGCAATAAACATTATGGCAATAACAGTAAACAATAATATATTTGAAAAAGAATAGGATGTATTGAGATGCATCCTCCACAACTGACTGGAAACTTGATCAGTCTCCATTTTGATATGTACCACCCGCTTTTCACAATGCAATCAATTCTTGATGGATAAAATCAAGTCCCTCCCTACATTTTCTTCTTAGCGAATATCTTGTTTCACCATAAAATGTCACATTACATAAGTACAATTGGTTGTGCATACAGTTTCATGTTGACTTTGAATCTTTTCCACAGTTTGTGATCTGCGAGTGTGATAAAACAGGATTTTTAACCCATTTGTCATTGATTGAATGTCTTTTACTGTCTATCTTAATGGCTTATCTCAAAGACAAGGGGGACAACACTGATTAAGCCTGCTCGAAGAGCAGAATTCATTAACACTAAGTAATACTGTCTGCTGTGAAGCCACCAATCCAAGTCTGGGTTTGTGTGTGTATGTGTGTTTCAGTCTCTGGCAGCTGAGTCCACTCTCTTTCTGGCATTTTCCCCCTCACCCCTCCTTCTCTATTCAGTCTAAAACGATGATCTCATGCTCTCACGTTGGTCTCAAAGTGAGCTTATTGCTGCATTCTAATGCATTTATCCAAGTCTTTGAGGGGGGCTGGCAGCATCGCCTCACTACCCCAAGTAGGAGCACGGCGAAATGTGTAACGTAGGCAACAGTGCCTTCATTCACATCCCTTGTGCTTTAAAGTCCAGGATTGTTAAGCAGTCTCAACCATCTCAGGAAAAGACAAGGCTTTACTGTGTTGACAGAGCAACCAAAAATATATGGCACAACAAATGGATGGGATGCAAACAGAAAATGATGGAAAAATTCAATGGTCTTTTATATTTATACTTTTCCTTTCTTCTCACATTTGTCTTAGGCAAATCAACCACAAAAAGTGCACAAACACATACACACTTTTTTGCATTTTTTTTTTTTTTCCTGGACGTTGATAATCAGATAGTGAAACAGCGCTATCATATTACAAAAACATGCAAAACAAGTTCCAGTGAGAAACTTATTTTCAGAGAAACAGGTACTAGGAAAAAGATCTTACCACCTCTGAGTGTTTAGAGTGCACTGTACTGTTATGAGGACAGACAAAACTAGGACACAGGCATCTCTGCAGTCTGAACGACCTTACAGAGTGAGCTTACTTCAATCAATGTGCAGTGCACTAGAGTAATATGACTTCCACAGTGGTGGTGTTCATTCGGGCAGGCAGGGGGTGAAGAGGGGGTTAGGACAACGTCTGCAATGGGAAACATTTTACATCTATTCTAAAAAGCTATTCTTGGTGTACTCTAAGTGACTGCTGAAACTAATGGGCCTTTATCCTTTAATTATGATATCAAGCTATTCTTTAGACTAATGCTGCATTAAAAGTGAGATATTAATAAGAATGTAAATCTCAGGGGAAGCTAGACTAATGCCGGTTCTAATATATTGCTGAGTCATCAGAAACTATCCTTTTAGCTCCTTAGTAAGCGACTGTTCTGGTCAGAGTGCAGTCACGAGTTATTTAGCAGCTCAATAGCCATGAATGTTGTTTTCAAAGTGACAAAATACAATGCTGCGTCAGTAATCGAAATTGTTAGTCATGCCTCCAGCTAGAATTTGACTAAGAGACATAAAGAAACAAAATGACAAGATGTTGGTTTTGAAATTCATTTTATGATTTCCTGAGCTGAAGGTTGCAAGAGCACATCAATAAAAAGAGAGCGGCAATAACTGGGGTCCAAGCAGACTGTGAAACTGAGAAACATGACCACAATTCACAAATTTCAATGAATAGATAATGTGGATGCTGTTGTGTTGGTAGGAAGTTTCAACAGATTTTGCACGACAAATATCCTGTGATTCAGACAAATGACTTCAGAGAGTGCTCCATTAATCTAGTATGGAGATCATTCATAGAAATGAAATATCACTTCAAGCACACAGCACAACAAAAGGAAAGATCTCTTTGTCATAGTTCTGCTGTTGCTTGTTTGTTTTCTGTTGTTTGCTGCTTGTTTTTTATACCAAATATGGCTATAAATGTTGAGAAGATTGAGAACTTCATAAAGTATACAAAAATGTAGCATATACATGTTGAAATATACTGACAAATCAAGTGGCAAAGATGATACTTTGAGTTTGCCCTCAAAAATTCTTCTCACTAAGCAGATTTTTTTCTAATGAATGAAAGCACTGCTTACAAACCCTAAATTTCTCACTTACCTGCCCATCCTGAGATGCAGCCTGTATCGATTCCTTGAGAATGCACAGTCTGACTCCGTACCAGCTCAATGAGCGCCTGCAGGCTAATGGCCTTCTGTTCTCATCACTGTCTGTTGGTAGGATCCTGGAGCAGGCCATAACCATCAGTGTCCATGCATGCACTCCAAATACCAGCCTTACACCATTCCCTGTAGAACTACTGTGCCTGACTGAGACACCTTGAAACCTTATAAACTACTTTTAAGCAGATTACTTGATTTGCTGCTGTTTTTGCTTGCACTGCCCCAATATGATAATTCCTTGCTGAATTAGAACCCTAGGCTTGAGTATTGGTAGTCTGCCAGAAGACAGATTTAAAAAAATAAATAAATAAAAAATGAAATAAGGTGTAAAAGAGAGTGGAAACCAGGGGGCTGAGATTTAAAACAACAAAGGGTTTCTGCATCTATGTTTGCATTTTAACACTTTTTTTGTAATGTAATTCAATAAAAATAAAAAGTAAATTAAAAATAAATTACATTACATTAATATATATATTCATCAAATATATATATATATATATATATATATATATATATATATATATATATATATTTGATGAATATATGAATATATATAAGAAAGAAGGGAGAGAAAAGCTGTTTATCGGGGACGGCAGTTGAAAATGAATACGCATAAAGTGGGTCACTGCACCAGACTGTTGTGGTTAATAAAAAGCAATAGGAGTCGAAATATGTGCCATTACAACCTGAACTACCACCTAAAGATCTCATCCCCCGAAAGCTGCACCCTCTCCATCACCTCCTCCCTTTCTTTTCCGATTCAATACAGCCCGCAGGTACAATCTCCTGATGTCTGAAATCCTCGCCTACAAACGCACCAGGGCATAAGAACAATTTAACACTCTAACCTGTCAGGAAATGGGAGAAACACAAAGATGAAGAGCCCAGCAGCACCTCTACGCTCCACTCCTCCACAGCTCATCTGCTCCTGAAGACCAAAAGCCCCAACGCCAACACCTCTACCTCTAGCTCATCAACACAAACAATAGAGATAGAGAACAGAGACCTACATTCTCAGTCCTAACGTCTCAATAAAGGGTATAATTCACCGATTAACTGCCAGAAATTGCAGGGTGTGAATTAGATAATATCTTAACGCATTCTAAGCAATATAGGAGCATCTATCAATGTGTTATGTCACATCAGAACATGTAACATGCAAAACTGAAGTCCTATGAATACTTTCACCCGAGTAATCATCAGGAAAAATCAAGCCTGCAACATCACCACTGATAAAAGTGAAGCGCAAACACAGCTTAATCAGCTTCCTTGGAACTGTGAGATAAGCTGGATGGACATGTTCATATTTTCTAAAGAAGTATTTCCAAAGATGGAAAAAAAGAGAGCACAAACCCTGAAATGATGTAACAGGACAAACTCTACTTAACCTTTGAAAATGACTGAAGTATTAAGCTTTCATGTTTTTAAATAAGGATCTAAGGTTGCACAGTGT
This sequence comes from Spinibarbus caldwelli, assembly GCA_039654775.1. NCBI lineage: Eukaryota > Metazoa > Chordata > Actinopteri > Cypriniformes > Cyprinidae > Spinibarbus > Spinibarbus caldwelli. The sequence goes on from CM077237.1 coordinate 20,195,623, forward strand.
TTAAAGAGATTATATCATATGCTTTTATTTATTTCTTTACTTTTAGGTAAACTTTAATGCTATTTCTTGCTAGTCAAGTTTTCTGGCAACAAAAAACATCAGTTTATATATTTTAGGGCTAGATATCATCAACTACCTCACAATACACTACACACTGTGATACATGTCACAATTCATTACACTTGGATCAAATACATTGTGTACTGAAAGCTTTAAAAATACATAAGCCAATGCACTACAAAGCCAATATTTATCTAACATAAATTGTGTTTGAAGCACTAAAATAATAATAACCGAACACCTGTGACTCCATATTCTAAATTAATGTGCCAACCAAGTTGCTCCATTGTTAAGCAAACAGCCTACACCTAAGCTACATTACTTGTCAGAAACAGTTTATTTTGATTCATTAACAAATTGAACAATTTGATAAGGGCCGTCATGCTATGTCTTAGTGCCTAATGAACAATTTAAAACTGTGACCAAAGAGTGTTTGATTGTCAGGGGCATGTGGATGACCACTGACATTGAGGAAAAGGCATTAAACATGCCTGGGCCTCAGGAGACCACTCAAAAGCATTACAGAGATTTAGTCTCCCCTCAGCCTTTAACCTCTTCCCATAAACACTGCCAAATGTGGCTTTCCAGTGCGATGCGTCTCGCACTGGCCAGCAATATTGGGCCTGGTCCCCATGTGACTAACTGCCCAGACCACTTTAGAGCAATAAGGGGATGCATGGTATAAAGCCATAATGACCTATTCATCAGCAATCAGTCAATATGTTGGTAAAAAAAATATGGATCGCAAAAGACCCCCAGTGAGTATGTGCATACTAGTGTTGTCAAAAGACCTGGTACTTCGGTACCAAGTCGGTACTAAAAAAAATGAAAACGTAACGGTACCAGGTTTTTTTAAGTACCGGTGGTACCGAGTACCCGGTCAACCCGGTTCTTGACGCGTAGGGCCCTATGATTTCCGCGATGCAGAAAACACGGACGGAATCGTGGAATCCAGTTATAAAAATGAAATTTACAGTTTAACACGTAATGTCACGGAATTTTTAAAAGTTTAGATGAATTAATCAAAAGTAGGTCATTACACTTAAATCAAATCACCATATGGACTCGTATCTGTAAATATTAAGTCGCAAAAGTCGATTCAAATATGAATCCTGCATATTCTGTATCTCTGTGCGAATGAATGAATGGCAGAGACGCGCGGTTTTGTTTACTACATACACTGAAGCGCGTGACGCTCGCGGTGATTTCAGCATCTGCCGTCTCAATGAGGACAAAAATACATAAACAACATCTCCAGAACTGCTCTGAGAGTCACTTCACGAGCATTTTACCGTTTCATTTGAGTAAAACCAGCGTCATTTTAAAGGTATTCACGGCAACCCGTCAAAATAAGAGTTTGTTTTTATTTAAGACATTGTGCCAGAAATATATTACTATTATTTAGTAGAATGAATGCGATACTAATACTACAATATTTCTTCCATGTTTTAATTTTAATAGTAAATTCCCTTTATTTACCAAAAAAATAAAATGTTTAAATTTCATTAATTAAAAGACAAATTAAATTTGGGTGAAACTTGTTTACTGTTTTTCATACTTTTATTACTTGCGGAAAAACTTGAAACACAATTTTAAATAAGTATAAAGAATGCCATTGATTTTTGTACATTTTCTTTTTGTTTGACTTTATTAATAAAAATAGTGTTTTTTAATTAGCATGTTTTTGTGTTTTTCTTTGGTACCGAAATTGGTACAGAGAACCGTGGATTTTCACTGGTATCGGTACCAAATACAGAAATTTTGGTACTGTGACAACACTAGTGCAAACACTACCAATCAAAAGTTTGGGGTAAAAAAAGTTTAGTTTTTTAGTTTTTTTTAAGGAAATTAAGACTTTTCTTCAGCATAGATGCACTAAACTGATTAAGTAAAGATTTTTATATTCTTACAAAAAACATTCAAAAATATATTTTATATCTAATCATAAAAATATATTTATATCTTATTTTGAATTGTAATAAAATGTCATATTACTACTGTTTTTACTGCCATTTTTAAATAAATGTACACAGTCTTGGTGAGGATAAGAGACTTTTCAAAAACAAAAAATATCTTACTGACTCCAAATTTTTGAACAGTAGTGTATTTGTTTCTAGTGGTGGTGTTCAGATTCTGCTGACTGTAGAAACAGGATATGAAGTTGAATGAGATGTTACGGTAGATAGCAGAATAAGCCCAGTGCTTCATCTCACTGTGCGGTTCTGGCAGACAGAAAGCCCTACGGTGGATTTACTGAGACAAAACCTCCCCACTGCACAGCTGAGTGAACAGACACAACACAGAGTTCAGCTCAACCACATCCATCCCCACAGCCAACGGGCAAAAACACAGACACCCTAGCACAAAAGACAGTACTGAGAACCGCAAAGTACCTTAAAACCCCCACTATTACCCGCAATGGAAACGAACTGCGCCCGATGCTTGTAACACAAAAGTACACACATCATCAGGAACAACACACCTCCTGGAAACAGTACTACTTCAACAGCGAAATGCCTTTCCAGTGAATGACACTTCAGTGCAATCCTGCACCGCTCCATTTCACATGAGCCTTTTAAATATTATCTGAATTACAGCAGGATATTGTCAATTTTCTTTTCATCTTGTTTACCAACATCTTATCTTCCCCACTAAAAACCCTGCGGACAAGGAGCTAAATTACACAATCAAATAGCTTTTGAATCCTTCACTGCACTGTGTAGATAACATTTTAGTTCAATTAGAGTGATACTGAATATATGGACATGATATATGAAAAACAACCTTATGTATCTCTTGACAGTGTACTTGACATCAAGGGGTGATGTTCTCAAATTTAACAGAGCAGTCGTCATCTACTCGGGTTAACTAGTGAATTGACAGTGAATGCAATTACACAACACACTCTTGGACTGTTATAATATTACAGAAAAAAAAAACAAGACTGAAGAGTGGAAAAGAGGTGGGCGTGCAAAAAGCCAGGAATATATTTGTTGATGTGTGCGATTACACTCCCTAGTTTAGCATCGGTGTCAGGTGATTAAGTGTTAATTTGTGTCTATATATATACACACAAGCATGTTTGTGTTGTGTCAGGCAAGTCAAAGCCACACAGGGTGGGGGGAGGTATGTACTGTACATAACTTCCCCAACAAAGAACTGAGTTTGGCCCCATGATGAGGGGGATTCAAGGTTTACTACAGTAGTTATGGTTCCTGCTCCTCATTTCTAGTATTAATGGCAGTCTAAAACACTTCTGTTCACATTCTAACTCAGTCTGATTCAATCTTTGTTCAGCTGTCCAAACAAAAAGTTTGTACCCATTTAAAACACTGAGTCATCATGATGATGACTATTGACACAGTTCCTGTAATTCAAATAGGAAAGCTAGTAAGCAAATCATTTAAAGAATGAGAGACAGACAAGCAGATACGAGAAGGAAAAACGCTGAATTTAGCCATGAATTAATTTGAAATCCCCCCCCGAGCATGGCAATCTGTTATCACCGAGACACATTCGAAAGGTTCACACTGCTTGACAAAACTGGATAATTTGATCCCAAGGCAGAGTTTTCTTGCTTTCTGCAGTGCTTAAAATTTGTGAATGTGTTGACATCACAGTAAGAGTGAAGACTGAGAAAGGAAGCAAACTGAAAGGATGGAATGTGACTAGTCGGACTGGAGTAAACAGAAGCAAAAAACTTTTTTTTGATAATGTTAGATGCATCATTCATCCTTACCTGAAGGCCTCTCCTCCTTAATATACTGGAGTCATCCATTGTATTGTCTTGTATCTGATCCCGACTTTAGTAAAGTTGTCCTACTTTCCTAATCAAGGATAAAGTCTTCTACCCAAGATTTATCAGAATTCCATGAGGCACAAATGATCTGTCAGAGACCCAGCTTTGGGTATCAGTACTGGGAATTCGCTCTTTGCTGATGTCATGCTCATCCACAGCAAAAAACAGATGCGATCATCCTATAAGATTAGCAAATGACTACTGAACAATTTTTCCTGCATGCTACAACAGTCTTGTTTGTAACTTTTCTCACCTAAAAGTGACAGGCACTCATGAAAACAAGAATGTCCTAGTATAGATTTTTAACAGGTATTCCAAACACTGAAAAATTTAAAGAATACAGTTCAACATGAGGACACTGAGTAAATCAACTGACAGCAGGAGAGCATTTCAGCACATGGCTCACATTCTTGTTCCCCGTTCACCGTTTGCTTCAGGCGGTTCAGAGAAAGGATAGCTTTCAGAACAGTGCCTCTGTATCTCTCGGTATCTTCGCTTCCTTGGAATGAGGAATGGTTGGAAAATATGCGTCTCCCTGAAACTCTTCCTTCATTCATCCATTCAGCACGGGCGAACTCCACTATCATCAAAACATCTTTTCACCCCAGGCTTAAGGAATCACAACCAAGTTATTTTCCTGTGCCTCTCCTTTACCTCACTCCAACACACACAGTCTCCAGAGATTCCCAGATATCTTCATTTCTATGGAAACTACAGCCTCTGCATAAACGGTGGACAGTTAATGATAAAAATGGCACCTCAGGGGATGAAAATAGAAAAATATTCAGGCCAGCGCAGTCCTCCAGAGATGCAGAATCACTCTAAGGCGCAATGGACTGTATTAAACCAACCAAGTAAAGTTTAACCACCCAGCGCATCCATTTACCTAGTAGGTTAATTCAAGTGACCAAGTAAGTTGTTTAGCACTTGCTTCAGCCTGAGAGTGGCTAAAAGTGGATGGGCGGAAGCAAGCAGAGAATATTTTCAGCCTACACTCTTGAGATAATCTAGAAACAGTCAGTAGCAACAGCAGGAGAACGCAGGCACTGGCTGCCCACTGACAGCACAAGGCAAACAACAACTCCAGTCAGAGCCGCATGGCTGGATTCCATTCCCCTCGGTCGAGAGGCCTCCGTCTCTCATTCGCCAGGAAGGCAGGCGAACGACAAAAGCCGTGCTGGCAGATCTGTCTTTTCAGTGGCAGGTGCAAACAGACGCTGCACTCACGCTAATTGCTTGTCTGCTTTTTCTTCGCATATCTCCCCTGCTTTATTCAGTTTCCTCAGCTCAGCCTGATGAATTGGACTACCGCCAAGATTGGTCTCCTGAAAACGGTTGAGATCGGGGGACAAGATGAAAATTTCATGCAGGAAGAGTGTCAATCAGAATCTCCTCATCTTCTCCCCTGTCAAAGCGCTTGAAGCGGTCCGTTGTTTGTGAATGGGCTGCCTGCCGGAGGGGCTGGAACGGCAGAGTCACAATTCAGCCACATTCAATCTTGTCATTTTAATCTTCCGCTTGTACATTCTTCTATCAGAGCACATGCAGGTGGTTAAAGGAATAAAACAGCTGTATTTCTCTGCTTGTGCTGTACATAGAAGCCTTCTGTATCTTCCGTTTCTCGCTCTCTTGTTCCTTGTAAGCTCTCCTCCTCCTCTTCCCAGCGCCTCACTGCTGAATGCTGCTTTATCTGTCCTATCAGCCAGCAACAAATCCAGCCAGCCAATCAGACACGCACAAACTCAGAGCTATTTGCATAATATGAATGGGGGAGCAAAAAGGCCCCACCCCTTCACTCCTTTCTGTGCCATTCTGCTCACAACGCTCTGCTTTACCCCAAAACATAAAAAAATACACATGCACATAAAAACACACATTTTCTCTTCTTACTATTCAACCATACTGCTGCAACAAGCACAAAATTGTCCTATTCTTTATGCCTCTCCTTCCTGTCAAAATAACGCGTCTGTGTTTTGTACAAGGAAAATAAGTGAGTCTAATATCAGTATATTTAGTAATGACAGTCTAATGAAATTGCACAGGGCTTTCCTTCAGTACAGTGATGCATTAGCAGCGGCTCTGTTCATCTCAAGGGACTGCAGGAACAAAAGCAAGAGGGATTTTCGTCCATAGGCAGAACACTGCCATTGCTGCTGCCATACATACTGTATGTATGTGTATTAATCTCCCACCTTCTCCTCTCTCTCTCCCTGCCTCCAACATCATAGAAGAAGCAGAACAGGCAAGATAACAAACATGAGCATAAAAGAAAATGTATGTAGTGGAAAGCGAGAGGGAGAGAGAGAGAGACGTGGAGAGAGAAGCTCTTTCCTCCCACACACACAGTCAAGAGCGGACAGAGAGTCATTATATGATCAGGTGAGTACCAGAGGAAAAGCAAATTATGTGTTTGGATTTGTGTGCGCACATGCCTTTGTAGTAAGATCACACGTAAAGCCATAGTTACTTTAAGCGTGTAGGGTCAGAGTTTAGTGGAATGGACACTGTGAAAATACAATGAACAATCTAAACTTTTTATTCACAAGTAGTTCTGTTAAAAAACATGTAATTACTAGCTTTGTAATTTGTAATTGCTAGTTTTGTAATTACTAGGACTGTCAATTTAGTATGATTAATTCTAAACAAAAAAAAATGAATGAGACAATGAATGCACTTAATCATGCTCCCTGACCTATACATAAATTACATGAGGAATTTTCTTCAAATATCTATTTTAAAAATAAACTATTAAAAGACATTGAGGGCAGCAACAGAATCTCTGGAGATATTTTCCACAGAAAGATAACTGCATTTCTAACATATTTACTTATTTATAATTGATCACAAACATTACATTTTGTTCTTTTCAAACCCAAAATTTGGCTGTCCTTGTGATTCCACAATCAAATTTCCATGCAAATATGATGAAACATGCAAAATGTCATGTGATGAACATTTTTTTCACAGTATGTTTTTATAGCACTTATGTTGATATACAAGGACGTAAACACATATTCTGGACCAAGCAAGAACCCAAATACAATTATTCAAAATCATCCATTGAAAATTACACTAAGTCTAATATTTAATAATCAGTGTCAGTGACACAAAATAAATCAATGACTGACTGTTCATTAACAAACATAATTCTATATCTCTGAAAGAACTATTCCCATTCTATATACCTCCAGTAGTCTATGCAGAAATTCCTCAGTATAAACTCTAAAAATCTGTATGCAGAATTATTTTAAATAATCTGTCCAGCTAAACAAGCAAGATAAAGCAGCCAATGTGACCTCATTGTACCCTTTACACGCACTCTTACATACTGAGTCTGATTTATCACATTAAGTTCAAGGGTCAGTGGTGAAGTCAAGGACCAGAGAGGTAAAATAGCCCATTGCTACAAGTCTTATCAATGACAACTGTTCTCTGAAAAAAAGAGGCGCTATCTCATGTGCAGTTACCCAGTAACTGAAATTTTGCCAGTTTTCCAAAGGTGTGAGAATGAGACATCTGCTATTGGAGGCAGCCTATATTCCTTATAAATATCTCCAGGAATGTTTGTTGGATAGTGTAAATCATTGGGTCAAGTATTTTTAGACAATGTTAGCATAGTACAAATTGATTTATGTATCTAAATCAACATTAATACAAATGATGCTGTACTGGGTAGTGTAAGTCAATCCATACTGTAAACATTTTATGGAGATCCTTTCACAAGCCACTTAACTGTTATACATACAGTATGGCCTATATATGAAGACTGTTTAAAAATAGCTGGGTTTCCATCCAGGTATTTTTATGCAAATTTTGAGATACTGCATAAAAAAAAAATTTTTTAAAAAAATGTTGGATGAAAACATTATTTTATTTATATTTAAACTACTCTCTTAAACTAAGATTCAAATTTATTTTTTAAGAAATGTATTCAGTATGAAGACTGCAATGTAAATTCATTTATCAAATAATAATAAAGATCACAAACAATAATAATTCACCTAAATAATTTGCTCACAGAAAAAAAAAATTAATCTTTTTCCACCAATATCCCCGAGAAGTGATGTTTTTGTTCTCTTGAACAAGTGGAATTGAAATTGTGCTTTATTCACAAATTGTTTTCCAATATTTAGAAGCTTGTTACATAAACTGAATTTGCAGCAACGGACTCTACAATGTAAAAGAATGATTTTTGAGGTTGTAAATAAAACAGATTATTGGAGTATGTTTTAAAAGAAAATATGAATTCAGATTTTCTACTTCAAAATTTAATGCGTTACTTGCCTTTTCATTGTAACTGACAATAATTTCTACACAATCTTTTTTCAATAAATGAGAGGGTGGACAGGGGTCACATGATTATGACTGCTTGTAATTTGAGTGTGTCCCACAATTTGGGTAAAATCTAGGACTCAAACCAACCACATTTCACTTAGTTCAACACTGAGGCAGAAGAGTCACATTGCCTTGTTAGTGTCGGGAAGGAGGATTCAAATGAATTGTATGCTGTAAATATACATTACTAATGAACCCGCTTTATTGCAACATCCTGTAAGGCTTCAAGTAACTGTATTACATTACCAATGTTAGTCTGGCATAGTTGGACTCGATGACCTGCACCTGGGAGGCCCTTCATGCAATGAAAAGCTGATGCATGACAAATACTAAGACTGTTCATGTAATAAGACAGTCCTGACCTACCACACACTCCATAGACACTGCTCCTGTTTCAAACGAGACATGGACTCCCACAAATCACATTCTGTGCTTTAGTCCTGAGGGACACAGCAGAAAATCTTATTGATCTATGCATGATTCTAGAAAAACATACAGCACGTTCACTATTATTGATCTGAAGAGGTCATGAGACTGACTAATGGTATGAATTCTTAAGGTTGCACGCTTCGGGCACTAGTATACGACACACTGCAAAACATCAGCATCAATATCTGAAGATACATGTATGTTCAAAATAGCATACTACCACAAAAGCCCATTCACATCAAGATGCATATACACACATACAAAATATACAAATATACATACACAAAGCAAACATAGAATTTTCTTCTGCCACATTTTAAATTACATGTGAACGAGTCAGGGTGTTTGTGAACTACATTTCTCATTGAGTCGTGGAGTGATGTTCCTGTGCCATTCGCTGGGCACGTAATGAGGGAGTCAGAGAGGGCTAAAAGCAAACCTGACAGCAGAAATGGATGCCATTAATCTAGTGCACCATTAAAAATGTGCGATAGATACTGCAAACAAAAACATTTAGACCTAGCCGAGGGAAAGAGGAAAGCAAAAGTTAATTTGATGCAACATCTAGCTACAGGAAAACATTTCTGTAAAATCAAATCTTATTCCAGAGCCGCCAGGGTTATAATTGGGTGTGCCTATTGAGAACTAAACCATAAATTAATGATGAAAACACAGACATGAACTTGCAGGCTCTTCATTAGCATTTAGTAAATTAAGACAGGTTTAAAATATTCATTTAAAGACATACAACATTACAAACAGGTTTGTGGCTTCATTTAAAAGCAAATAGGTGAATGAGAACTTTAGCTGTAGGTAAAATGCACGAAAGAAAGTGAAAATCGGTACTATTAAATCCACACAACCAGTGCACTGAATCACAAATTTTCAATTCCCACTTAATGTCAAAGATGCTCAAACAAAACCAGACATCATCTGACGCCACTTAACTAGTTTCATAGTGATGAGGGGCCATTGAGGGCAGGTTCTGATTAGAGAGCTGATCAGACTGCAGTAGAGGGAGTTTTCGAGGGCTCAAAAGAGAGGGTCATGTCTCAAAGTATCTGTGGAGAGCAGGCACAGGCTGCTTCCAAGAAACAGCATCGTCAGGGGCACATAATAATGAAGTGCTGAGCAAGCTTCAGGTTAAAAAAACCCCATATAAGTCATCTTTTTAACTTGGTAAGCTACGATTTCTGAATCGTGCATAAGTGTGTGCTGAACATGAGTGTTTATGAAGTTCTGGTGGAATATGTCGAAAATTGTATTCCTGCATTAAATCCTGAAACTAATGAAATACCCAAAAGATCCCTTGTAGAAACATGACCTATAAACCAACTTGAATAAATTCAAATGACAACCTACAGTGATTTAGGATACAGGACATAGTTCAAAAGTTAAGTTCAGTAATTTTTTATACTGTTTATAATGTTACAAAAAATTATATTTCAAATAAATGTGTTTCTGTTAACCTTTTCATCAACGAATCCTGAAAAAGCACCAAATCAGCATATTAGAATTATTTCTGATGGATAATGTGACACTAAAGACTGGAGTAATTCAGTAATTCAGCTTTGCCATCATAGGAATACATTACATTTTAAAATATATAAAAATAGAAACGTTATTTTAAATTATTATACATTTTCATAATATTTAAATTTTTGCTGTATTTTTGATCAAATTAATGCAGGCTTGGAGTGCATAAGAGATTCTCTCAAATAGTGTAGTAGAGAAGAAGCAATATTTAGATGCTGGGCTGTTTGAAAGCTCATATTACACACTTCATATTTAATAACCTCCTTCCTTCATGTGCACAACTAAACAAACAAGCTTCCGCTAGTTCCACAATGATGCAAGCATTTTTAAGAAGCTGAGAAAACATCAAGATAGGAGCTCCAGTGATAAACTTTTTTTTCTTTCTACTTTATCTCATCACCCCTGAAAGTCTAGTCATTCAACTCAAAAGTTGTCAGCCCGCTCTCTCAGGCAAGCAGGAAAACGTACAGCAGAGGAAAAAATGCAATAAAGCATTGACAAAGATGGCATGTTGGTAAAACAGACAAGAAAAGAAAGACTGAAAGGCTGACATAAAGGCTGGTGACCATACAATACACATAACTGTTCAACACTTTTTTTTTTATAAAAACGCGAAGACATTTCTGGAGTGTTTGCCAGTAAAAGCACCGTCAAACAGCACAAAAACAAACAAAAAAAAAACACGTCTCTCCATGGTACATGCACAGTAATGAAGGTTTAGCCTACTTTTCCATAACTATTTACAAATGATAATTCTGTTTTCAACAAAGCATTGTCATAAGGGGAGAGATTATCATGTTTATGAGATAAAGGCCTGGAGCAGGGCTCTTTCTTCTTAAAAAGAACCCATTAAGCTAGAAAAGTTGATTTAGAAACAAACACATAGAAAAAAAAAACATATCTGCTGAGAAAAGCAAATGAATAACCACATTATTTAGCTGCATATTCATCTACATTAAAAATAATTATGAAGAACCTCTGTGAGCACCTGATTTCTCTGGACGATCAACCACACACAATTATTGTAACATCTGCTGGGTTCACACTGAGGTTAAAAGCAAAGTGAGTTGATCTGCAAAGTTTATATACGCTCAGGGAGCGCATGTTGCAAGTTTTCAGTCAGTTGCATCATTTTTCCTATCTTGTTCCTATTGAAAAATATGATCATTTTACTGCTCTCAAACCCGCATTGGGAGTCGTATCACTAGCTAAGCACTTTCTTCAGGGATGTTCTTGGGTTTGGTAGGCATCCAGTCAGACCATCAATACCAGACTTCATCCACCATCAGAAAAGCTCATCTATCACTGCTCACTGCTCAAAGACAACTTATTCACCTGCTGACTACTGAATGCACAGGGGCAGTGGTAACGATATAGAAGTTGCCGTTTGTTAGTGATAAATCAAGTTTGCTACCTTGAGTGACTGATCCTACCCATCACTGCTGCCAAATAGGTGTAGAGGGACAGTTCAACCAAAAATAAAAATTCTGTTATTAATTACTCACTCTCATGTCGTTCCAAACCCGTAAGACCTTCGTTCATCTTCGTAACACAAATTAAGATTTTTTTTTATGAAATCCGAGAGCTTTCTGACCCTGCAGAGACAGCAACAGAACTAACACGTTCAAGGACCAGAAAGGTAGTAAGGACATCGTTAAAATACAGGTGCATCTCAATAAATTAGAATGTCATGAAAAAGTTCGTTTATTTCAGTAATTCAACTCAAATTATGAAACTCGTGTATTAAATAAATTCAATGCACACAGATTGAAGTCTTTGGTTCTTTTAATTGTGATGATTTTGGCTCACATTTAACAAAAACCCACCAATTCACTCTCTCGACAACTTAGAATACTTCATAAGACCAATAAAAAAAAAAACATTTTTAGTGAATTGTTGGCCTTCTGGAAAGTATGTTCATTTACTGTATATGTCCTCTATACTTGGTAGGGGCTCCTTTTGCTTTAATTAATGCCTCAATTCGGCGTGGCATGGAGGTGATCAGTTTGTGGCACTACTGAGGTGGTAGGGAAGCCCAGGTTTCTTTGACAGTGGCCTTCAGCTCATCTGCATTTTTTGGTCTCTTGTTTCTCATTTTCCTCTTGACAATACCCCATAGATTCTCTAAGGGGTTCAGGTCTGGTGAGTTTGCTGGCCAGTCAAGCACACCAACACCATGGTCATTTAACCAACTTTTGGTGCTTTTGGCAGTGTGGGCAGGTGCTAAATCCTGCTGGAAAATGTAATCAGCATCTTTAAAAAGCTGGTCAGCAGAAGGAAGCATGGAGTGCTCCAAAATTTCTTGGTAAACGGGTGCAGTGACTTTGGTTTTCAAAAAACACAACGGACCAACACCAGCAGATGACATTGCACCCCAAATCATCATAGACTGTGGAAACTTAACACTGGACTTCAATCAACTTGGGTTATGAGCTTCTCCACCCTTCCTCCAGACTCTAGGACCTTGGTTTCCAAATGAAATACAAAACTTGCTCTCATCTGAAAAGAGGACTTTGGACCACTGGGCAACAGTCCAGTTCTTCTCCTTAGCCCAGGTAAGACGCCTCTGACGTTGTCTGTGGTTCAGGAGAGGCTTAACAAGAGGAATACGACAACTGTAGCCAAATTCCTTGACACGTCTGTGTGTGGTGGCTCTTGATGCCTTGACCCCAGCCTCAGTCCATTCCTTGTGAAGTTCACCCAAATTCTTGAATCGATTTTGCTTGACAATCCTCATAAGGCTGCGGTTTTCTCAGTTGGTTGTGCATCTTTTTTTCCACACTTTTTCCTTCCACTCAACTTTCTGTTAACATGCTTGGATACAGCACTCTGTGAACAGCCAGCTTCTTTGGCAATGAATGTTTGTGGCTTACCCTCCTTGTGAAGGGTGTCAATGATTGTCTTCTGGACAACTGTCAGATCAGCAGTCTTCCCCATGATTGTGTAGCCTAGTGAACCAAACTGAGAGACCATTTTGAAGGCTCAGGAAACCTTTGCAGGTGTTTTGAGTTGATTAGCTGATTGGCATGTCACCATATGCTAATTTGTTGAGATGAGATGAATTGGTGGGTTTTTGTTAAATGTGAGCCAAAATCATCACAATTAAAAGAACCAAAGACTTAAACTACTTCAGTCTGTGTGCATTGAATTAATTTAATACACGAGTTTCACAATTTGATAAATGATAAATGAACTTTTCCACGACATTCTAATTTATTGAGATGCACCTGTAGTCCACGAGACATCAGTGGTGCAACCTTAATGTTATGAAGCTATGAAGATACTTCTTGTGCGCAAAGAAAAGTCTTTAATGCAAATTCACAAGAGTACCACCTTTATGTTCCACAGAGTAAAGACAGAAAGTCATACAGATTTACATATATGTTGACTGTACATTTTTCTGATTAACATGCAGTTACATAAATAAGTAGAACAAATGTATATGAAAAATTTATTTGAGTTTAATTAATATACACAATTAAACAAATATTTACACAAAACTCATTTACAAAAACATAGTGTAGTAATTCACCAGGAACAATGGTCAAATATAAAGTTTATATTTTTTCAAGTTTAAATTTACACCTTGATACTTGTTTTAATCTTTTACAAATAACTATATGGCATTCACCTCAAGTAAACTCCACCGCTGAGCTCTCAGGTTAAGCAAAAGCACAAGACTGTGTGTAAAAAACATCTCTCGACTGGAGAGTTCAGTGTCTTGGGGTGCTAGCCAGATAGAGGCAGGAGAACGAACACCTCTAAATGAATGTCTGGAGGGCTGAAAACCTTGCTGGCAGGAAACTGCATCCACATTAAATTTGAAGTAGAAGAGAAAATACAATAATTATTAATGGCTTAGAGCGTGAGTCAATAGCAGCCTGTAGGACACTGATGGATTGGCGGAGAACAGTTTATTTAATGATCTTTTTAAACAAAAAAAAGTAGTAAAAAACACACACACATATATACATACATACATACACACTCACACAGAGAAGGTAATAGGATCTCAGAGGATGAAAAGATCAATAAAGCTCAAATATCCACACTGGAATGTCTGTGATGGGTCAAGATCACAGGGAAGGGAAGAAAGGAGGAGAAAGGTAATACATCAGATGTACAAATAATACAGAGTCTACAAAGGAATCAATAGAGTATAGATTATTCTCTAGGTATCAATTCTATACACAGACTGAAAATAAGGAAAAGAATGAAATGCCAAACAGCAAACTCAACTGATCTATTAAGTTTGATTGCTGTATTGCTGTAGGTGGGCATGAATAAAAAACAAATCACATCAAATTATTTGGCAACATTAATAGATGTTGTAAGGGAAAGGCCCTGGGAAACAATCCGCTGAAAAATTGAGACATTTCTATCTAGGTATGAGATATTTCAGTCAAAAACTTCTGCATTTATTGGAAGCTGTTGAGGGTTCACCATTACTGTGATAAATGAGATGGCTTTTAGCACAAGAACTATCCTGACAGACAACCAATAGAAGTGAATCAAGACAAAGTATGATGTCATTTTATTGGATGTTTAATAGCTCTCTCTTAATTAAAACTCATCTAAGTATAAATCACAGGTCCAACTAAAAATCCCACATGTGGCGTTAATATAGAAGCACCAAGCATTTTCACAACGTTTTGCTATGCAAAAACACTGAGTTAAATGTTCTTGACTCAGCAGTCAGGCAACATCAAATATGTTCTATTAGAATCACAAAAACAATCACAAAATTACTGATTAGTTTCTGAATATACTGCAGCCTGGTGATAGACGGTAGTCTCTTTCATCCTCCTGCCTCATTATAGAAGATGGAGCAACACAACCAACTCTGTCATTATGACTCTCTTTATGGTTCTCCAGAGAAAAGCATCAGAGATGCTTTTATTCCTTATAGCAACATTTAATTTCTGTTTTTCAATGCAGCACTTTTTCTACAGCTGAAAAGCCTAATAGCAGAATTATATTTGTGCATAAGCGTCTGGCGGGATGTAAATGAAAAAGTGGAGCTTGTTTGCCTCATTGTTTGTTATTTCTTGGTTAGTAGGGATGCACGATATATCGGCCACCATATCGGTATCGGCCGATAAATGTTAATTTTTCTGTTATCGTTATCGAACCGATAAGAAAATGTGACCGATATATTAAAGCCGATAAATAATGCATTATTTCCTGCAGAGGCACTTCAGATGCGCACTGTTCGCCATTATGGTTTTTAATTGCTTGAAATATTATTGGAATCACTTCGAAAAGGAAAATACAGTGAAGTGCAACATGTGCAGGGCAAGTCTGTCATATTATAATGAGAACACTATTGTTAAATAATTAATGGAATCTTTTTGCCCGTGTTTTAACGCATTGTTATGGGAAGAGCGCATCCACAATAGAGCTACACATTCATAACTAGCACAGTTAAGTTCGCTTGTGCATTTGCAGCCTTTTGTGCAATTGTAGGCTGTAATATTGTGTTTATTTTATGCAGATATATCTGATTTACCTCATAGGCCTATAGAATTTGTTTGGCTAAGTTAACAGAGCGTTAATAGAGCACTTCTGTGATCATCTTTAGCTCAGCGCATGCAGCTCAAACAGCAGTGCACAACATTAATAACTATATGATTGGGACTATCATACATGTAATATTATAATGAGAACATATTATAAAACGTTGTGAAGTCTTTGGTTTAATTTGTCGCGTTTCAGTTTGTTGCGGGAAAAGCGCATCCACAACATCTGGTTAGCACGTAACTTAGTTCAAGTTCACTTGTGCATTTGCATCTTTTTGTACATTCAAGTTGTAATATTATGTTTAGTTTATGTTGTATAAATAGCTGATTAATCTCATATATGATGCATTTCCTTGAGTTAAATAAGCTGCCAGCAAAGCACTTCAGTTTACCAGTGTTCATTAAGCTCTTAAGTTTCAGCACACGCAGCTCGAACCGCAATTACAACATTAATAACAATGATTGGGACCATCATATATATAATATTATAATGAGAACATATTGTTATAAATTGTTGTGAATTCTTTGGTCTAATTTGTCGTGTTTCAGCACGTTGTTGCGGGGAGAGCGCATCCACAACAGAAGTTACACATTCTGGTTAGCACGTAATTAGTTCGAGTTCACTTATGCATTTGCATCTTTTTGTACATATATAAGTTGTAATATTATGTTTATGTTGTATAAATAGCTGATTAATCTCATATATGATTCGTTTCCTTGAGTTAAATAAGCTGCCAGCAAAGCACTTCAGTTTACCAGTGTTCATTAAGCTCTTAAGTTTCAGCACACGCAGCTCGAACCGCAATTACAACATTAATAACAATGATTGGGACCATCATATATATAATATTATAATGAGAACATATTGTTATAAATTGTTGTGAATTCTTTGGTCTAATTTGTCGTGTTTCAGCACGTTGTTGCGGGGAGAGCGCATCCACAACAGAAGTTACACATTCTGGTTAGCACGTAATTAGTTCGAGTTCACTTATGCATTTGCATCTTTTTGTACATATATAAGTTGTAATATTATGTTTATGTTGTATAAATAGCTGATTAATCTCATATATGATTCGTTTCCTTGAGTTAAATAAGCTGCCAGCAAAGCGCTTCAGTTTACCAGTATTCATTCAGCTCTTCAGTTTCAGCGCATGCAGCTCGAACAGCAATGCACAACATTAATAACAGTGATTGGGACTATCATATATATAATATCATAATGAGAACACTATTATAATAAAACGTTGTGAATTCTTTGGTCTAATTTGTCGTGTTTCAGCGCGTTGTTGCGGGAAGAGCCAAGAGCGCGTCACATCTTATTACAGGGCTCGCAAAATCGCTAGCCCGACGCCCCGGGGCTATTTTGTTTTCCAGTCGGGCTACCAAAGTGTATCACCACCCTGCCCAAAGGGCTACCTTAAATACAGGGCTCCCGCGGGTCCTTAAAAACTCTTCAATTTAGTTGTATCAAAGGCCATAAAAAGTTTTAAATATGTTAAATGGTATAAGAAATGTCTTAACTATAATTTCAAAAGGTCTTACAGTTGGGGACGGAAAGACAAGAATGGCGATATGGCTGGATTAAACTTCAAAAGGCAATGATGCAATTGAATAAATATGAGCGCTGCACGTTTCAAGTCAAAACGCGGCGCAGATGTCTTTATGTGAATGTATCTGAAGGGAACCGACTGTCCTCAGAAATGTGTCGTTGGCATTTTTATTTCATCTTACCTATAATGCCTGAAAAAGCAGCGTTTATGAGCGCAGACGGTGCTGCTTTGTGTACAGCCGCTAACAGGGACTTTCCCTGAGGGAAACCGCAATGTTAAGCCGCTCCTAAAGTGCCACCTCGTGGCAGAGAATAAACTTGCATTTCCAATAAGCCTTTCTTGCTGTTTATGGTCAGATCAATGCAAATATCGACCCATGTTTTTACGCAGCAAACACAGAGTTGTAAATGAGAAAGAAGTTAATGTGCCTTCTAAAAATCTAAACAATTAAGACTAATACTTATTCGTTTTAAATTAATATAATAATTTTTATGCTTGATTTATCCCTTTTCATAAAAATGGTCTAAAGGCTGAAATGCTGTTGTATAAGATTTTTGATTTTGTGAAAACCTGTATCTGAACTGTAAATCATGTAATTTTATGGCTTAATACTGTATGTTACCATAGACGTTGTCCAACCCCACTCATACTGTCTTCATTTTACTTGAGCAGCTCTTAAAAAGGTTCATAAATTGCCTTAAATTTATTTTTAAAAATTCTGCCAATACCCTGTAAATAATGAAATAAAATTCCTTCCTTGTTGATATTTGTGTATTGAAAATATTTTTGATTGACATTTAGACTCCTATCTGATGTTGTATATTTATTGAAAAAAAAAAAAAAAAAAAAAAAAAGTCTTTTTTTTTTTTTTTTTTTTTTTTTTAACTTGGGCTAGTTAAATTATTTTTCAGGCTACCAAAATCTGAAGAGTACCTGCCCGAAGGGCTACCAGGGATTTTGAAATTTTGCGAGCCCTGTATTAGCGCATAACTGTTCCAAGATCACTTGCGCATTTGCATCTTTTTGTGCATATATATAAGTTATAATATTATGTTTATGTTGTATAAATAATAAGCGATTCAGTTTACCGGTGTTCATTCAGCTCTTCAGCAGCGCACGCAGCTAAAACTGCATGCTGCTATTTGAAACAGTGGTATTACTTTAAGATGCTTCTTTTTCAAAATCATTGATATAGTAATAATAATAACCACCACTTCTATTTTATCAACAATATGGTTTAATTAAAACTAATTTAATTGTCGGTGTGGAGGCTATTCCGTTTAATTTATCCATGGCACGTGATTTTTTTATTTTTTTAATATTTTTTTTTATAACGTTAAGTAACCTAATGTTGTCCAGTGACTTGTTTGCATTATTTAAGCATTGTTTTATTTATTTGTAAGGCTGCTTTGTTTGATTTATGTTGAAGTGTTTAATGGCTTTTAAATGGTGAGACTTTTTTGTAATCAGGCTCTCAAAAATTATATAAAAATTTGGATTTAGATTTATCGGCCAACATATCGGTTATCGGCTTTCATTTATAAAGAATTATCAGTTATCGTATCGGCCAAAATTTTCATATCGGTGCATCCCTATTGGTTAGACATTGGGCTTATAAATGGTGCAAAATCTCAGCTTTGAAAGTGTGAGACTCCACAGCGCTGGATGGTAGTTAATTGACCAGACTTTCCATGAGGCGACTCTACCATTGCACCAACCGCAGATCTGCTTCCATACAACTAAATTAAACCAGCAGTGAGTAACATGGGGACTGACATCAAATGCAATGACTCCGTTTATTGTGCAGATTACAAATATCAAACTATTTGTCCCAATGGGGTGAGCTTATTTACACAGTCTTACAGTGATGTTCAATGAGACACAGGGCTGGCGGCTGTATTGACAGATCGTCTGAAGCTACAAGCGGGTTAATTAAACGGGAGACATCAGTTCCTCCCTTGCTGATCCAGACTTGACTCAATCAATCGCTGTACAAACTCAATAACTGTTTTTTCTGGCCCATCACATCCTGTTTGAGAGCATCTGATCAAATAGGGAAGAAGCTGGACACTGTCTCAGTATATTTAAACCCATATTTGTAGCTACGCTCCAAAAACCATAATGAATAATGAATGAGGGTGTCTCAGCTGAAATAAGGAAACAACAGGGTCAGCAGTATGATTAGAAGCCTTGGTTTTTCTCTTCAATAAGAATCAGAAAAGCATAGCAAATATTTTCTTTTCTTTTTTTTTCATCAAAAATTATAGTATATAATGTGGAGACATAGTATACATTTCTGATAAAGCCAACTTGTATTTGTTGAATGAATGTCACAGCAAGTCTGTCCCCATGTTTTCTCATTTACTGTGCAATAGTCCCACAAATGAAGATCCACTTTTGATGCAACTACCTAGAACTATGTAAATGCAGATGCTTTTATAAAGTCAAGGCTGGATGCGGCCAGACACGCAAAGGATTCAATCAGTTTAAATAAATAAATAAGTCTCAACCCTCAAATATTGCAAATGATTGTAACTGAGAGTGACACAAAGAGCAACAGAGAAAAAAAAAAATGGAAATGTGAATCAATTCACAAAAGAGACAACATTCATAACAGTCCTGACAGTTTCCACGGCAACCTCACATGGCTTTTATCCATGGCAGTGTTGGCTGAAGAAATATATCTGATCTATGAGTGAAATGGCATTCAGGTAGAGTTGACCTCAAATAAGCACCTGATGCCAGAGAGCAGACAGACACCAACAAAGATAAATGAAATGCAGGAGAAAGAGAAAGTGCATGTGCTTATACACATGGGACTGAAAGAATCAAAATCATTAAAGCAGCTAAACATGATACAGAGACCTTTTAATAACGGTCAAGATTTCATTTTGGAAATGCTAAGATTAAACTTTCGTGTCCACAGTAAAAAGTCTTTCTGGGAACATATTTAATCATGCAATTCATTCAAATTATAAATACAAATTGGGTCAACTGGATATACATTGAATCACCACATTGACATTAAATAGTTTCCTTCATTATTAAGAGATCAAACCATGTCAGTCTCCAATGAAACTGTCTTGACCCCACATTACATGCAGATAGGGATGTAACAATTAACCGCGAGCCGGTTGAAAAACGATTCAAATATGTGATGATTCAAAATGGTTGAGATGCCAAACAAATTGCGATACAATTGCAGTAATGTTAGGAATTTATATGAATGTATATCTGAGGGGAACTGACTGTCTTTAGAAAAGGTTATGTGGCATTTTCTTTTCATCTTGCCTCTGAACGATGCATATTAAAGTAGTGTTCATAAACGCAGCTCTGCGTTGTTTACAGCGGTAATCCAGGAAACACTATATCATCGCTGTTCATAAGCACCACCTGCTGTCAGATTTCAATTTCACAAAGAAACGTGCAGCAATAGCCCAATAAAAGGACACCTTTTCATTTACTGTATAATGTCTTCTATCTTACTGTTAAAAAAAAAAAAATCGTGAGAAAATCGAATCATGAAATCAAAATCATTAATCGAATCGTGAGTTGAGTGAATCGTTACATTCCTACCTGCAGATTTATTGAATATTTACATCATAAATTCCTGATCTTGATGCAAATAAAAACTCACAATAATGAGAATGTTAAGACAGATTTTTTTAAATAGTATGTCTGCTAAATTCAAATCAGCCTGAATCAGCTCATTTGCGCAAACCAGATGAAAGCTCTGATTCAGTGATTTCTGATTCAAAGACATTTCTCAAACAGTTTTCTTAAGTGAATTCAACATAGAAAATCTTTATTAAAATTATATCTCAATTTAAACCATTTCCAATCTTTATATATTTTTAGTTACATTACCCAGCTCTGTCTATTAAAGGAGACCTATCATGCCCCCTTTTACAATATTTAAGCCTCAGGTGTCCCCAGAATGTGTCTGTGAAGTTTGAGGGAAAGCAGAAACACACTGTTTTTGTGCATGTCTCTTTAAATGCAAACGAGCTGCTGCTGGCCATTCTCTTTCATGTGTTATTGCGCTTATACTGACAAATACACACAAGTTTGTTAAAAACACATGAGTTACAAAAACAGTCGGTTATGTTTGTGAAGGTAAACAGTTGTGAAAGAAATCGCATGTTTATATTAGATCTGTGTGGCAGCAGTGTAATATACAGTTAATAAAATCAATAGTGTTCTGTGCTCATCAGTAAGTCAAAGACAGAACAGTTAGCATGCTTAGCTCGAACTTTCGACATGCTGTTAGAACTGGTACACTGTTGTCGTTTGCGAAAACACAATGGTGGTGCCGTGGGTGGAAACTTGCAGATTAAGGGGCAGTAATATTATAATAAGATCCCCTTTCTATGTCACGGAGAGACCAAAATCTAAGTGGCTCATTTTTTCACAAGATCGCAGAGAAAGGCTTACCAAAAAAATAAAATAAAATACTGGGTTCTTCTTTTTAACGTTTTCTGGGTTTGTAGATGCACCGGGGACCCGATTATAGCACTTAAACACGAAAAAAGTCAGATTTTCATGATATGTCACCTTTAACATAATTGACAGAAAATTGTATCTCTACTAAAACAGATGTCTTAAGATTTGAAATTTCAACTTCCTGTTAAATTACACTGTTTAAGCACATGGTCTGCACAAAAAGGTGAAACATAAATACAGTGTCAATAATCAACAATAAAGATTCAGACGAACAGAAATTCCAGTGGGTTCATACATGTACAGCGATATCATTCACCCAGCCAAAGGTTAACACAACCCAGTCAAGCCAAAGCCTTAGGCACAGACAATCATCTGCCAACATTGTCTGCTTTATGCAGGGATACCACCTCTAAGGCAAAGATCCTGTTTAACAAATGCTAATAGATTTATACATATTTACAAGACAGCTGCATACTTTGAAATCAGACAGACAAACCATATAGTCAAGCCCTATCACAAGAACGTGAACTGTGTACACAGTATGCAGCATTGTACATGTAGTAAACACATAGATCCTTGAACAGATGGGTTGTGAGATCAGCAGGTGAGCTGAAACAGACATCGGTGCTTGCCTTAAGGCAGAAATACAGTCCACCACTGACAGCAATTAAACAGCCTCCCTGAGCACCCAGCTAATGCATTTCAAATCAAGCTCTCACAAAAAACCATATCAAGCATGCTATTAGAGCACATAAACCCATTGTACAACAATTATTTTAATTGAATCACACACTAATTGAGCCTCATACTCTAAATGTATGAATTCATGGTTGTAATATGGGCAAAAACAACGAGAATTGTATGACAACAATACTAGAGAGAGGGAAAGAACATACGATGACAGTCTAGCTCATAGCACTTGTTAAGCCTCTTGAGAGGAACGATAGTTATTTCCATCTCAAACTAATTTCAAAACTGACAAAACAAGATACCCCAGACCCAACGCCTTGTCAGAGGAGAGAGATGAAGAGTGTATGATATTTAGGCTGGTGTGGGATTGTATCCTTATTATGACTGTTATATGTATATGTATCCTGTGTAAATGTTTGTGATAGATAATTTTGAAATGTTTGTAAAAGAAAACTCTTATGCTTAAAGCTGCATTTATTTTAATAAAATACAGCAAAACCTGTAATATTGTGAAGTATTATCAAAATCATTATTTAAAATTACTCTTTTCTATGTGAATGTTATTCCAGTCTTCATTGTCACATGATCTTTCAGAAATCATTCTAATTTGCTGATTTTCAGAATCAGAATCAGAATCAGAAAGAGCTTTATTGCCAAGTATGTTTACACATACAAGGAATTTGTTTTAGTGTCACAGCTTCCAGTACTCAGAAACAACAACAGCAACAAAAGGAACAACAGCAACAACAACACACAGCTAATAAAAATAAGATGTGAATAATATACACATATATAAAAAATTTTGAATAATAATAATAATAATAATAATAATAATAATAATAATAATAATAATAAATTGTATGTACGGGTCTGCTATAGATATATAAATAAATATGATAAATAAATATGAGGTTATTGCACATTTTATTGCACAGTGGAGAACATTTAAGTGTTCATGAGGTAGATTGCCTGGGGAAAGAAACTGTTCTTGTGCCTGACTGCCCTGGTATTCAGTGCTCTGTAGCGCCAACCAGATGGCAAAAGTTCAAAAAGGAGATGGCATGGATGTGAGGGATCCAGAGTGATTTTCTGAGCCCTTTTTCTCACTCTGGATGTATACAGTTCTTGGAGGGTGGGCAGGGGAGTACCAATAATTCTTTCAGCAGACCGAACTGTCCTCTGTAGTCTTTTGATTTCTGATTTTGTAGCTGAGCCAAACCAGACAGTTATTGAAGTACACAGGAGAGACTCAATGACGGCTGAGTAGAACTGTGTGAGCAACTCCTGTGGCAGGTTGAATTTCCTCAGTTGACGAAGGAAGTACAACCTTTGTTGGGCATTTTTAGCAATGGAGTCTATGTGAGTCTCCCACTTCAGGTCCTGAGAGATGATGGTGCCCAGGAACCTGAATGTCTCCACTGCAGCCACAGAGCTGTTCATGATGGTGAGTGGGGGGAATGCAGGGGGCTTTCTCTTGAAGTCCACGTCTCCACCGTTTTGAGCGTGTTAAGCTCCAGGTTGTTAAGACTGCACCAGATAGCCAGCTCTTTAACCTCCTGTCTGTAAGCAGACTCGTCGCCATCCTGGATGAGACCGATGACTGTAGTGTCGTCCGCTAACTTCAGGAGCTTGACAGAGGGGTCTTTAGAGGTGCAGTCGTACAGGGAGAAGAGCAGTAGGGAGAGAACACAGCCCTGAGGGGCACCAGTGCTGATGGTGCAGGAGTTGGATGTGAATTTACCAATTCTCACTAGCTGTTGCCTATCTGTCAGAAAGCTGGTGATCCATTGACAGATAGAGCTAGGGACAGAGAGCTGGGTTAGTTTGGTCTGGAGGAGTGTTGGGATGATGGTATTGAAAGTGGAGCTAAAGTCCACGAACAGGATCCTCACATAAGTCCCTGGTCTGTCCAGATGCTGCAGGATGAAGTGCAGTCCCATGTTGACTGCATCATCCATGGACCTGTTTGCTCGGTAAGCAAACTGCAGGGGCTCCAGTAAGGGTCCAGTGATGTCCTTCAGATAAGCCAACACCAACCTCTCAAAAGACTTTCATGACCACAGACCACACCATCTTCACTGATCTGCAGTGCAGGAGGGGGGGAGACGGGGGTTGCTGGAGGTGTTAATGGTTGTGTGGAGAGATGTTCGGAGCAGGTGTAGGGTGTTAGACTGGGAGTTTCAAATCTACAGTAAAACTCATTCAGGTCTTCAGCAAGTTATTGATTGAACTCAGTGCTGGGGGATGGTGTCTTGTAGTTGGTGATGGCTTTCAGACCTTTCCACACTGAAGCTGGGTCATTGGAAGTGAACTGATCTTCCAACTTTTTAGCGTAGCTCCTCTTAGCCACTCTAATCTCCTTATTCAGTGTGTTCCTGGCCTGATTGTACAAGACTCTGTCCCCCTTCCTGTAGGCGTCCTCTTTGGCCTGACGAAGATGTCTGCATTTTTCTGTGAACCAAAGCTTGTCATTGTTGAATGTTAAGTGAGTCCTGGTAGGGATGCATATATCCTCACAGAAACTGATATATGAAGTTACAGTCTCTGTGAGCTCGTCCAGACCGTTGGTGGCAGTTTCAAAAACACTCCAATCAGTGAGGTCAAAACAGGCTTGTAATGCCCACTCTGTTTCGTTGGTCCATCTCTTTACAGTCTTTACTGCAGGTTTAGCAGATTTAAGTTTTTGCCTGTAAGTTGGTATAAGTTGAACCAGGCAGTGATCAGAGATCCCCAAAGCTGCACGTGGGACGGAGCAATATGCATCCTTTATTGCTGTGCAAAAGTGATCCAATATATTACTGTCTCTGGTGGGACACGCAACATGCTGCCTGTATTTTGGCAGTTCACGGGAGAGACTTGCTTTATTAAAGTCCCCTAGAATGATTAAAACAGAGTCCGGGTATTGTTGTTCTGTCTCTGTGATTTGATCAGCGAGTTTCTGTAAAGACAGGCTCGCGTGCACTTGCAGATGAATGTAAACACTTATGAGAATGAACGAGCAAAACTCCCGCGGCAAATAGAAAGGCTTACAGTTGATGAAAAGCACTTCTAGATCTGGACAGCACATCTTCTTTAACACTGTAATGTCTGTACACCACCTTTCGTTGATATAGAAACATGTCCCGCCGCTGCGCGATTTCCCCGTTGATTCTGCATCGCGATCCGCTCTAAACAGCTGAAAGCCCGGCAGATGAAGCGTGCTGTGCGAAATGCCGTGATTCAGCCAGGTTTCCGTGAAACACAGAGCAGCCGAGTGTGAAAAATCCTTATTTGTCTGGGAGAGCAGAAGGAGTTCGTCCGTTTTGTTAGGTAGAGAGTGGAGATTCACGAGATGGATGCTAGGCAGCGTCGTTCTGAATCCGCGCTGTCTAAGCTTCATGAGCGCGCCGGTTCACTTCCTCCGTCTGCACGTCCTGAAGCGTTTGAACAGCGCTGCTGCTCCGCCGACTACAACGTTCAGCAAAACGTCCGAATAAATGAAATCCGGTAGAAGACCGTGCGGTGTGTTCTGCCGAATGTTTAGCAGTTCACTCTTGGTAAAACTGATCATGTTACACAAACAAAAAACAGGAAAAACTAACAAAAACGGTACAAAAATTGGAGCGCAAGACACTGAGGCTACCATCTGTGGCGCCATCTTGCTGAAATGCTCAGGAAACATTATCAATGCTGAAAAAGGTTGTGTTGCTTAATATTTTTGTCAAAACTAATTATTTGATGAATAGAATGTTTAAAAGAAAAGCATTATTGAAAAATTGAAATCTTTTGTAACAATGCATTTCATACTTACTGTTACTAGTGATCTAGTTACTGTTAGTCTAATGATCAAGTTGTTCCTTGCTGAATAACTACTCATTACTAAACCTATTAACTATTTATTAATTTATTCAAACAAAATAAAATCTTACTGACCCCAAACTTTTGAACTTCTATGTGTGTGTATAAATAAATCAAACATTATTTTTTTTATTAATTTATAATAATTTAAAAAAAAGAAAAAAAACAACCAGTGTTGCTAAGTAGGGCTGGTAGTTATCTCTGCATATTAAGCTGGAAATGGGAAAAAAAAAAAAAAAAAAAAAAAGTATTTTTCAAAAACTATTACACTCTTCTATTGAAATTCGTGAAGTGTAAAAACTACATACCACTGGGATTGCACAGTGAACAAAGGTTGAATTTTATGCCTTATTATTTGTACCTGTCAATCTCAGAGTCTGTCAGTAGCACTCATGCAGTGGCAGAAGGACCAAAGAGCATGAAATTCAATCCCCATATTGTTAATTAAGGCACCTGCAGAAAATATGAAGCCAAATTCCCAGCACAAAGGATGAAAGTCTCTTGCACTCTTGCTTAGCTACAAAACACAAAGAGGAAAGGGTTTCCTTTAGGAATTTCCTTTAGGAACTCGTTTAAGCCCTCCACCAGCACTGGAGCTCTCAGTCCTTGAGGAACAGACATGGGAATAAGCAAAACAGGAACAAGAGAGCTTGCAAAAACAAAGCGAAAAACCTTGTCAACCAATTATTTTTGGAAAATGAGTTGCCGGAAGCCAAGAGTAATGTTGTGCTGTGTTTATTTACTCTGTGCTCCAAATGTGCACTGATCTCAAGCAGACGCGTTTAATTTTTCATATGCATCGTAATTGCTATCTGGACTCAGTCAACCAGAATCTCACCATGGGGAGGAAGATAGACAAAAGGGCTGTGTGAGTCCTGTGGAGACCTGGGTAATTAACTAAATTTGGATCAGCTCATTTGAAAGGAACAGCCAGTATCGACAGTCTCAATTATGCACCTTAAAATTAATTCAACAAAATAACTCATAATAGACATACAGTATAAGCTTGCATTTGAAAGCTTGGATATTAATGACTAACAGTATTCAGAACCGGTTCATAATTACAAGGTCCAAAGCAGTCATTTCAGCTCTAGAACTTGTCATATTCTGACCAATTAAAAATTGAATTCAGTCCCTGTGTGAGTTTTAAAAGGTCACAGCTTTGACAAATGAGGATAAGAACATGTTAGAAAGAAAAAATACAGCAAGAGGAGGTGATGACAGCAGAGACAGTGGGGGGGGGGGGGGGGGGGGGTAAGAAATTAGGCACCTTTTTTGAAAAAGGGACCATTTCTTGCATGTGCCTTTTAAACATACTGAGAAGACTTTATGAGAACACCATGCCAAAAAAGAGCAAAGCCTTTCTGAGAGATGCATAAATGAAACATCAATAATAAATCAGACTGTCTGTTACATCAAAAAGGGTTTCTACTTTAAAGAGTTGAATCAAGAACTCCAAGGACAAAAACTACAACAGCTGTGTTATTCATAAAAAAAAAAAAAAAAACAATAGACATATTACAGCACATCATGGCATTAGCAACACAATGGGTTTGATTCCCAGCAAATGCATGAACTGTACCATGAATGTATTGGTGCCTACAATGCATTGGCATCCGCATAATTGTTTCAGGCCTATGCATGCATGTCTGAACAAGAAAATTAGAATGAAAATGCTAAAATGCTACATTGCTCTCTTTTTCCAGTACATAAATAATGATTGGTTAGGAAAATTGTGGCAGTTTAGGACACACTCTCTCTTGTGAGACTCTTACATAAGACCGACAGCACACATTTGGGATTTTTGACTATCATCTCTTTGAGGGCCATGCTGCAATGCTGTTCTAGCCTAAATGCATTCTGCAGGATATAGGCTAAGTGTAACTATCCTCAGTTTCTGATTCTAGGCAAGACCAGGTACATCCAGTTTACTTTCAGAGCTGAATTATGAATGTGTCCTGCTCGCTCGACAGGTGAAGTTATCAAGGGCAGTAAAAAGTAACACTGCGTTTAGGACGTAGGTTTTCTCTTCTTGTTTCTCTCTCTTCACTGGCTATTGAATGTGTAACCTTGAAGAGAAAAAGCAAGTAAGCATCACTCCCTGTGGTGACAAGGACGATGGGAACTTTCAGTTTCTATATTTTTCCTTTTGGATTTTCTGGATTTTAGAAGTAGCACTGACATACAAAACGACTGAAATCACTGTTTTGTTAATGTTGTATATACTTTAGGATTTATACTGACATCTACCAGTGTGAATTAGTGATCAAACAATATAGATTTTATTTCATTTATTTATGTATTTATTTTTATTTTTTGATGGATGATATTTATTTTATAGATAAGAACAAGCATAAATAATACAAAGACAATTTCTGCAATTAAATTTATTTTACACAAAATGTCCTAAAATGGATGAACATAAATTTGAAAATTGTGTGGAAAAAAATGTTTTAAAATGTGTAAAAGAGCAATATTTTGATTCTGTAATCCTATTATGACAATAAAAATTCATAAATTGCTTAAAAAAAATTATAAAAAGGAATTAAATATTGTTATCAATAATGCAGTCAACAATCTGGTAAGAGGTAATCATTTTCTCAAATAAAGACCAGGGAACACTAATTTTACATATAGTACACAGTGAATAATGACAGCAGCAACCTGGATATAGCACAGGATAATAGTTTGCATTTGTGTTCAGGCGCTGTCAAAAAAGTCCCGCATTACTCTTAATAATGCCAAATATCTGTTGACCACTAGTGTGGATATAGCATCAACTGTAATAAATTGTTAGTGCAAATAATTATTCGTCCTGTGTTACCAATGTACATGATTCTAAACATTCTTCAAAAGGAGCACTATTAATTTCTTGATGGATAAGACTTTTTAATGAGGAAATAATGACTGTGACTATTACATTATGCAGTACTTTCTCTTATGTAAGCCCAACTGTTATGTAAAGATTGACTTTCTAATGTTTAGTGAGTCTAATGAATGTTTAGCTAATATAATCAAAGTTTTTCAATAAGCAAAAGCAAAAGTGACAATCACAAATTGCTTGATCCTTATCTAAATGACAGTTGAACTGTCAGTGCTAGCTCTTGTATTAAACTTTTATTTGTTCTTTCTGTCCGCAAGACATGATAAAAACACTGCAAACAACATTGGCAAGATTTAGATCAGATATTTAAAAAAAAAAAAAAAAAAAAAACCTTAAAGGGATTTTTTTTTCCTCCAGGTACACTGCAAAATTTTGTTTCATTATTTTGCATCATAGATCACGATCAGGATTTGGGCCAAATTCAAGGAACATCAGATTAAAAGCCTAAAGACAGAAACAGAAGGTGCAAAGCAAAAAGCAAAAACAACTGTCATACCCAGATAAAAAAAAACAAGCAGAGTGGGTAAATATTGTAGAAACAAAGCTAACAGCACAGAAACAAAAAAGACAGAGCCCAGCAGCCTCTACCGCTGCCATGAGTGTCGTCACCTTGGGTTAGTTGGCAGCACAGTGGAGGGTCTCTTTCAAGTAATTATTGATAATTGCCTTTTGAATATTTAATCCTGTACATAGTCACTCACTTCGGCAGTTTGTGACCTCGATGATGCGAGATGAGCAAACATACTGGTCTTGGGTTTTTCTTTGTCTTTTTTGTGTCCATTAAAGCCTATTGCCTCTGGGTAACATTTTTCAAAAATGAATCGATCAAGAAAGAGGTATAGGCACAAGCTAAAATTTTTAAAGGATGGAAACAGATTTCACTCTCCCATTAAAAGATTACGTGACAAAGGATTGACTGTGTATTCATGAGAGCTGCAGCTACTTATGCGGGTCTCCGACTGCCTATAAAAGCTCCATTAACCACACTAAAGACCAGATTCCCTGGGAGGGGAAAACAAATCACCATTTAAAATATACAACCACTGCACAATTTAAGTCTGGTATCCTCTGTACAAAAGGCACTTCAACTAGGAATCTGCCTCTTTATCCGTTCTTCTTTAGCTGATAAAATATAGTTTTAGATTTCCATGGCAGAACAGCTATTAAATCTTAATATGATATTTGAACATCAGGCTAGAACTTCAATAACAGAAATGAATAATATCGCCTACAGTACTAAAACAACCTTGCCTTTTCCCCCGCCTATATGCAAATATTATGCAAATATCACGGTATGTTAATGCCACTGTTGACTTATTCCAGCCTCACTGCCATCTCAATTTAGACTGAACACCAAAAGACGAAAACAAAATAACCTTTTTCTTCCCTGAAGGCGTGTCATTAACAGGGAACAGCGACCTGTGAATAATCAAAAGACAATTTCCTGCCATCACATTCCTTAAAAATAAGAAAGCGACAACTTACACAATTATACATATTTCACATAATTATACATGCTGTTATGCAGCTGCTAAAAAAAAAAAATAAATAAAAAAAATAAATAAAAAAAAAGAGCATCCGCAAGTCTCTCTGGTCCCTACAAATGGCTCAGGTCCTCCCTTCAATGTAAATCTAATTGTTTAATCGTTTTATCGTCCTAGATCCAAGTCTGATCACTTATATAGGTAACAAGTTAAATACTTATGGTGTTTGTTCAAATCCCTGAGCTAAATGAGTAATGCCATTTCAAGCACCTTGTCTGCCCCTTGTGGGTTACTTGTTGGCAGAACAATAAATCTTATGAAAATCAATCAGATGAATCACATTGCATAATCAGTTATGGTTCACGTAACCAAAAAAAAAAATATTTAAAAAAAATGAAAAAAAAAAAAAAAAAAAAAAATCACATACCTCGCCAAAATTTTTTTTTTTTTTTTTGCTTGCACAAAATACACACACATCCCGCTCCATGCTTGTAGTTGGAAGGTAAACACCATCTGCCTGTCCTGCATGGTTCCCTTTAAGTCACTCCATTCCCTCTTCTATGCCTCTCCCACATCTCATACAATAATGCAGCACAGATAAAGCAGCTCCCCCTGGCCCTCACAGCCTGGACCTGAGGATTATGAACTGCATCACCACAAGATTAACCAACACTGGGTCATTTACTTTACCAAATTATGCTGCCTATGAATGAGAAGAAAGAATAACATCATACTTGCTAAGCTTGGTGGCATTACCCAGAATTGTGTCAACCAGTAAAGATTTACATCATGTTAAATATGCTGGATATCAGTGGGCAGAATTACGTGAAAATGCAGAGCAGGACATGTCCCAAACAAGTCAAGATGACGACCTGATAATCAGACTTTTTCATTTGTTATGGATAATGGAATCTTTTAACTGGTGTCCATCATGTTCCAAATAAAAAGAGAAAATAATCAAATGAGATCAAGTTCCCTTCATCTGTAACATATGTAATTCACTGGATTGTCCAATAGATCATTTATATAATTAATTACCACAAGAAAATTATTATTCATTTAATTTTCAGCTAAAATAAATAGTTTTGATGTATACCATTACAGTAATATAAAATATTGATACTGTGATATAAGATTTCAGACTGTCTCTGCTGTCTGCTTACTGTACTTCTACTGTCAACTCCGTTCACAATAATATATGTCTACAACATCAAATTTTCTAATAACCAGTATGTGCATCTACAAAGAGTGAGACAGAAAAAAAATATTATTATTTATGTAAATAAAGAAAAAGAAGAAGCAGCAGCTCAGCAGGTTATATTTTCAGTAGCATTTTTCTGGAAGCTGTTTTATGTAGTATTGTAATCTATTTGAAAAATGATTTGTCAAAAAGATTGCACACATTAAAATGAATAATTTCCTTTTAAAAACTTGATATACTACTGCATCATGATGGATATCATATTTATGATGCCTCTTACTTGATGCGCATAGGAATTTATCATCCAAAGGCTATGTGTCATACAAAACAGTGATGAATTTGAATGAATTTAAATCAACAGGCCTTTAAATTACAGTTGAGATATGTTGATGCAGTCATTTTAAATGGCAAAAACAAACTTTATATTATCCTGCATACCAGCACACAGTATAAAAGAAGTAACTTTGAAAGTTGCATCTTTAAATAACCGTGGACTATTACATCCTAATATCAGCATGCTACTGTTTGCTGGCATATAATGCCTAATAAGCAGCAATTAGTGTGTTCATGGCTTCTCTTTCAGCAGACAAGGCCTTTTAAATAGGGTCTGCTGAAGCACTGACATATTAATTACTACTTTATTAGGACAGTGTGCTACACTGCAGTGCTGGGTACATTATTCATCCATAAACATAAGGCTGAGATAATCACACAGCCCATGTGTAGCACTTTATCCATTCAAGATTTGTACTGTTTAGTTCTACAACAGTGGGCAATGCTGCCACCTCATGGTTAGAAATAACCATGAGCATCACAAAACTGTAATATGTACAAGGCGGCTTGCCTTTTGCTATTTTTCCCCACTTTCAATGGTGTAGTACCAAGCATGGACAGCAGATGTAGCTATGGCACTAGCCTTTAGATTGCACACCAAAATGATTGGTAACACATCTTCTGTACATATAGCAGGTACAAGACCTCATCAGATAAAAGTTATATTGCTGTAATTGAGACATATTTTTTCTTCATTTCTAACTTCCATAAACTCACACAGACCAGCCACACCTAACACTAGCCTGCATTTGCATTTACTCCGATATACAATGAAAGTAAAAAAAGATCCATACAGAATTTCCGTGACGTGACCTGACTTCACCTGAAGGAGTGAATTTGCATCTGTGAGCAACTGTATCCTATTCATGCATCATCAGTCACATCTGTGGCAGTTATTTAAAATTCACTCCTTAGATTTTAACCTTTAGCCACCAGTGTTATTTTAGTATAATTGATTACTATACAATATAATATATATTAACAGTTTGAATTAATTTTCATTTTTATATTTTCTGTTTTCATTTTAAAGTTTTAGTATTTTTGATGTGTTTTTAAATATGTCTATATAGATTTTATTCATTTTTATTTTAGTTTTAGTTATTTTAGTGTAAGTTATACTAAATGAAAATAAGAAATGTTTCCTTTGAGGAAAGTTTTTTTTAATTATTTTGTTTAATTCAACATTTATTTCAAGTAACAAAAATCTTTTTATGGTTTTAGTTTTTTGTTTGCCACATGGGCCAATGAAGAAAATCTGAAAAAGATATGTGCCACATGCACCACATTTGACATCACATCACATTTGTCAACACAGATTTTTACACTGATGGTCATTCTTACAAATTCAATTTACACCAAGTAATATGTTTCACTTCCTTTACACTTTTACTTGCATTTGTCAGAGTTTCACTTGCATTTTGGGTAACTTTGGATCCTGTGTTTGCATCTGCTTGTGTTGGATGGAAACAGATAGAGAGGGTTTGTGCACATGCACTCACCAGTCCCGCAGTGAGAGAGGGGGCAGACTGGCCAAAGGATTGACTCCTCATGCGGACCAAGTTATTGGGTTCTCCTGCATGCTGCTGCCAGGCCAGCTGACTCACTCCACTGTGCATGCTGCTGGACAGAGGCAGAAGCTGCTTTCCTGCAGCACACCGAGGAAACAGAATTAGGACATAGTCATTTCTTGTTTTGTATGTGTGTCTGTGTTCTGTGGTCAGAACCAAATCAAAGCCAAGCCACAGATTCTCTCTGACAGCTTTTATATAACATGAACCAAATTCTGCAGTCTTTGTACATCACTTATTAAATGAAAGCAAATTTGAGACATTAAAAAATTGCTCAGAAAGTCAGATTTTCTTGCTCAAATCATTCTCAAATCATGTTGCATAACGTGATCAGGTTTTACACAAATTTCTGAAGTTTTTAAAAGCAAAAGGGATAGGGGCGCATACAAATTTGTGGTGTCTCACCGGTAAGGATGCCAGCCATACTGCTGCGTCGAGCTCTGGTGTCATCCTGACTGAGCTGCCGCTGCAGTTTGGTCTTTCCTGCGGCAGGAGACAGGTCAGGGTTACTCAGTTTCCTGAACAGCAGGGGAGGTGGCGCCGGCAGCTCCTGCTGAAACACGTAGAGATTAGGAGTTTTTTCCTCTTTTCAATGACAAGTACACACAACTGTATTAACATATGCCACATTAGAGAATATTGAACCTTGGAATAAGACACTGATCTACAGTTGTATAACATTCAGTAAGTTCACAGAGTCAACTCAAAAGCAATAAAATTGATTTAAAAAGTGGCTCCATCCACACTATGGCACTGCATCACACACAGAGAGTCACACTTGAATAATCGATCTGAAAATGATGACTTGCTGCCAAGATTTGAGCTTGGAGGCATATTCTATTCATCACAATTCTTTAGTGATTCTGAAACTCGGAAATTCAGAATTCATTTTGTTAGAAGTACATAAACTAGATTTCTTATCCATTTGAGACAGACAAATTAGCATCTTGTGAAATGAAAACAAGAGCCATCCAGGTGTGAATTTTGCTAAGTTTATTCAATTTATGGGTATTCTACAAATTTAAGCATAATTAAGTTAAATGCAAAGGAAATAGACTAAGCGGTTTCATTTTCAAAGGCAACAAATAATAATAAAAGAAAATACAGCGTTTTGCCTTTGCACAGCAGAACAATTAATAAGAAAAAGCATGCGTCAAGAAAAAAAAAAAATCATGAGTTGTCTAAATTCCCATCCCTAGCCAAGACACCTGCAACAGTTATTCTGTTGGCCTGTATTTTGCCGTCAATACATTAAAGGTGTGGCTGATTGCGATTTCACGTTTTTAAAGTTAGTTAGTTAGTTAGTTAGTTAGTTAGTGTGTAATGTTGCTGTTTGAGCATAAACAATATCTGCAAAGTTACAACGCTGAAAGTTCAATGCAAACAGATCAGACCCCATCGTGTATTTCTGAGGGAGGGGCTTCATAAAAGCAGCAAGTGATCTGCTCGTTTATCAGAGAAGGGACAGAGCGGTGTAGAATAAAGGTAAATTATGTGAAAAATAATGCATTTTTTTTTTTAAAAACAAAGCATTAACATGTTAGACTGCACTCCATAAACACAATCAAGCTTAGAAAAAAAACAGTCAACCACCCCTTTAACAAGCCACAAAAAGACAACAGCAATGTGAAGCTGTCATCAACACAAAAATTATGACGACAAGAAAACAGAACAATCAAATTTAAGAGGTAAAACTGCGAGCCAAATAAATTTCTTTAAAGACGCCTGCAGATTCATTCACACTCCCTGTGTTCTTAGTCAGGATGGGAAACAGACGTTGCCATGGAAATCTGGCAGGAACTCTGTGCTGGTCACATCCTCTCTGTGGTGTCACGAAATTCCAGAAACATCTGGAAGGCCTGTTTGTATCAAACGCGCAACGCTCATAAAACCACACCACGAGGCCTCAAAAGTAGAAAGCCTCAAAGCAAACAAACGTCAGTGTTGTCACTAGCTCACACACACACAGTGAAACAACAAACCAAATGCAATCCTACCAGTGACCACTGGAGAAACAAGAGAAAAATACCCTGAAAGAAAACAAAGGGTTGTAAACAAGTTTCACAATCACACTCCAGTCATTCGCTATACTGTTCAAAAGTTGTTGTTTTTTTAAATACTTTTATTCAGCAAGTATGCTTTAAATTTATCAAAACTGACAGCCAAGGCAATTATAATGCTACAAAATATTTTTATTTAAAATATACCCTGTCCTTTTGCACATTGTATTCAGTGAATGCTGAAATTAAATACATCAGTTTCCATAAAAAATACTAACACAGCTGTTTTCACCACTGATAAGAAGAAATGTTTCTTGAGCATCAAATCAGCATATTAGAATAATTTCTTAAAATGCACATGACACTTTAGACTGAAGTAATAGCTGCTAAAAAATCAGTTTTGCCATTACAGGAATAAAATACATTTTACAATATATTAAGTAACACATTTTTACTTCACACCACAAACACAATACTTTGCATCCCTTACCTTGCGCATGCTCTTTCTTTGTTTTTCATTTATAGACAAGATTCAGACAGGTCATTCAGTGGCACCAATTACCACTTGCACTATTCTTAAGATTGCTACATCTGTCATATGCTCTCAACTCCTCAAGTAAAGCCAACACCATCCATTTTCTCCAACCGCCTATAGCCCAGGTGAGCAAGTGCACAATCTATCAATGACAGGCTGGAAGATACAGCCGTTGTTAAGTCCTGCTTGAGAGGATGGCATCGTGTTGCATGGGGGGCTGGGTGACCATGACATCAGTGTGGAGTCCCGAGGCTAATCAGATGAGGATCAGGGACACAGGTGAATACACGTGAGAAACAAGACTGGGAGGGCACTTACTTGCCTCAGGATATGCATTGCAGGCTTAACCCTCTGGTGCTCTTCGGTCACTTTTGACAGAAGAAAAAAAAAAAGAAAAAAAAAAAAAAAAAAAAAAAATCACAGCTTCATCGGAATGGTACGAAACTTGGTGACTTATGGCATTTGGAATGTGAACACAAAAAAATTGAGGGCTTGATTCGAGCAGGCTAAGTGGTCGTAAAAAAAAGTCACACTTGTGCTCTTCGGTCAAAAATGACCGACCATAGGAAATGAATGGGAAATTGACAAAAACACAAAAATTCTGCAAATTTTTGTGTACACAATATACAAATCTGCCACAATGCAGGAAAAAAAGTACACAGCAATGACGGGGTGAAACTCTAAAACATCAAGAGTGCAAAACCAACACATCCACTCACACCACACGCGTACACACACTTATACACACACACACACCTATGAACTGGTGTGACTGTAACAGCAAATATATAAAATAAAAGCAATAATTCAACTACAATGCAGTAAAAAAAGTGGACAGCAAGGAAGGGGTTACACTCTGAAACATTAAGAGTGCAAAACAGGCACATCCACTCACACACACACATACACTCACAGACACATACACAAATATACACATTCAAATGAATTGGTATGGTTATAACCATATAGCCATAACTCAGAAAACTGAAATAAGAGGTTGAAATCAGATCAGACCAAGAAGGATTCAGCTAGGGGGGCTAGGGGGGGAAAGAGAGCACCTGCATGCCAGACTTGCAGTAATCCTACTTAATAGTCATGCAGCATTTTTTTTTTAGTTATGAGCTGAATGGGGAGCCAAACACTAATGCTAATTAAGGCATTAGATTAATTAAAAGCCATGGCATGGCAATAAAACAAAACAAAACAAAAGCCATGTCTTATCACCCATTTTTTATGTCTAAAAGTAGCTTTGCCCACTGATGCACAGATTATCTACTGTTGCACAGTATGGATATAGTCATACCAGCCAGCCCTTACTCACATTTTTGCTTTAAGTTGTCATGTCTGACTTTCTAATCAAACAAAGCACTGGTTAATGGTCTATGAATTGTCTATGTACATGAAACTGGTATAGGGGCATTTCAGGCAAAAGCAAAATATTTGAAAATCGCTGGGAATTATTCGATTATTCAAAAATAGCACCCCTTCCATGCATGTACGCACATCACGTTATTAGGCTAGTGTTACACACCCATAAACAGAAAGAGAGAGAGAGAGAGAGAAAGCATTCACACTTTTAATCTGTATGATAAATTGTTTAATTTATTTAAAGATAGGCTATCTTAACTCAAGCCATATAATGATTGTAACATGCTGAAACATTAATATAATAAACATAACAGAATGACAGCACTTATTAACATAGCAGTCCATTCATTAGTATAAATCAACTGCTCATAAGGTATTAAACTGCTCAAAAATATATTCCAATACTTTTTCTCGCAATTATATCATTGGGTAATTATACTGTATATTAACTGCGGGCATCAGTGAGCCGTTATTATTATGCGGGGCATTGAAAACGCTTTTGAATGTGCGTGCACGCGACCGTTTTACTTTCACTTTGTAGATTCGCGATCACATGTTTATACAATGGAGCGGTAGTACTTACCACACATTTTACAAGATTAGATGTTTGTCAGTGGTGCTCAGGATCTGCAAATCATTTGCCATCGTCCTACTCTGTTGCTGGTAAGTGAAACTGCATGTACTGTAATGTAACAGGCTACCGCTAGCATGCGGCTAACCATATGTCCCTTTAGTGGCTCCGTAGAATGCGTTATTCATTTTCCGTGCCTTTCCCAGTACGGATTCAGCACACCTCTAACCCAGTCAGGGATATTTGTGTTCCGCACAGAACTCTTATTTGACATCGTTCTTAGTTGCAAGTCTACAGCGTTCGCATGAGACAATGTGTTCTTCTGTTGTCTTTGACAGCTTTTAGGTGCGTTATTGGCAGCGCTTCCCCACCGCATCAGCACCGAAAACATGGGGAATTTTAGACAAATATAAATCGCACAACCTATTCGATATTATATGAATAAATCGACTAATCAAATACTCGAAAATTGTGACCCATCCCTAGAAAGTACTTTAGCACAGAAAACACAAATGCCGTTAAAACCATTAATAAATAAAAGTAAGCTTGCGTGATTGCTTATTTACCTGCTAAGACAATTCTATAAGCAAACTTTTTTTTTCCCAACCAAAGAGTCAATAAAAAAATTAAAAATAGTATGAGAGAAAAAATTTATTGTGCCTTGATTTCAACAGAGTATAGAAAATAATTCATGGCAACTACAACTGTTAATGAACCTGTTTAAAGCATATGCCTCCATTTTTCTCAGGTGTCATTGTGCAGCTCACTAGAGTCATAGCATTGGTGTAGTGTATTTGGGTTCACCATTGACTCAAACTGTAATGAAATACAGGTCTGTATCTGTAATCCATCAGTTCTGGCAGAGCATTTTGAAATCTAAACATTTGTGTCTAAGTGTGATTCACCCTTGCTTCAAGACAATCCAGCTTTTTTCTTTCCACCCACTCTGCTATCTAACTCCTTATCCCACCCTGTGGGGAAAACACTGTTCTTATGAATACCAATGACAAAACAGACTGCAACCAGCTCTGCACTACACTCAGACACACAAGTGCCACATCTCCTTGAACAAACAGCAAATGGGACAAAATAGATGAGCAATGGCCAAGGAGCTATCACAAGCCTGGCTGTACTCACCAAATGTAAGAGAATTAACCTTTAAGAATGTAAAAAATGATAAATGATTTCCCTCATACAGCTGGAATAGTCCAACAACCTCCTGCTACATCGACCAGTCAGAGCAGCATCCGCTGCGGTACAGAAAACAGCTCGTAAAACCAGTCAATCCCTCAGGAATACCAACATAAACACTCTCGCTCTGCCTGGCAGTCTGCCATGCTGTGGTCTAAGAGCTACTGGCCTTTCTGTTTGCCCAAGCAGGTGAGGTGTGCTATATACCGGATCAGAGTCCACAACCACAGTATAAACACTACAAATAAAAGATAGCTGGTATTTATTTTCCACATGTCAGTAGCAATTCATGCCAAGCAGAAGAGATTTTATTGTAGATAAGACTTTTGTTTATTTTTGTCCCAATCAACTGCTTTCTTCCCACTTAGTTCCTACTTACACATCCATTTAAATCTATTACTCAGACCTTCTTCCTATTATAGAACAACCCACTGCTTACATTGCTTTTTCAAAAAAAAAATAAAGTACAAGCCAAAAGAGACACTGTCACATTCCCCGTGGAACGGGGAGACGAGGAAACGAAGAGACGTGGAGTTCTTCACATAACGTGGAGTTCTTCAACATACAATCGACAGGGCATCCAACGAAAGAACACAAGGAAGACATTTAACAGCGGTCGGGAAACATGGGGCAGAACACACTATGAATAGACAATAACGAGGAACTAAAGGGACACACCTGGAACTAATGGAACTAAATGAGAAACAGGAAAGACCAAATAAGGACATGGAAACACGGAGGAAAAGCACAGGACACAGGGACACAAGTCTGACATCACGCCCCCCTCCGGAAGGCGCGTCCTTGCGCCACACAACATCCAATGGGGAGGAGGGTTGGGCGCCCTGGACGCATCCAGGGACACGGAGACAGGACGTTCCGGGACCCTCGGTGGAGCAGGGAGTCCGGGGAGCCATAGCGGTGCAGGGAGCTCAGGCGGCCATGGCGGGTCAGGGGACTCGGGAGGCCATGGCGGAGCAGGGAGCTTGGGGAGCCATGGTGGTTCAGGGGACTCAGGAGGCCATGGTGGAGCAGGGAGCTTGGGGAGCCATGGTGGTTCAGGGGACTCAGGAGGCCACGGCAGATCAGGTGACTCGGGAGGCCATGGCGGAGCAGGAGACTTGGGAGGCAATGGCGGATCTGCCTCCGAGGCCGCGGCCACAGCCCCAGCCCCTTCCCCTACGGCTGGAGCCATAAGCCCTCCCTGGGCTTAACGGGGGACCAGGAGCCCTCCCTGGGCTTAACGGGGGATCAGGAGCCCTCCCTGGGCTTAACGGGGGATCAGGAGCCCTCCCTGGGCTAAACGGGGAATCAGGAGCCCTCCCTGGGCTAAACGGGGGATCAAGAGCCCTCCCTGGGCTAAACGGGGGATCAAGAGCCCTCCCTGGGCTTAACGGGGGATCAAGAGCCCTCACTGGGCTTAACGGGGGATCAAGAGCCCTCCCTGGGCTAAACTGGGGATCAGGAGCCCTCCCTGGGCTAAACTGGGGATCAGGAGCCCTCCCTGGGCTTAACGGGGGATCAGGAGCCCTCACTGGGCTTAACGGGGGATCAAGAGCCCTCACTGGGCTTAACGGGGGATCAAGAGCCCTCCCTGGGCTAAACTGGGAATCAGGAGCCCTCCCTGGACTTAACGGGGGATCAGGAGCCCTCACTGGGCTTAACGAGGGATCAAGAGCCCTCACTAGGCTTAACGGGGGATCAAGAGCCCTCACTGGGCTTAACGGGGGATCAGGAGCCTTCTCTGGGCGGAACGGGATATCAGGAGCCCTCCATGGGCTTGACTCGGGATCAGGAGCCTTCCGTGGGCTTGACTCGGCATCAGGAGCCCATCCTGGGCTTGACTCGGGAACAGGAGCCCATCTTGGGCGTGACTCTGGAGCAGGAGCCCATCCTGGACGTGACTCTGGAGCAGGAGCCTATTTTAGGCGTGACTCGGGAACAGGGATGTGCTTACATGGAGCTGGCACTGGAAGACGCTCTTGAGGAGCGGGCACAGCGAAGCGCTTTCGAGGAGCTGGCACAGGGGCGTGCTTCGGGGCTGGTGCCGACTCTGGAGCAAGCTTTCGAGGAGCAGGCACTGTGAAGCGTTTTCGTGGAGCTGGCACTGGAGGGCGCTCTGGAGGAACAGGCACAGCAGAGCACACAGGTGGAGCCGGCACCGGAGTGTTTGACTTTGCAGCGAACTGTGGGCTTGGGTGAGCCGCGGACGGCGGGCTTGACTTCCCCGCAGACGGCGGGCTTGTGTGAGCCGCGAACAGCGGCATGCTTGAGGGAGCCGCGGATGGCGGGCTTGGGTGAGTTGCGGACGGCGGCGGACTTGGGAGAGCCGCGAACGGCGACGTTGATCTCCCCGCGGACGACAGGCCTGAGAGGGGAACAGCGGACGGACTGGACAGCAAGCTGGTTCTGGCTCGGGCCCAGACACTCCCCAGACACCGGAAGACTCCTGCCCTCCAACTAAGTCCCATTGTGTCGGGGAGGTCCACGGGGCGATGATAACTGGCCCCGAGCCAGAACAGATGGTTAATGGCATCGGCGTCCAGCGCCATTGCCGCAGCGAGCCAGCAGAATTCTCCGGCGTACTCGTAGAGGGGGAGATCCTTCTTGGCTAGGGCAAGGAAGTGAGCGGCGACTTCCATGCCACGGAGGGGAAGAACCATGAAAACTAAAAACTTTTCAAAAACGGGAAAACAAAATGGGGAAAAGGCGCGCCGCTTCTTGTTAGGTCCACTGTTCTGTCACATTCCCTGTGGAACAGGGAGATGAGGAAACATGCAGACATGGAGTTCTTCAACATAAACGGATCTTTAATGATACAATCGACAGGGCATCCAACGAAGGAACACAAGGAAGACTTTTAACAGCGGACGGGAAACATGGGGCAGAACACACTATAAATAGACAGAATAACGAGGAACTAAAGGGACAAACCTGGAACTAAACACACACACCTGGAACTAATGGAACTAAACGAGAACAGGAAACAGGAAAGACCAAATAAGGACATGGAAACACTGGGAGGAAAAACACAAACATTTAACATGGTTATTTGGAAATTTGGATTTCTGAGTCATGCCTTTCAAGACATGAGTAAAATGGGTGAGTAAAAAATGGGCCATTTATTTTCCAGAGGGTGGAAATTGGTCACATAAAACTAAGTTACAATTGGTTTTTTTTTTTTTTGTGCTTATAAGAGGTTATAAGAGGACCTCAAGGGAAAACTAAAATAATACAACATCTTTGTGACACTACCTGCTTAATTTTTCTACTCAGCAGAAATATAAAACTGTACAAATGCAGCACGTCCTCTGCAATGAAAGATGATCGGGAACAATCAAAACTGCCATGGTGCTGAAAATTAAACCTTTGTGGAAGGAACTGAAACCAAGGAAAAGTACATTCTGAAAAAGACTTATGCAAACAAATATGGCTTCAGTCAGTTTATCTACTTTCTACTCTCTCTTTCTTCA
This sequence comes from Spinibarbus caldwelli, assembly GCA_039654775.1. Taxonomy (NCBI): domain Eukaryota; kingdom Metazoa; phylum Chordata; class Actinopteri; order Cypriniformes; family Cyprinidae; genus Spinibarbus; species Spinibarbus caldwelli. The sequence continues at coordinate 20,238,426 of CM077237.1, forward strand.
CCTGTCCAGACACAAAATTGAAAAGGAAAAAAAAAAAAGTGTTACTCTGATGGCTTTGATCCTTAATCCTTAATCATCTCCAGCAGACCTGAGTACGTAATCCTCTAATCCTCAATCTAATCCTCTCTGCTTCAACTTCCCAATGAGATGTGACTTTATCGACGTATGCGTGTGTCCATGCTTAGCGTGTAATGCCTACTGTACATGTGCACACAGCCAGAAACACAATGTCCCATTAGTTAGTTTGTAGCCTGTGTGCTGATGTCTTCCAGATGTGCTCAAGGTATCCAGGGTCTGCTGAATGAAAGAGTGGATGTCTGTGCACTAACTCCATGGGAACGACAGGAAGATGTTCTCATACACTGGGGCTGTGCCAGGGTGTCGGCCCGCCTAGCCAGCTGGGATGGCCTTGAGAAGTCATTCAAGGAAAGCTTGACACTAGCATTAACGGGGATATTTGAGAAACAGTGAGGTCAAACTGTACTTGAAAGTTCATGGGGTTCATGTGCAGGGGGTTCATAAGTTTAATGAAAAGCTAATAAATAATTAAATCATAAAAATGTAAAATTAAAATAAGTCATTTTAAAATAAGATCAATCAAAATAAAACTTACTAAAATCTGAATACTGTGTTCACTTTTTTTCCACTTCGCTAGCAAGCGGCTAACCATGTCCCTTTAGTGGCTCTGTAGAACACGTTACTCATTTTCCGTGCCTTTCCAAATACATATTCACACTTCAGGCACACCCCTAATCAATAAAAAAGTAACTGTAGTCTGATTACAAGTATTTTAAAATGTAATTTCATATAATTTTTGGAATCTGATTACGTAATCCAGATTATATGTAATCAGTTACTACCCAGCTCTGATAGTCAGAAAGGATGCATTAAATTGATCAAATGTGACAAAGACTTTTACATTGCAACAAAATATTTAAATTTTTTATTCCAAATAAATACTGGGGGGGGGGGGGGGTTTAATTTTATATAATGATTAAAAAAAACAAAAATATTAAGTAGCATAACTGATAATAAGAAATGTTTCTTGAACAGCAAATTAGAACAATTTAAAATTATTTAAAAAAAGTAAATATTTTTACTGTATTTTTATCAAATAAATGCAGCCTCATTGGGCATAAGAGACTTACTTCTTACCAACCCCAAAAGGTAGTGTACATAAAACTATTGCAGTAAATTCCTCAATAAGAAAAATGTTTAAAGGTGCCATAGAATGCATTGATACAGTATTTTAAATTGTTCTCTGATATCTACATAGAAGGTATGTGGCTTAGGTAAGGGCAAAACATCTCCAGAAACGGTTTTACATGTCCATTTACAACCCTAGGATTTGTCTCTACAATGAAATGGTCTGTTTTTATCTTATTTGGAAGGGTCATGATTAATAATGTTGAGCTCTGCTCTGATTGGCCGTTTCACAGTGCGGCTCAATGTTGAGCTCTGCTCTGATTGGTTGTTTCACAGTGCAGCTAATTTCAGTAGCTCACAGCAGGAAGGAAACACAGGGAGGAAAATATATATGTCAGTACTTTCTCACGCAATTATATTGTTGGGTAATTATACTGTATATAAAATACGGGCATCAGAGAGCCGCTATTAATATGCGGGGCATTGAAACTGCTTTCGAATGCACGATCGCTTTTTAGTTTCACTTTCACTTTCGAGATTCACGATCGCACATGCTCTGTTTATACTATAGAGCGGCAGTACTTCACACATTTTACAAGATCAGAGGTTTGTCAGTGGTGCTCAGGATCTGTAAATCAATCGCCATCATCCTCAGTCATCTCTCCTTACTCTGTTTATGTGGTAAGTGAAATCTTACGTACTGTAATGTAACAGGCTACTGCTAGCAAGCTAACCTTGTCCCTTTAGTGGCTTGCGTTATTTTATTAGAACGCGTTATTTGCTTTCCGTGCCTTTCTGAATACAGACACCAACCCATCCCTGCACTTCACATCCCCTGCACAGCCTGGAACATAACATTTATTTCCATGATCTGCCATTTTCGCTGTTGTCCTCGCTTGTTTCTTCACAATACCTGCAGAACTTCTGATGGTGCGGCTGGCCTAGAACATGGAAGAGTATATGCAAATGTTGGGGGCGTAACTATTAGTGATCCCGACTGTTACGTCACAGTCGGTGTTATGTTCTGATTCGCCTATTTTTCAGTGGTCTTTTTCATGCAGGAGATTTACATAAGGAGGAGGAAACAATGGTGTTTGAGGCTCACGGTATGTCATTTCCATGTACAGAACTGTTATTATTTAACTATGCCAAGGTAAATACAGTTTTCCATTCTATGGCACCTTTAATTTGCTTAACTTTTTTTTTAGTTCATTTGACTGTTAAGGTCACCGAGTCACCCTGGACACTTTGTACTTAGAACAAATAAATAATTTGGCACAGTTAGTCTTCTGCGGGAAATGTGCAAAACTAACATTAAGTCTTCAAAACTTCCACTTACAGTTTCTGGTTTCACAATTTCACAACATGCTGCCTGTATGCAATTGTGTTAAATGAAACCACAGAATGTCAAACATCTAGAGTAGTACTGATAAGTTCTCTCACTTCTATCTACTGTTCCCATTTTCACAAAATGTATGTGGTTGCACCCACAGCTTTTATGCATCTGTAACTTTCCTTCCTTGTGATAATTGTGCAGTTATTATATTAGCATGGCACACATAATGCTCAATAATGCTCTCTAAAGAGGCTATGTAGCTAATGAAAAAATATTTTAAGTCTAGTTTGAAAAAAATGTGTTTCATAATTGAATAATTAAATCTAAAGCCGCTCTAGAATTCAGTCTATGGATTTATTTGACTTTTGTGTTCTATGTTGTTTCTCACACAATTTAGCTCTAAATTCTTTTTCTGAATAAAACTGGTTGTCAAACAAATCTAACTGTACAAAAATCAATCAACCATGTCTGCATTGCACAGGGCTTCACCTCTGAACTGTGAAAGAACTCTCATCAGAGCTTAAACTGCCAGGCACGAGTAATGGTGCAGCAGTGCTTCTGCAGGGTTATATAATTGTGTGTTACACAGTGTAACATGACTCTGCCAGTTCTCCAGTTTAACCCCACCACCCTCTAACTTTCAAAGCCAAGACAAACCAATAATGCTGTGTGCAATGGAGAAGTGAGAAGACAGACATTGAGCCAAGACCTGAACGTGAACTGTGAAAGAGTGGAATTCTGACTTATTCAAAACAAAACCAGGCTTATTATCAGGCCACTGCCTTGTAACGCAGGCCAAGTTTCTTTGGACCAGTTCTCTATGAGAGGAGATCTTGAATGATGGAAGTTTATGGAACCTTTACTGATTATTACATAAATGTGTGTTTGTCTAGGGGTGCTCCGATTGATCAGGTACCGATCATTATCGGCCGATAATCGCTTTGAGATGTTTGCTCGGCGGTCTCTAAAAAGGCCGATCTCAATCTGATGACTCGCCTGCCATAAGAGGTTTGGCACGACATGCAGCGGCACAGTCTCAGTCTCTGTCCGGCGCAGGTGAAATGATTATAATGCTGAAGGTGAGGTACAATCATATTTCTTCGTTAAAAAACAAAGTAATTTGAAATTTTCTGTGAAACAATTTCATAAACAGCCTGTGTGAATAACTGCGCGCGCTCTCTCTTTCCCTCTCAAAATGCGCAAATGGCTTCAAATCACATCGCATCTGCACTATAAGCGAGCTGCACGCTGTATAGTTCACACAGGAATTGTCACTTGCACAACCGAGGCAGTGTCGCATCGTCACTAAAGTTTATAAATTGCTTTTCTTGTTAATTCTAGCCAGTGCTTAACCATTCAGCACTCGCGTGCTCTCCTGGAGACTGTACGCTCGAAGCTCACACATTACTCCGTTTGCAGTGCGTAAGCGGTGCATATTTTTTCCGCGCTCATGTTAACGGATCAGAGCGTTCCATGTGCAGTGCGTCTGCAGCAGTGCAGAGATCGTTTCCACACCGAGTCTATCTTTGCTGTACTGCACGCACTGAATTAAAGTGAAAGCGCATTGTTTGCGGTAAATATGAACATGGATTGACACGAAAATGTAGTAATTACACTATAAATGCATATAATTAAAGTCTACTGTGTTTCAGTCAACATATATGGCTTTTTGTCTAGGTTTAAAGGAAAAGAGCACTTTTAGATAAACAAGGCGATAATAGATGGCACTTGTGGAGGTATGGAAAGCAAAGTTCTTTATGAACCGCAGGATTGTTTGTAATAAAGATTTAAATCCAGTAGAGCTTAAATTTAGAATGTTTGTGATAACAAAAAGAGTAGTTTACATGTTCTGCCACTTGCTTGAGCAACTTAATATATATAAATCTAGAAGTAAATGCAAAAGTAAAAAGCATCGAATAATGTGTTGCTGTGATATATTAATTGCGTTTAAACACGTCTATAAACATTGTGTTACTGTAAAAAAAAAAAAAAAAAAAGAAACATTTTTCACAATGAAAAAGCATTTTCAGTAACAATGTTTGGATTTGAAATCAAAATAATGGATAAATGTGTTTGTGGTAAACCAGTGTTTCCCAACCACACTAGTGTGCCATGACAGGTTATCGGGTGTGCCATGGAAAATTATCAAAAACTTCATTATCTCGGTTTCATTATTATTATTTTAAATCAGTGCTATTGGTCATCGTTATGTCTGTTTGTGAGTTTTACAAATATTTAACCAATGAAAAGCATTCAAAAGAGCTTGTGACTAAACCTCGTAACGCCATTGGATCCTCAAATTGTCAGTCAAACCTCATAACTCCGCCCCGCCTCCATTCAGAATAAAAAGTGCCGCGACGCGCTGTTTGAAGACGAACGTCTACTTCTTCACAGTGCAAGGGTAAATAAAGAACTGATGTTTGAGTAAGAGCAGCGTTTCCTTTACTCAAGAAACACTGTCTATAAAAGCTAATGTTTTTGTGTGTTTAAAGAGCAGAGAAGAGTCTTGGTATTTGCTGTCTAGTTGTAGCCAATACACTTTTGTACGATTCAAATATTCTGTTCATAGTGGTTCATGTTTTATTTGGCCAAAATCTCACGATATGTATTAAACAATAAGATAAACCGAGTGCCCATATAGCTACAATAAACTTTAAACCTGCAAACTGATGAAAAAATGTGATGCTATTTATTTACTGCCTCAGATGTGTCCGTTCTTATGATAATAAAGGACAAAACACAGTCCTTTCAGTCCTTTCAGTCCTGTCATTCAGTCATCAAAAACCTTGTTAACTCCATTTGAGTATTATTTTCAGAAATTAAATGCAAGTGTCTGATCATATATACACCGTGTGCATAATTATTAGGCACGTTGATATTCTGATGATATTTTTTGCCAAGCACATTTTACCTATTCCAAACCACAATCAATCTTAATAACTACTATTAATTTTGTATTTAATCTTTTATAATTGATAGATAATTGTCCATGAAGTCTAGAAGTGAGAAACTCTTTATATTCAGGTGTGCAGAATTATTAGTCATGTTTTCTTTTACTGACAAAATGAGCCAAAAAAGAGGTTTAACTAAAAAATTATTAAATCCCCAATGCAAATATTCAAAACTAATGCAATACAGAAATTGCATAATTAAGACATGACCATTGGAACGTGTGGTCAGAAAAAAACAGGTGGAAAAGACGACATGTTAACTGCAAAATAATGAAGAATTAATTTGAAGAATTAGGTGTAAAACCATCAGGAAACATTTAGTCTCCAGCGCCATCATTTTCCAGAACTGCAACCTTCTCAGAGTCTCCAGAATTACAGGGTGTCAGAGACTTTGCTTGGGTAAAAAATCCTAAAAAATTACCCTCACTTAATAAGAATAACATGCTGAAGTGTTGTGAAATTAGGGCTGCACGATATATCGTTTCAGCATCGATATCGCGATGTGCGCATCCGCGATAGTCACATCGCAGGATGTGCGATGTTTAGCAGGCCTGATCGTTATATTTATACTGATCGTTTTCTTTGCTCACACACAGACACCGTGTCTACACCGGACGCGACAGCTGCACAGAGCTACCCATTTTTAAATAAATTTAGTAGCAGAGCTACTGCAAGCGATTTTCAGTCGAGGAGAGCACATCTCGGATGTTTAGCAACGGCAGGCACCAGGAAAGCGCAAGCTCCCGAGTGCTTTGTAAAGGAGGAGGAAGTGGCGCGGCGGGAGTTTTCCACACGTTTGCAGATGTGAACGGCCCCAAAGTCTTTCTACACTGGATGCGACAAAGCGACCGTTGCCAATCGTGTCAACTTTGTGTCAGTATGTGATAAATAGAGCGAGGCATATCAGTTTACTGGCGGGGATTCGTCGTGTCGTGCCGCATCCAGTGTAGTTCGACACATATGCGCGAAACCGTGTCAAAATGCATGTCTCCATGTATCCTTGTAAAAAAAAAAAAAACAGTTGCTTATGTCTTAGGTAAACAATTGAGAAAGAAAGAGGATAACAATAACAGCAGTTTAATGTCTCTGTTGCTTTCTGTGTCATAAACAACAAAACAGAGAAAAATCACTTTTGTAGCTTTAACACAGATTTATTAGATTTAATTTATACAATGATGCAGTGTTATTTTACATTTTATTATTCAATTTCTGCACCTGAATACTGTTGGACTTGTCTTAAAAATACAAAGCACTGTTTATTTCATTTGTATCTTTGTTCTATTATATTTATCTATGCTTGTAAATTGTTTATTTCCTGTGCTGATTTACTCATCTACAAAATTAATATTTTTTTTTCTCTCCAAATAGAGCTATTCAAGAGAGCTATTTTTTTTTTTTCATATCGCAATATATATCGCAGAAAAACAAAATATCGCAATGTGAGTTTTTTCCAATATCGTGCAGCCCTATGTGAAATACATGAAGACTGAGTTTTTATAGGCTTTATGGACAGATAAGTTGAGAGTGACTCTTGAAAGACCAGCACCATGTCCTCTTGTACCACTGTTTGAAGAATTTATCTTTCAGAATCTGGCAATAGGTTTTAGGAGCTCATTTTTATTCCATCTCCTGTCCTGAAAAGTCCGTCTTGCAGGATTGACTAAAAATTAGCTCCTAAAACTTACTGCTAGATTCTGGAAGATAAATTCTTCAAACAGTGGTACACGAGGATGTGGTGCTGGTCCTTCAAGATCATTTTTGACATCTCAGTCTCATTTTATCTCTAAAAGAAAACATGCCTAATAATTCTGCACACCTGAATAAAAGGAGTTTTTCACTTCCAGCCTTCATGGACTATTATATATCACTTATAAATTATTAAATACAAAATCAATAGTAGTTATTTAGATTGATGTGGTTTGGAACTGGTAAAATGTGCTTGGAAAAAATAAAAATAAAATATCATCAGAATACCAACGTGCTTAATTATGCAGTCAGTGTAAAGCCAAAATACCAACTCTGAAGACGCAATGTTTAATTATTGGGGGGAAAAAAACCTTTTCCCCTTTCTGTGTGTATATATATATATATATAAGTAAGCTTTTCTACAACAATTGCACGATTGTAAAAACAAAAATGCACTGGCTGATCAAACATTTAGCTCAAATTAAAAAATCCTCTCTCACAAGAGTCACCTAAGAGGGGAATTCCCCCATTTTCAAAAATGAAATTCAGGCACTGAATAAATGTCTAAAAATCCTGATTGTAGTATCACTATAAATAATTTTACATGACAAAAAGATGGCTTTAAAAAGATCGGTATCGGTGATCGGTATTGTTAAATACTGCTTTCTGTGACCGGTGATCGGCCTCAAAAATCCTGATCGGAGCACCCCTATGTTTGTCTCACAAAAACTTCACAGAACAACCAAACAAATGGAAAAATGTTTATGGGTGTTTTCTTGCCATACTCAGTAAAAGTACACAGATGGTGTAAATCTGTTTCAGAGCTGTTAAAAATAATTATTATCCATTAAAATAGCCATACTTGACAATTTATACTACATGAGCCAGAGTTAAAGCATAAAATGGTACTTTTTTTTTATTAATTCATCTTTATAATAAAATATATCTGCATATTCCTACGTGTTCAATGTGTTCAATTAAAGCTGCTTACTGTTTCAGAGAAAAAGGATTACTCTTCTAAGACAAGTCCTGACAGATGATGAAATGAAAGATGAGAATAGCGATTGAGAAAGTTGTATCAAGAGACAAAAGTCAGATTTAGCACAGAGTCCTTCCAAATAGACTTGACATGCCCAAGCAATAAGCCAAGGGTTTATTGCACACATTCATGTCTGTAAGATCTGATTAAAGGAGATGATTACATAAAAACAAATTCAAGATGTCTCTGTACAGCCGAGATCTGAGGTAATACCATGCACAAGCACTGAGGGAATCTGCTGACTTTTTTTTAAAGCAATTTTGGCACTGATTTCTGCAGAATAGATTTATATGGGGTCAAATATGTGAAATGGAGCTCAAAGTACTTCTAACTTATTCATAGCTGGAAACATCAAATTAGTCTCAATATTTATTGAACAAACACTCAAGGAATTTTATGTTTCCAACTCTATGGTAAACCATGTCATTCTGTAAGCGCAGAGTCTGTGTGGGCCTGGCCTGTCCATGAGCAGAATTGCCGCACCAGTGTTTTGAGAGGAGACAATATTATCATCAGAAGCTCTACAGATGAATAAGTGGAGTTCCAGGATTAAGCTGGGACATTGCAATGCTTTGTACAACATTACAGGGATATGATATCCCGGAAGGCAAGCCTCAAGTTTAGCCGCATCACCCACATCTGAAACTCTCTGAGGAGTGAAACACAACTGAGAAACATGGCCTTTGTGCTCAGAGGTCATTTAAAGGGGATTAATGAATGGATTAATGGATAGCAACTTTTTCTCATTTTCATTCATTTTCTGAAAGTAGTATATTTAATTTCTGAAGTAGTATATATATATATATATATATATATATATATATATATATATATATATATATATATATATATATATATATATATATATATATATATACATATATATATTCAAGAACGAAACACCGCATGTTGCTCAGAGAAGCAAAACAGTGCTGTGGGTGTGTTTGGAATTATTTTTGTTGTAGAAAGAGAGCAAAAACAGCCAATATGGTGTCTAAAACGTAAGTCTCTTAAAATTAACTTCTTGTTTATTGAACTGTTGCATAAAATCAATATCACATTTGTAATCATGCTGATTTTTGGAGAAAAAAAAAAAAAGGCACTCTTCGTGTGATATAAACTATATGAAATGATATAAATATAGGCTATACATTTTCTGCCCCCATATCTTAAATTATGCGATCAGTCTAAATGTATTTTAATAGACTGAATCACACACACACTAGTTTAACCTATGTTAACTGATTCATTCTCTGCCAGCAGGTGTCGCGTTTGGCTGAAATATAACAGTTTTCCTGGTAAAGACAGAACACAAAGCAGCGCAGCACCGGACTTTGAACATGCAGCGCTCATGTTTATTTAATGAAATCATAGCCTTTTGAAGTTTAATCGTCACATTCAGCCATATCGCAATTCTTGTCTTTCCGTCTCCAAATTTAAAACCTCTTGAAATCATAATTAAGACTTTCTTGTACAATTTAAGACTTTTTAAGGCCTTAAATTTGATACAACTAAATTTAAGACTTTTTAAGACCCCGCGGAAACCCTGATTATTATTGAATTTATCATCATTCTCTGCATCTCGCATGAAGGGCATGCCTCACATTTCAAAATCTAATGCTTTAGGTGAAACCATATATTTAGAGCACAGACTCTAATCTGTCTCTTGCAGCTGTGAAAGGGAGCACCAAATTCAGACAATAAGCCCCTGCCCATTCAGCCCCAAGTACAACACTGTAAGGAACAGCCTATGGGACCTGCAGGGGAGATAAGGTCACAATCAGAAACCCTATGACATGGTACATGCCAACTATATTATCCATAATATTGACAGACGGGCTAATTCATGTTACTTGCGAACTTAAAAATAGAGGTTGACCGATTGCTCGGCCGATTTTTGGCATTTTTTAATTAGTCGACATCGGCCGATTGTGCTGCAAATTAGGCCGATTTATAGGCAGGCGCATCTGCGGGCAGCTAAGCGTTGTTGCGAAATGCCGGAGAATAGGGACTTTAAGCAACAGCTGGGAATGGAACGGCTACGTTGACCGGAAGTAAGCTGTTACACCACCGTAGCCGAGAACATAAAAATCAAGCAAACGTAAACAAGACGGCGCAGCGCAATGCAGCATACAGTCATTTATTTAAATGCAAATGATGAATTATGAGGAGGATGTTTAGGCAATAATCATTGTTTGCTTCACATATCTTTAGTCTCAGTGCTACCTGAGGTGATGTTGCTAACAGCAGACATATCTTTGTACAAACGAAAAAAATCGTTAAAATAAGCTTAAATTTAAAACATAATCAACACAGATTAAATGAAAGACTAATGGTAGAATCGTATACTGATGGAATTAAATGGTATATACCATAAAACGTAACATTTAACTACCTAATCTGTCATGTTGTAACGACTACGGCAAAGCAGCTGTTCTCCCGCAGTAGACGGTTACAGTAGAACGCCACGAGGTAGCAGCTGAAGTCGCGAACGCGCAATATGACGTCGGAATGCCATTGCCGTTCCAACAGTGGAGGCTGCTTAAAGTCCCTAATCTCTCTCCCTCTGCGGCGGGGCGGCGTGAGACGGAGCAGCTCACACTCTGCAGCCGCGGCTTGTTCACACACAGCTTCAGCTAACAATGGCAGGGCAAAACAGACCGTTTCGAAAGCGGAATTACGTTTTACCCAGGGTTTCTGCAGGATTTTTAAGCTCAAATTTAAGACTTTTTAAGACCTTTTTTAAGACCTGCACAAATAAAATTAATACCATATGAGCGGGGTAGTGCAATGTTTATAGTCCCATATTAAACTGTAAAATGACTGTCAAAAGCATAATTTACAATTCAGACACAAGTTCTCACAAAAAACAAAAAGTTTTGTAAAATGATAAACTTTACATTTTGGTCTTTAAACCATTTTTAAGAAAATGGATGTCAAAAGTATTAATAATATTGATTTTAACAATTATCATCAGTAAATTATTATATAAATTAAATAACATGAATTAGGGGTGTGTACGAAATTGGCAAAAAATTATATCTTGATATTTTCTGGGATTTTATCGATAACGATAATGAGACGATATTTTGCTGAGTGTGATATTGTGCTGGTATCTTAAAGATTACCGTGGATAGCTGACTCCTGAATTTTTTTGATATTCTTCATATTCTGTGTGGTCAGTTCACAGCAGTGATAGAAATGAGTCTTTTCCAACAAGTGTTATGGGCATTTTTACCTTTAAGCCATTTTTTCTAAAAGTGTGCATAATCTTTTGAGTCTAATTCTTGCATTTGGGCTGTTACCAAGCAAATGAAATCAGTATCAACAAAATTTATCTTTGCAATGCATCTGAAGTGGCATTTAGATGTATTTACACACTCTTTAATGCAGCTCAGAGGGACATAGAATGCTAACCTGCAATTACAAATGCATAAATGATGTTTTGATATTTGAAACATAAAACATTGAAAACTGATGTTTGAAATTATTTTTTAAAAATGTGAAATTAAAATGGCCAATAGGTGGCAGTAAGTCAATATTAATAAGTGAGTAATTGCGATTGAACCGAATCATTTAAATGGTTGATTCATTCAGGAATGAAACACCGTCATGTTGCTCAGAGACAAAAAACAGTGCTGTGGCTGCGTTTGAAATTATTTTTGTTGTAAAAATAGAGCAAAAACAGCCAATATGGTGTCTAAAACATAAGTCTCTTAATATTAACTTCTTGTTTATTGAACTGTTGCATAAAATCAAAATCACATTTGTAATCATGCTGATTTTTGGAGAGAAAAAAAATGGCACTCTAGTTTAACCTATGTTAACTGATTCATTCTCTGCCAGCAGGTGTCGCGTTTGGCTAAAATATAACAGTTTTCCTGGTAAAGACAGAACACAAAGCAGCGCAGCACCTGACTCTGAACTTGCAGCGCTCATGTTTATTTAATGAAATCATAGCCTTCTGAAGTTTAATCGTCACATTCAGCCGTATCGCAATTCTTGTCTTTCCGTCTCCAAATTTAAGACCTTTTGAAATCATAATTAAGACTTTCTTGTACAATTTAAGACTTTTTAAGGCCTTAAATTTGATACAACTAAATTTAAGACTTTAAGACCCCGCAGAAACCCTGTTTACCCTACCAGAATTGATGCCGGAAAGTTATCATAAGTACAACCAGTCATTTGCATGTGAAAGTAGAAAGTAGAAATTCAGACGAAACTTCTGGGCTGATTATAACGTGCACGTTAACTTTCCTCATGAAATGTGTGTGTGGGTCCGACAATAGCCTCCACGATGTCATCGCTCGTGGCCAGTGCACTATTAAGCAGTTATGATCAGCAGGTTGTGTAATATGTGTGAACTCTTTATTTTTTATCACTATGGCCATTTGACTTTGCAGTGTCCAGTGTTTCCCATACATTGAGTTATTTGTGGCGGCTCGTCACAATATCAAAACTGACCGCCACAAATAGATTTTCCAAAAGGCTTATACTTCCTTGAATAAACTGAGCACTGCACGTTTCAAAATTAAAATGCAGCGCAGGTGTTTTTATATGAATGTATCTTTGAAAAATAACCGACTGTCTTTAAAAAAGCTTCGATGTCATTTTGATTTTGTCTTTCCTGTAATGCCTGATAAAGTAGCGTTTGTGAGCGCAGCGCTTATTTGATTACAGCCATTACCGGGGAATCCCGTTCCAACAGCGCCTCTTGCTGGCAGAAAATGAATTTGCAGTCTGTGGGAAACACTGGTGTCTGCCAGCAAACATGAACAAAAAGCATCCTTCAGAACTGTTTTGAGAAGATTCTTAAGTTTTGAGCCATGTATTATTACTCTAAATTGGGCTACTACTACTATTACTATCTTGTACCCTGCAATAATCATTTACTCAAACTCACTTTTATGAGATGAATGGGAGGAAAAAAGAAAATCGACCAAACATATCGGCAACAAAAAAAAAAAAAAAAAAAAATAATCGGCTGCCCTGATTTCTAAATATCAGCATCAGCCGGTGAAAAATCCATATCGGTCGACCTCTACTTAAAAAGGAAGAAAAGTAGTTTAACTGTAAACATCCTCTGCAATGGTTTCTGTCTTTTCATAAATACTTTCACAGTTCAAAGAGTTTAAATGATCAATGTTTCTGCCAGAGGCACGCTCTGACCCTGACCTAAAGTAACAGGGTTAAGTGCAACAAAATGTCACAAACCAGCAGTCCTGAAGAAAAGAACAAAACTGTTGCTCATTAGCACTCAATGGAATTTACAGAGCAAATAAAGGAACAGAGTAAGGATTACTAGAAATATAAACTGATCATCTGTTTAATTTCAATTTCAAACATGCAATCAATGAACAATGTTCCTTTCATTCAGCCAAAGTTAAGAGTGACTGAAGGCACATCATTAGCAAATAGTGTTCAATTTAAATGAAAACCAATATTGGTTGGAAGCAAGCAAAGAATTTTAATACAGTTACTGAGACAAAGCACACAATAAAGCAATAAATGGTATCAAAAACTTGACAGTAGTATTAAATAAATGCAGTTCTTACCATCTTTCTTTGGCTGGAATAGATAGCTTGTATCTTTGGTGAGAAAATAACACAGCAACAACCCTACAACCCCGTTCAACTCCTCAGATAATATCAGTATTGGACGATGCTACTTTAGGACATTCAGCCACTGGAATTGGCACAAAAGACAGATCGACTCATCTTTCTCAAGAATACGTAATCCACAGTCCAGTGTACTGTTAAAAGTATGGGAAAACAATGAGTATTTATTTATACAGCTAGCTGGAGGGGTCAGCAGTTTCACACCAATCAAAACACTTAGCTCAGAGCATCACTCCCCAACATGTGATGAGACTCCACAAGCTCAACACAGGTCATTACCAGAAGAAAAAAAATCCTTTGGATGGCCCGCTCCCCACTGTGCTTGACAGCAATGCCTTTTCACTGAGCTAATCAAGGGAAAAGTTCATAGGTCTGAGCCATAAACACAGCATCGCTGTCTACAATGACTAACGGATTCATTACAGTGGGAACTAGACACAAGAGAACTCTTCCAATTACTGGACAATCGTCCAAGAATGCAGTTTGTTAGGGTAACAGCATTTGGATTTGCAGAAAAGAATAAAATTTCTTTGACTTTCAGCATGTGCCTGCATAAGAAAGATGCAAACGTTCTCTTTTGTTAATTTGCTATGTAAAGTTCGAAATATCTTTTAACAGTAAAGGTGTCAGTCTGGTTGTCTAGGCCACTGTTAATCATACAATGCCAAGCAAACAATTAAAACAGACAACTGCATGTTTCCATTCATATTCTAATGCTGTAATTGCTTTGTTTTCCAAGGGACTGAATTTTAAGTGCTAAATTAGACGACTGACAGATGCGAAGAAAAGGTCTCCCTCTGAAGGATTTTGCTACCCGTCTATCAGAATCTTTGACAATAGCTGTGTTGTCTTTTTTCATTAACCTCAAATGGTCTGAGGTTCTCGGCTAAGTGATCATCAGCTAGAGGTGGAATCAGAAATAAGATGGCTTTGCAGCTCTGCCAGCTGAACCCCATTAATACTGTGACAGATATCAGCATATCGAACTGTCTGTAAATGCCTCAAAATGTGTGAAACACATTCACTAGGGAAGGCACTATTAAAATAATAATAATAATAATAATAATAATAATAATAAACCCTGACTTTAACAATATTTTGTGCTATACCTTGAGCTATACAATTTTTGGATGAACAAATGTTTAATAACATTTCTAAACTTGAAATTTCTAAAGAATCTATAATTTTAGAGTAGGTAATGTTTTTTCAAAGGCTACAAATCATAAAAAAAAAAAAATCACAAATTGGCACATGCAAGTCATATGCTCATTTTTACAATGGATAAGAGTTCATCACTCAAAAAACAAGACATAATGCTGACGCTATATGAACGGTTGAACTATTTCAAATGGTTGAAATATAATGCGCATGCAATAATCATCCTACTAAAATGAATTAGATTTATCTTGACACTGGATAACTTGATTTCTTAAAAGAGAGAACTGTAATTGTTCTCTAAGAGATTAATTTAACAGTACTCTATGGTTTGACGGCGTTTGCAAAATGTGCCGCCCCCACCTCACCCCACCCCACCTCACCTCACCCCACCCCACCCCACCTCACCTCACCCCACCTCACCTCACCCCACCTCACCTGTCTACCGACGGGATTAAAAAAGAAGAGCAACTTCAAAACCTCCACAGTAATTAGAGGGCCATGAAGCATGACACTCCAGACTCTCACACAATCTAACGTCTCGCTGAAAAACCCAGCCATTAAATTGGATTTTGCTTAGCATAAACTGATTAACATAAACAGCACATGATCATTTCCCATTCAGATCTATTTTCACAAATTATGCCCACTGATAATTAAACCTCATCTTTATCATCTCATCAGAAGGAGCTACTATATAATCCTCACACCATAAATTGGAGCTATGAACTTATGAATACGTTTGCATGTTTTATTCTATGTGGCAAAGCCTCTTCCATTTAAGGATTCAGTGCTAAATCTCACACCCATCATTTCTCTCTTCTTGCCTCCAGATATTGTGAGGTGAGCACACACAGCAGGTAAGAGAGCTAATAATCGAGAAGAAATTTAGATTCTTGAGGCATTCATTACTGCATAACTGAAGTATAGGGTGGGATCTAAATAAACATTTAACAATGAGTTCAACACAGCTTATCTAGCAATAGAGCTGGTTTAAAATGCAGTATGACTAGAATTATAGTGCATTATTAAAGTGAGTTTTAACACACAAGCTGACAAAATCGAAGTCCTGCTTGTAATAATTTGTTTGGGCAATATTCTCGAAATACTACCCAAGTGCATTTTTATCATTCAGCAATAATCAAATCAAATCCAATCCAGTAAAATTTTATGTCCATTGTCCTAAATCACCAAACACAGTGTGTAATGACTTTTTCAAGCACCAATTTTAATGAACACATCAGCAGTTCATGTTCAACAGCTGCCGACAAAGCCCATGAAAATTAGTTATTTGGCTACTGGTCCAAAGTTAGTCATGCTTGCTCTGTTTTCATTCTTGATCTCTTGTCAAGTGCAGCTGATTAATAGGAAGACCAGTTTCTGCTACATAGTGAGTGTCACTGACCAGTTCTAATGAGTTCATTGAGATGAAGCCTCTGAAAACGGCAGAGCCACTGGTGATGATTCTGATCTACACATTTACAGTTACTCAAAATAACACATACGATACTTCATCCTTTTAGTTTATTCCCTGTGGTCATCAAAGACTACTGAGTTTAGATTCAGGTAAGATTGATGTACACAAGGGAATGTTTTCCATGTAAATGTGTGTGGTTTTCCCAGTTCTCAAACAGAACGTTAATCTGATTTGTACACAAACGTCAAACTATCCAAATCCATCTGTGCAGCCGAAGTGTGTGAGAATAGGGGTGTGTGAGCCTGTGTGCTTGTTTACATATAGAATTCAAACAGGAGGAGGCTATTAGTCTAACTCCTACATAAACTAACATTGTCAACGAAACATACAGTGCTTGACAATACAGCTCTAAATGTGAGTTTGGCGGCACCCTGTATTGTTTAAACCCCAAAACCTGGCATAAATCCCCGATTTTGACATGTACACATTCCAGTATCAGAGCAAATACTATGTTATGCTACCCTACAAAAAAGCAAAATGCAGCTCATTTTGTAAAAAACTGACCAAATACAACTCTTAGAAAAAGTATTATTGTTAAATTTAACAAAACGTATTTTTAGTTCCGTCTTAGATAACCTATGGTATTAATGCAAAATGATTTACAATTTTCATTTAAATCAGTACATTCACCAAATTCAATATTATTAGTTTCATTCTTATACATCTATCATTAATAGTGGGTAGAAAAGAGATACATTGTCAATGCAATAAAAATTATTTCAATATATTATTTTAATCATTTTCTTTACAACATTGAGAGAGCAAAAGTCAACATGTTGTATTTTAGGGGAACAAAACATGTTGCCCCTGAATGCTGAAGGGCTTGCTTTATTTATGCCCAATTACAAAAATCAGTGAACAAAAATCTAATGAAATTAATAATTAAATCAAAAATTGGAATCACTGTGTTTTGCATTTGTAGGGCAATATAGATTATACAAATTGTGCAACAGCAGTGTTATGGTGAGAGCATCGGAGAGATGCAATAACCATCTCCATTCATTTTTAAAATTTTCTCCACTAGTTTAAGACTGTGTTTGTGTTGCAGTGTACAGGAACTCTTTGCGCAGTGCAGAGTCAGTTGGTCAGCTTATTGTTTTTCTGCGTCATTACATTCTGCCTGTGGACAGCATCAATTCCAGCCTTGCCAGAACCACTCTATAATGCAGGGTCACAATCAATACCAATTTGCACACATAAACATACACACAAAACCATGAATGTGGGGACTTATATATCCTGCCGGGTCAATTGTAACATTGAGAACTGAAGCACAGATTTTTAAATCAACAAGAAATTATGAAACAAATTTAGTATAAACAATGGCTTTTCAGCTGTATGTCTCTGGAAACATTGTCTAGATTTAATAAATGAAGAGTACAGCACTCATCAACTAACTGTGTCAATAAACAACGCCTCAAAATATTGAGATACTGAGGTTTAAAATATGATACTCTGTTAACACATTAGTAGTATTCATTCTGTATGTAAAACTGCATCTCAAAAGAATTAGAGCCTTTAGTCTATCTGTGTTTGGCTTATTATAACATGGATTAAGCAAAGCCAAAGGTTGTAATCTAGAGGAATTTTAATTTATTACACACGGTGTGCAAACTCAGGGATAAAAGAAGCTGTCGAGTTGCTGTACCTCTGAGTGGTTTTCATCTGTGCCACCAGCTCAAACAATGTGTGCTCAGCTATAATAATGATGGTGCTGGAAAGCTTTCAATTTTGAGAATGACTGATATCAGAAGGGAAAAGCTTTGTAGGGCCAATTAAGAGGAGAGCAGAAACAAAATAAAGGGAAAGCAGAGGGAAACAAAGTAAAATATAAGTAAAATAAGTAAAATAGATGGGAAAAAAATGAAACAAACACGTAGAAAGATTTCTTTGACATAACACTGCCTTCTTAATTAGTGAAAATGTATATATATATATATATATATATATATATATATATATATATATATATATATATATATATATATATATATATATATATATATATACACACATATATATACACATTTTTTAGTTTGTTTTTGTTGGGGTTTTTTTTTGTTTGTTTTGTTTTTTGAGGATGTCTCCATATTTTTAAGAAGTCTTCGAATGGCATTACTCAGTGTGCTGAAAGGGAAGATGGAGGATAGGTTAGGTTGCCTCAGGAAATAAACTACTGAATAAACTCTGGCATAAACTACTGAAATTTAAGCAGCATGACAACACTATGCAGATGTGTGAATTGTCACTTTCCTGTGTTGTTCAACAGGAAAGCAAAATAATGGCCCTGTACACCTATTTAGGAGGTGAAAAGTATCAATGAATAAGAGACACTCACTTTGCCAAAAAAATAAATAAATAAAAAGACATCTTTATTTCTTTGCATTACAGTGGTTTCCTTGTGACAAGGAAAAATCTGATTCTACTTACTCAATTGCTCTTTGCCCTTTACACAACAAAAATATTGAACCACTCCTCTCTCTAGTGACTGGAAGAACAGCCAGAGTGCTTTCCACTGCATTAAAACAGCTGTTTTTCTGACATGTACCTCTAGTACATACACAGGCTACTGCTTGTAGCATTCCTTCTCCTCTTCTGACCTACCTCATGTTACAATGCTATTCTCCAGTAATCCCAGACTTGCGCATTGATATCTCCTCAGGTCACCCTGTCAGTAACACCACCATCATCTTTTTACAATCAGACAGCACAAAAACAATGCATGCTTCACTATGTTCTATTCATATGCTACAGCTGGAAAAAAGACAGTTGGGTTCTTTTGTTTATTGATCACATTCAACATCTTAAACATCTGCACAGAACAGAGAGGTGTTTTGTGATGTGTTTTGGACTGGTCGGTGGTACTAAAGTTGTGCCATAAAATTTCAGGGCTCATAAATGGATCAGTAATTTCCTGTTATTTATGACTGCAGATTGCAGTGGCATGTGCACTATAAAACCTGGCATTCGCCACTGTTTTCATGCCTAATTTTCACATCTGAAAGGACTCAGAGAGGAAACAACATATAATCATACACAAGAAAAAAAAAAAAAAAAAAAAAAAAAAAAAAAAAAATCACTGAAAAATCATCTAATCTTCACGTCAGAGCTTATTTGCCTCCCTTTGAAGGCACTCTCTCAAGTCTATCAGTGCTGTGCAGGAGACAGAACTCCATTACAACTAGGGATGAAATTATATTGCAGTTTTTTTAATGCTATAATTGTTTCTGAAATTAAGTCACCTTTCAACCATCTCCAGAAAATAATAATTCAGAAGTCATTTAGTTATAATGGAAAGTAGTACAGGAGCTGTGTGGAGTTCTGGTTTCATGCATATGAATTTTTGAGTCCAATTTGGGCTTCAGATGTGTTGAAATATGACACTTTGTGGCTAGACCACATGCAACCACAGGATTGGATGTGGTATATTCTAATCAAAACTATGAAACTAGTGAAAAAAGTTTTTTAAAGTCTCTCTCTTAAACTTTGTCTGTAAAATTGGTGATTAGTTTGTAATTAAGTAATTATTAATACTATTTTTCTTTCAGACATACTGGTTGTGATTTGTTTGTGTGTATATAATCTTGCCTTCATTATTCATTCAACCGTGGTGAATAAGAGGTGGGTAACTGTCAAGTTATGAGGGTGCACAAGCATATTGATGGCCTCAAATTATGTTAACAGAGCTATACTAAAGACCACAGTCTCCTATTTTAATTTCATGGAGTCTTTAAATGATCCAATTCAGTGGAGCAGAGACCAATGAACACCTCTAAAATAAAGGCTGAGCACAGCAGAGTGAGACGAAATGAAACACCCCTGCTGTGTGACTAACTGCATGCAGCGGAGGGACAATGATCTCACTTTCTTCTCAGAGTCAGCATCTTCCTGCATTACCCAGCCTCATGTATGTCTCCATTTCTTCCTATAAGGACGACAATTTATCAATACTTCTAAAATCAATGCTAGCAGATTTTGGCCATGTCGCATCAGTTTTTTTTCTAGTAAATACACACTGAACACAAACATGATTTGTTTGTCAAATAAAATCTTTAGGTCTGAATGTCACAGTGTCATTTATATGTCAAGTGAAGAAATAGGATCCATTTGTTTATACAGAGCAGTCAATATCCAATATATCTACACTGGTTGCCAGGGCAAAACTGAGACTCTCTCATAATCAACTGAGTCTGTGGAAATTGAGGGGAGAGAGCAAAAATTTGTGAATATGAAAACTCTGATTTTAATTGGATTTCAAACTAGACAAACACTCCTGATCAGATGGCCATGACCCGTTAAATGATAGTTCTGCATAATGAGTTGAGTAGTGACAAATTATTTTCCCTTTGCTTCACTGTAGCTCTAGATGAAACCCTTCACTGACTCATTAAATACACAGAAGTAATTTCCCAGTTATAGATTCACCCTATCATAAATGCTAGGAGTTAAAGGATAATCTAAATGCTCTCTAATGAACTAAGACAGAAGTATTCAAGGCTATGTCACTTGAGGGCACTCTCCATTACTTCAAATGATGAGCAGACTACCGCAAAACATTGCAAATTGTTGATGCAGATGCAACACCAGACAGACAGAAAGCTCTCAACAGCAATGTAAACAGGCTCACAGTACAGCACTTGCTTATTTTAGCCCTCATTTCAGTGTAAGTGTTAAGCATAGAGCTTACATGCCAAAAGGGAATTTGTCTTCAGTAACATCAACAACATGTTGTAACACATTTTCCATTATCCAACCAAGTCCAGTTATGTCAGTTCATCTCTCAAATGATCAAAAATATTTATGCAAGTAAATGCAAGGATGAAAAGCTGATTTGGGTTGGGATTTGCTTATGTAACTGCATTTTTGCACCAGTCCAAGCCATCTGTGATGGTCAAAGAACTTTTACAATAAAGTGGTTCAACAACTACCGGGGAGAGGAACTCCTAAAACAAAGCTGAATCCCACAGATGTTTAGCTCACCAGCAAAAGGTTATAAGAGGGAAAAAACTGTGCCGTGAAGAAACACGAGCCAAACCTCTTAAACTGTGCATTCCAATTCTGAATTATAGTAAAATAGGACTGGATAAAATGCTTTACTGCACATGGAGAGTATTCAAAAGAGAGAATCAAGAGGGTGAAGTGGAGTTTAGCACTTGAACAGAGGACTCTCTTTGTTAAAACTAAATGCATTAACTGTAATTGTTACGAAGGAGCACAAGTTGGCAACAGGCAGCGGGTCCAAATGCAGTTTCAAGAGCCTTTAATGATAATCCACAGAGATATACATCCAAAATACATGACAGAACCAAGAAAAGGTAACAAGAAACACAGGAGGTAATACTTATCAACTCACACTGACAATAGCAGACTGGGGCTTAATATACACAAACATAGAACCAAACAGGAAATGGAACACAGCTGAACCAGGTAGACACTAATGAAAACACAGCATTATGGGAAATGGAGTCCATGACCAGAACAACAGGCAGGAACACAAAACTCTAATGCCTCACAGTGGTGCAAACAACTGGGCGTGACAGTAAACACTAGAGGTCGACCGATAGTGGATTTTACCGATACCGATAGCTAGGTTGGACCACGCTGTCCGATACAGATTAATTAACCGATCGTTTTTAAAATGGATACTGAACGAAAACTAAACAGTTTTACTATTTTTAAAAAATCAGTAACAGTACTGAACCATACTTTGTAAATGAATACAAATTTTGTATTAATATTACTATATTGATTATTAAAGTTATTTCATAGTTTACTAATGTTAAAAGAAGAAACTTCAAATTTAAAGATGAAGCCTATTAATAAGAGTAAATGTTGAAATGAAATGAACATACTCAAACAAGGAACAATACTTCTACAGCTTTCATTAATGTTACAAATGGACTCTTATTGTTAAGTATTACCATTTCATTTCAACAGTCATGCTTAAAGATGGCCATCTTGAAATACCTACACAAGGCCATATTAAAATTACATGCACAGGTTATTGATATTGTACGTGTACGCTCACATTTTATTTGCTGCTATTTTAGAACACTGCATGATTATCTTGCATATTTAAAAAAAAAAAAAAAAAAAAAAAATTGCAAGTGACACTGTGCAAAAGCGCAGAGCTGCGTCTTGGAGAAGTCACGGGTATCACACACACCAGAAGCGTCACGTTTAATTCAAGCATAAATGTGGCATAAATGAGTTTGAAGTTCGGTGTTTAAAAAAAACAGAGCAAACGGAAAGAGAAAGCGCGATCTGTATTACAGCTCTCTATATGAAGCATACAGACTGTATTAGAGCCACAGAAGGACAAATGTTTTGCTGAAAAATGCACAATACATAATTTATAGCCTAGGGTGAAGTCATTATGTACATTAACAATGATTTGAGACAAATAGGCTATAATGTTATTTAATGGAAAACTATGTGAATGGCACTCTGTTCCGCGGCAGGATTTTCTGTCGGCTGCATTTAAATGCGCGTTTGAAGTTTCCCGCTCTGTACAGCACGCTGTGTCACTTGCCAAAACAAACACCACATGCTGTCAGTGATTTCCGCCTCTAGAGGCCGCTCTCCTACTGTATAATGACAGCAGACCATTCTCAACCACTCCAGCAACAGACGCAACACGGAAAACTATCGGCATGGATTTTTGCCGATAACCGATAGTTCCGCAAATCAACTATCGGTGCCGATTAATCGGCAAAACCGATGAATCGGTCAACCTCTAGTAATCACAATTTAAAATCCATGTCCAGACTTCTACAAACCTAAAGCCTGGACTTTTTTTTTTTTTTTTTTAATTAGGAGGTGATTTTTTGTCAGGGCTTATTCATTTTCTGGCATGTTGAAAATCAAATGTTTACTGCACGGTGAACAATATGCATCAATAAAAACATTTTTTCCCCAAAAATCTCACACTCTTAAAAATAAAGGTTGTTTAATGGCATCAATGGTTCCATAAAGGTCCTTTCCACTCTATTTCTTTACTTTGAAAATTATTTTAAAATATTTAAATGTCCTTCACACTGAGGAAAAAAATTATTTTATGAAATACTGACTGAAAGGTTTTCTGGGGAACCCAAAAATGGTTCTTCTATGGCATTGCTGCAAAAACCCCATCTTGGAACCTCAATTTTTTAAAGAAGAATACTGATCAGTTTTAATGTTCTCTACATACATCTTGTCTTGCAAGTTGCAACCTATACCACTTGCACTTTTAGACACAAAGCCATGCAACACTGTTCATTTTAAAAAAACATGGATAGACAGAATTTTTACTTTACAGAAAGTGCAAAAGAGATCATCACTGCACTCTGCCAACTGGGTCAGGTAAAAAAGAAACCTGATGGCTCACCTGAAATGCACCACTCCCCTGATGATCTCATCATTTAAAACACTGAGTAACATTAACTGGATCATTGACTTCATCTTACTACAATGTGACTGGTATGGAAAAAACGTGCAAAAATACCAGAGTAAACAAGCTTGACCTTTTGATAACTCAAAAACAAAAAATGCTTGACCAGACTGCTGCTCAGAAAAGGCAAGAATGAAAGCAGCCAGTGCTATGTTCAAGGCATTTGGACACATAAAAATAAAAAAATAAAAAACTTTATGATCTCACTATTTCTCACTTTAAACTAGGGGTGGGCGATATGGAAAAAATATCACGATTTTTTTTTAGAAATATCACGATTCACGATTTTATCACGATTCTTTGTCATGTTGGTTTTACTATCTTGCAAGTTGTCTGAGCAATCTTTGTCATTATTTTATCTTTCTTATTAAAAAATAAGAACAAAGATGCACATTACAAATACACATAAAATACAAATAAAACAAGCAGTGCTTTATTTTCAGGTACAATAGGTGTATTTAGCATGAATGAACAAATATAAAAATAAAACACTATATAGACTGATTCCTAAAGCAACTATATTAAAGTTTTTCAGTCAAAAGTAGTGAATGATTTTTCTCTTTGCATTTTGTTGTTTTATTAACGTTAAAGGAACAGTTCACCCAAAAATAAAAATTCTGTCATCTGTCTGTCAATTCTGTCATAGTGTTTTATTTTTATATCATCATTTACTCAAAAGTTGTTTTAAACCTGAGTGAGTTTCTTTCTTCTGTTAAACATAAATGCTAGTTTGAAGAACGTGGAAAACCAAACAGTAGGTCCACAGTGACTTACATAGGATTTTTTTCCTACTATCAAATTCAATGTGGACGAGCAACTGTTTGATTACTTTTGTGTTCAGCACAAGAAAGAAATTAATACAGGTTTGGGACAACATGTGAGTGAGTAAATAATGACAAATATTAAATTTTAGGGTGAGCTATACCTTTAATGGCAGTCGGCTGCATGTTTATGGAGCTTATAATATGACAAAACTATTTGAATTTGAATTGTTGATAAGTATCATCTAACAAAACTGAATATTATGTGGCATTTAATAGACTATTAGAAATATAGTGTTTCGTTGAGGAATGAATCATTTGCGTAGTTTCATTTGTAAATGAAAGCACAACACGCTCGTCACATACGGGCGTAAATACACTCATAAAGTCAAAACTTCATTGGCATAATTGTCAGGCGCTTACAATATTTGCAAAATATGGTAGCATATTAATAATACTAGCATAATTATACAGAACGTTAATTAGGTAAAGCTCTACACAAATTGAAAGGGAAATAAGCATATATAACAATAAACATAAAAATATAGCCCTAGCCAGTTAATATAATATAATTATAATATTATTATTAGCCTATAGTTTTATAATAATAATATACAAATATTAAATAAAAAGACACAATCAGTTAATGGACTTACAAGACTGTGGGATGGAGAAAAATGTTTTATCCATCTCTGATAATCCCAGGTTGCTATGGTCACGCAGGTTTGTTTAGGTTTGTTAAACTCGTGGCCACGAAAAATGGATGTTGTTCCCTCAAGTTCACAATATCATATTATCACACTCCCACGAGTTAATATGTCGTGGCCACGACAAAACTAGCCTAAGTGAACAGAATATGTCCCCTCTCGGTCGCAGTAAATGCTTCATTCGACTTTTCGGAGATCATCTACTCTTCCCTGTGGATGACCTCTGACCTACTTTCTGTACGATCTGAATTTCTGCGGTTTGAATTTTAAATATTGAATTTGATGTTCCAAATTTCTTCTTCATCTTGAAAACTTGAAGCTGTATTTTTTATAAACTGGATATTTGCAGTCAAAGAATTCAGAACAAAAAATCCACTGTTTGAAAATACGTCTATTAAAAAACTGGCATAAAAAAAATTTCAGTTGTGTTAAATTTCAAATGTTCATTATTCAAGTTAAAATAAATCTAATTCAGAACTATGTTAAATGCCACATAATATTCAGTTTTGTTAAATGATACTTGTCAATAATTCAAATTTACACAATTCAAATTCAATTAGTTTTGTCATATTATAAGCTCCATACATGTTCAGTTCTGTCCCTTTAAGACCTGCACGCATCTGATATACAGGCACGCATCCGTTTCTCTCTCATCCGTTTACTTTCATTTTAGACATAACCAACTGAGTCTATATGTAACCCTTGTGTGTTTTGACAGTATTAGCGCAAAAGATAACTTAGTTCAATAATCAGGTGCTGTTAGACAGGCTTTTTTTTAGCACGCGCACTTCTGGTGTATGCGCTCAGAAAAAGCACACGTCAGACCAGCGCGCGAATGAAACATTTAACCGGCAAGGCTTGTATGCAAATAATGTACTTTTGCGATCGCGAATAAGTGCAGTGTCCTGTCAGAGTAACTCTACCGCTGTATGTCGTGACGAGGCGCCAGAACTGCAGCTGATTGAATGTGCGCTGTAGCACGATACTACGTTATTTCTTCAAAAGCAGATCGTGGAGACATTTTTATCGTCCACGATCAAAAATCGTCATATCGAACACCCCTACTTTAAACTAGTCTGTACTTATCGGAACAATCTTGGAACAATGTATTGCATCACATCTCATTTTACCGCCTCACTAGGATAAATCACCTGCATTATATTATTGCTCATTATAATACACAAACACTTTAGATAAAAGCATCTACCAAATTAATAAATATAATTTAACTTAATTATTAGATTCTGCAAAATGGAGGAAACCCATTCAAATAAGAAATTTTCAAATAAATAAAAATTTCAACCATTTATATATATATATATATATATATATTTTTTTTTTTTTTTTTGTATTTTTTTGCACTGGTGCCCCAAATTAGGAAACACTAAGCTTGTCCTCATTTCAAAGAAGCAGTGCTCTGGTTATTTCCTCCCAATGTCACTCTGCCCTCACCTGATGAATGATAACACAAGACTCACATTGTCAAAAACAAGGAGCCAATAAAACTCTTGCAAAACAAACATAATGTGGGTAATAAACTTGAGCAAGTCCAATAAACTTACTCAAACAAATGTACAAAGCTAATTATACAAATATAAAAACACACAAAACTCTGATGTCCTGGGGTGTGTATTATGTATGCATATATACAGGTGCATCTCAATAAATTAGAATGTCGTGGAAAAGTTCATTTATTTCAGTAATTCAACTCAAATTGTGAAACTCGTGTATTAAATAAATTCAATGCACACAGACTGAAGTAGTTTAAGTCTTTGGTTCTTTTAATTGTGATGATTTTGGCTCACATTTAACAAAAACCCACCAATTCACTATCTCAACAAATTAGAATATGGTGACATGGCAATCAGCTAATCAACTCAAAACACCTGCAAAGGTTTCCTGAGCCTTCAAAATGGTCTCTCAGTTTGGTTCACTAGGCTACACAATCATGGGGAAGACTGCTGATCTGACAGTTGTCCAGAAGACAATCATTGACACCCTTCACAAGGAGGATAAACCACAAACATTCATTGCCAAAGAAGCTGGCTGTTCACAGAGTGCTGTATCCAAGCATGTTAACAAAAAGTTGAGTGGAAGGAAAAAGTGTGGAAGAAAAAGATGCACAATCAACCGAGAGAACCGCAGCCTTATAAGGATTGTCAAGCAAAATCGATTCAAGAATTTGGGTGAACTTCACAAGGAATGGACTGAGGCTGGGGTCAAGGCATCAAGAGCCACCACACACAGACGTGTCAAGGAATTTGGCTACAGTTGTCGTATTCCTCTTGTTAAGCCACTCCTGAACCACAGACAACGTCAGAGGCGTCTTACCTGGGCTAAGGAGAAAAAGAACTGGACTGTTGCCCAGTGGTCCAAAGTCCTCTTTTCAGATGAGAGCAAGTTTTGTATTTCATTTGGAAACCAAGGTCCTAAAGTCTGGAGGAAGGGTGGAGAAGCTCATAGCCCAAGTTGCTTGAAGTTCAGTGTTAAGTTTCCACAGTGTGTGATGATTTGGGGTGCAATGTCATCTGCTGGTGTTGGTCCATTGTGTTTTTTGAAAACCAAAGTCACTGCACCCATTTACCAAGAAATTTTGGAGCACTTCATGGTTTCTTCTGCTGACCAGCTTTTTAAAGAGGCTGATTTCATTTTCCAGCAGGATTTGGCACCTGCCCACACTTCCAAGAGCACCAAAAGTTGGTTAAATGACCATGGTGTTGGTGTGGTTGACTGGCCAGCAAACTCACCAGACCTGAACCCCATAGAGAATCTATGGGGTATTGTCAAGAGGAAAATGAGAAACAAGAGACCAAAAAATGCAGATGAGCTGAAGGCCACTGTCAAAGAAACCTGGGTTTCCATACCACCTCAGCAGTGCCACAAACTGATCACCTCCATGCCACGCTGAATTGAGGTAGTAATTAAAGCAAAAGGCGCCCCTACCAAGTATTGAGTACATATACAGTAAATGAACATACTTTCCAGAAGGCCAACAATTCAATAAAAATGTTGTATTCTAATTTGTTGAGATAGTGAATTGGTGGGTTTTTTGTTAAATGTGAGCCAAAATCATCACAATCAAAAGAACCAAAGACTAAAACTACTTTCACAATTTGAGTTGAATTACTGAAATAAATGAACTTTTCCACGACATTCTAATTTATTGAGACGCACCTGTGTATGTATGTATGTATGTATGTATGTATGTATGTATATATATATATATATATATATATATATATATAGCAGGGCTCGACATTAACGCTTGTCCGGGACAAGTGAATGTTTTGTACGGGCAAGTGAAAGAGAAATTTACTTGCTCAATCGGACAAGTAACTTGAAAAAGTCAATACCAAAAACAGTCATGACTGCCTTTATTTATGATATACCCTTTGTTATAGGGGTGCGATATATATCGTTTGCGATAATTTTGTAATTGTTGTTTTAACGAGTGTATTGCAAGAATCAAACAAAACACACCTAAAGAGTGCACACATACATTACCTAAAGTCATCTAGGTTAGACTAGCGCACGTGCGAGTGCGTTCTTTCACTGCATGATTCAGTATTACAATGCATGAAGAATGATCAGAAAATTCAAGATATGGGAGCAGAAAATGTATATATTTAATTTCATATAGTTTCACACGAAGATCGAGCGCCGTTTTTTTTTTTTTTTTTTTTTTTTTGCTCCAAAAACCATCATGATTACAAATGTGATTTTATGCAACAGTTCAATAAACAAGTTAACATTAAGAGACTTACGTTTTAGACACCATATTTCCTGTTTCTGCTCTGTTTCACCAACAAAAATCATTCCAAACACAGCCACAACACTGTTTTGCGTCTCTGAGCAACATGACGGCGTTTCGTGCCTGAATGAATCAACCGTTTAAATGATTCGGTTCAGTCGCAATGACTCACTTATAAACCGTGACTTGATGCCACCTACTGGTGGTTTTACTTTCACATTTAAAGTATCTTTTCATTTTTTTAAATTTCAAATATCAGTATTCAACGTTTTATGAATCAAAACATTATTTATTCATTTGTAACTGCAGGTTAAAGCTTTCCATGTCCCTCAGAGCTGCATTAACAGTGGGTAAATATATCTATTCCACTTCAGATGCAGCTTCTGTGTTTCCTCTGCATTGCAAAGATGAATTTTGTTGATACTGATTTCATTTGTTTGGTAACAGCCCAAATGTCTTATTATACTAATTGTCTGATTAAATTGAACTAATTAAAAAATTAAAAATTTAAGTTTGAAAATTCATATATAAAAAAGTAGTAAATATTAGCATTTTATTTTTAAGTTTAATATAAAATAATTATATTTGTAATTAACACTCCCTTTTTATTTTAAAATATAACAGTGTTATCACACTTTATTATTTTATTTCAAAAGAAAAATCTAACTAAATAAACTAAATGTGTTTTGTATAACTACAATAAATAATTATATTTATAACTCAATTAAAATAAATAAATAAATTCTCTCCGGGCAAGTAACTTTTATAGTCGGACAAGTAAATGACAACTTTACTTGTCCGAAGGACAACCACATGAGAATGCTTAATGTCAAGCCCTGTATATATATATATATATATATATATATATATATATATATATATATATATAAAATATTCCATCAGTCTGGAACATAATGTAAATAAACAAACCAGTCTTACATAATTTAAACAAAATAAAGATAGGGAGTACTCATCATCAATCAACTGAGTACTCTATGAGTACAAAAAAAAACACCTTACACTCTTGCTCTGGATGTCCCTGTCTTCACATTATCACTTGATAAGGGTTCTTTGAAAGACAAGTTTCAATGGCATAATGTGCTTGATCTATCAGCACAGATCCATCATGGATGGACTGCATCCATGCACTGCGCTCATTCTGCAGGGCAGCTGCGTCACATGCACCAGTATCGAAGATCTGCATTGGTATTGTGGTATGTTTACCTTGCATATTAAAATAACCATGCAAAGTATCAATGCTAATACGGGTCAACTTTCCAGTGAAAGATCACTCACCTCGTCCTTTCCTTCAGTGCTGCTCTCCCGCTGCTCAGAGGTGCAGAGTTTCCTTTTGTTTTTGCTCTCAGTTCTCTTCATTCTGATGGATGGGGTTTGAGTAATACTCTACAATATATAATATATCGGTGTCAGAATCCGGTGGTCAGTGAATTTAGATGGTGAAACACGCCTTGTTCTGATACATGGTGAGCAAACCTCTCCTCAACTTTGGTCCACAAACACAAAGACAGAATCAATGGTGAGCGCAGGTTCGACACCGTGACTTCTGTGTTGCTGTCTGGACCTTAGGTTACAGCCCGAGTTGCCATGACAACCCGTCAGTTTTCAGTCAATACTATTTTGTATTCAGTTTTACGTAAACTGTGCGGTTTTACCGCGGCAAATCAACCGGCGGAGCTCGCTAGCTCGCTAGCTGTTTGCTGATAAAGTTTGACAACATCCGCAAAATAAACGCCTTTCAGGTTTACAAAAATGAAGTGACTGTTTAAAAACAATGTGTAAAAATACTCGCCGGGCTCGTGTCTGTCAATGTGAGAACAGAAGGACAGGTCTCCGTTAACCTTACGCTGAATAACGCGGCGTTTCCAACGTGCTTGCCGCAGTTTCAAGTCAGCCAGCGGGTTTTCTCTTCTTTGTAAACTAATACTTTAGCCTTCCGGAGTTATCTCAGCCATAACAAAAACAAAAACCTTAAAAACGCGATTTTTTCATCCAGTCAGCTGCCTGACTAACGAGATACTTTGCCGCGGAGCCACAACACGCGCGAGCTCAACTGTTCATCATGTCTCGTGAGTCAGGTCTCGAGCGCGAGCTCTGTTTTGACACGGATCATTATATCACGCGTGCACGAAGCTCCGCTTTGCTCCTGCAGTCTCACTCTTCTTCAAACGTCAACCCGGCCGGTGAGGGGAAACGGCTCGGTGGCGAAAATAATTGCTAATCAGAGCCGGTCCATGTCGTTGGTTTTCTTCTGGGAGGAAATCTAACAGCTTCCTGAAGCTCGGATCAAGTGAATGACCGTCGGCGCGCGCCAAATGCTGATCTGAGTTTAGTCTGTTCGAGCAGAGTCTGAGTGGGGAGTCTTGCATATACACTGGAGCGATGATCTGAGTTCAGTCTGTATGTCTTGCATTGCATATACACTAGAGGGCTGATCTGGGACTCCAATGGTTTAGAAAGGGCAAGTGAACAGCTCGATTTTCGGGCTTTGTCTTTGCTGCCATCTGCAGACGAAAGTAATGTCTTTTTTCACAACTGTTACTGCATTTTCCTTCTGCATAAACATTATAGCAGGGGTGTCAAACTCAGTTCCTGGAGGGCCACAGCCCTGTAGAGTTCAGCTCCAATCCTAATTAAACACACCTGATCCAGCTAATCAAGTCCTTCAGGCTCAATTGAAAACTGCATGGTTTGTGTGTTGGAACTAAACTCTGCAGAGCTGCGGCCCTCCAGGAACTGAGTTTGACACCCCTGCATTATAGGCTGAAAGATAAAACAGTACATGGTGAACAAATTAATTGGAAGTCTTTTATTGAGATATACTGAGAAAAAAAATAGGTTTGGTAAATCTGAGCAGCTGTCTTAATTTCTTTTTATTATTTATTCTTAATAAAATTATAGCCAATGACAACTTCTCTATGTTTGTAATAGAATGAGTTTGTCAAATGACTGGGAACAGTTTGCAAGTTAATGTGGGGAGTGTTTGATTCTGAATTGTTGAAGAGATGAAGCATTCATTTAGGCCATAAGATATATGGGTTTTAGGTTTGTATCAGAAAATGATGTAGGAGGTCATAGCATGCAGTGATGGGCAGTAAGTTACTAGTAATTTAGTTACTGTAATAATATTACTTTTTGCAGTAACTAATTACTAATAATTTTTCTGTAATAATATTACAGTTACCATCCATAAAACAGCTTAGTTACTTTTGATGCCTCAACCCTGCTGATTTAAAATCCAACAATCAAATAATTCCTAGATTTATTTTCATAATTTTTAGACTCGCACATGCATGTGATGTCCCTAGTGCAGCAGACATGCTTGGAATATGGAAAAGCTTACATTCAGCAGATAGAAATATTGCATTATATTGATTTTGTCAGGGAAAAAAAAGATGATCTGAACACTGTTGTGTGAGTTGTGGCTTTACTTTACTCTGACATTACAGCCCACCCATATCCCTCTGATCAGCATTTTGTACATTATATTACTATAATTAAAAATATATTTTGGAAAATTAAACACTTTCTTACAAACTTATGTGATTTGATAAAATACATGAAATTTAATCGTATGAGTAACAGAGAAATTACAATTAGCTTCAAGCTATACATGTCAATTAATGAGATTAATACAACACTTCTACTTGAATGTCACTGTCAATCACTATTGAGTGTTTGTAATAACTTCTGACTGAGATCCAATGTAGATTTTGGTCAAATGATGAGGCAGAAATATGTTGTTAACATTCTAGAAGAATTTTATTTGGAAGATGCACAGTTACAACTTCTGTGGGGTGTGAAGAAAAAGTAATGTAACTAGTAGTGTAACTAATTACTGTTGCCAGAAAGTAATAAAGTAACAATATTACTTTTGAAAGGAGTAACTAGTAATGAGTAATATATTACATTTTTTGAGTAACTAGCCCAATACTGATAGCATGAAACAAGAAACCAAAAAAAAACAAACACAAAGACACTATAAATTGGAATACCATGTAGCAAAATAGTCTATACATTTTTATGGATCTTACTTTAAAGTGAAGTTTTATAGTACAGTTTAATAATTGTCATAAAGTAGTGTAGAATAATGAGCAAAAGCATTAAAAATGGAAACTCTCAGTAGTATATGAATTTCATGTTTTTCCTAAAATCATTTAAAAACAAAAAAGAGACAAGACAACAAAGAGAAATAATCAGAAATTTTGAGAACTGAATATTTACTTGTTCAGTACAATACAGATTTTCATTTTAAACCTTTTGGCATTTGAAAATTTCTACTTACTGTGCTCTAGTTTTATTGTACTTCAAAAAAAATCTAACTTAAACAGTATGTGAATTCATATTAAAAATGAGGAAATTATTTTAATTTGAATTCCCTACTGTAGTTTAATATTTGTATGGCCAATAGCCTACAACAAGAAACAAAATTGATATTTTGTAAAAAAGGAAGCAAATGGAATCAGAATTTGAATTTTATTCTATTAAAAATAGCCAGAATCCCCTTTAAGCATGTAGAATTTGGTGTAATATTATCAATGATGGCACTTCTAATGGATTGACAATGCAAATGCACATAGTTCATTTATCAGTGAAATACTTCTTCTCAGGATAATACTGTTTAATGACAACAGTGCCTATCAAAGAGAAAAAGGCTACAACTGTGAGAATGGTCCTCAGGGCTTTAAACCAGCTGGGATATGAGGGCAGGAGGGACAGGTCATAATGCAATGCTATCCCAAGCCCGATTATCACAAGCACAGCAGACTGAGTAATGTCATGGCAAAAAAGCAGTGCTGTCCAAGCAATCAGAGAGGGAACCACACTGTTGGCTAAATTGAGCCAGTCAGGTTTTGCTGGACTCCCAGCAGGCAAGGCGAAACCCCAGCGTACCCCACCAAGAAAGGAAACAATGGACGCTCCGTATGCAACTTGCGCAAATGCAACTTCAGGAAGATACAGCTCTGTGACAGCCATAAGTAGAGGAGCGGATACAAAAGGTATGAGACCAGATAATCCGAGATAGAGGGCCGGCTTTGGAGCTTTCTTCAAGTCTCTCATGTCATAACGAACCAAATCAAGTTCTCTTGGTGGACTCTCTTCTTGAGGACGTTTCTTCAGTTTCTGTGCAGAGCAGTGAAATGACTGGGCTCCCAGAACAGAACCAGCAGCATGTCTTGGGGGCAGCTGTCCATATAAACCTCTAGTAAACAATGTTGAACAGTGAGTGGTCCGCTGCCCTAAACAGGCAAACTTTCTGGACACCTGCAGGAGGCCACTCCACTGCCTTCCCTGTTTTAGGGAGGAAAGAAATGTCAGTTAAAACAATTATGTAGGCTACTGTTGAGAATTCCCATAAACAATGGAAAATATTTACAGTTTTACGATTAGGTAACACAGAGTACATTCATAAGGTAAAAAAAAAGTTATATAAAATAGAAAGTGCAACAAAATATGACTGAGAACAACAAAACCTGATGGATTAAATTCACTCACCCCAAAGTTACGAAGGATGTGACGTCTGATTATACTTGGCAACATTTTACCTGCAATTCAAATAATAAAAAAAAACATTATTAAACCTTTGTTTGAGGACAGTCATTGCAGTGTTGTCTGAATCAGATCATATTTAAAGCCGCAGAACTGAATTATATATTATAAAAGCTAACATGCTAACTGTGCACCCAGCATAAGCAGAACTATCTGTCAGAAACAGATAAATCTAAGAAATTACGAGAACATACCTTGATTTCATATCATAATGTCGTAAAATAAAACGTGCAGTTCAGCGGAAGGTCATGGCAACGCGAAGCCAGGCACAACATAACACAAAAAAGACCAGAAAGTTCTTATAAAAGTCCTACGGAAGTGCCCAGGGTCATGTATTTAAATTCAAATTATATACAATTTAGCATACCAGTAATTACTCATAAAAAAAAAACTACACTAGACGTTTGTGGATAGGATGGAGTCTCATGGGAATGGAATGTTGAAAAACAACTGCAGTTTACAGCTATACTTTAAAATGTATTAAATTTAAACGTCAAATATTATTTGTAGTCAGGTCTGAAAATTAATGCAGAAACAGAAAAATATTATTTATTTATTTATTAAAAATCCTTTCTATAGATATTTAAATTCAAGTCTATTACGTAAATGTTATCTGTCAGATAAATTTTATACAAATCTGATACAATTATGTAGTCTGAACAACAAAAAAGCACAAATACATAAACTGTAAATGATAAAAATAAAATTAACGTTTTATTCATATTTTATTTAAATAACAGAAATTATTATTATTAGCAAAACAATTAACAATTATCATTGCTAGCAAACCCTTTTTTAAGGATCTGATGAAGCAGGTTCACATCTCTTATGTGTTAGTCCTGTTCTAAAGTGGTCACTCAAGGCCATCCGGGTTTTGTAAATTTTTAACAAATTAATAGATTTTTCAAAAATGCGTGGGTGATTATTTACTGAATGACACATCATATTATTTCTGATACCTGATTGTATTGTGAATTTAAATTGCTTCACATAACCTCCCACAGGAAAGAGAATTTATGTTCACATAGATATGTGTGCATTTTATTTTATTTTTTTCTCGGAAAGTCTGTTAGGTTTATACAATCACACACATATAGTTATTTTTGCGTTACTTCTCGTGTACTAATGCGTGAAATCCAGCAGAGCCAAATTTGCATTAACAGAGGGCATGCAGTCTGCCATGTGGTTCACGTAATATTTTGTAACAATTTAACTCAATATATTTCACAAATAGTGCAAAAAGAGTGAAAACAACTTTAAAAGTCCGCCCTCTCGTGAATAAATAAATCCTCTATCTGGCTTGAGCTGGGGAATGTTGTGCTGAGCTCTGAGATCGATTAGCTCGTCTGTGCAGAAGTAGACAGGAACAAGCTAGAAGGATTGGCAAAGTCGGAACGAGTGTGATTAAAAAACACAAACTAAATACAGAATCAGAAATACGACAACCTCCGAGCTGTCAAATTGACTTGACAAGTGGTGCATCATTATCTTCGATTAACTTATTGGGATAGACAAGGGATCAAAAGGTAGGTGTATATCGAAATGTTTATTCGGTGGTTTGGTGTCGAGAGGGAGCCATTTTACAACACTTTATATCTGCTCGCAATGCTAGCTTAGCCTAGCTCGCGCCGTGGCTAAAACAACACGCATTCCGTCACGACGCAAGCACGAGTCGTTATGATTCAGCTTTATGTATTCGTCTAATAATGCCTGAAAGTTTCTTTGCTCTAAAAGTTTGAATTTAACCACTCAGCGTGGACTACAAGGTTTCTGCACACATTGAATGGCCTACTATGCTAACTGTGCCGTGCTAGCGAGTGTTCAGCAAGTAGAAAGACAAGTAAGTATTTAACGTTACTCACAGCTCGTTAATAGTGTGTTAGTAATTTTAACTCGTGTATGCTCCAGAACGCGTGGTTGAACATATTAAATATTAGTTTGCAAA
The DNA here is from genome assembly GCA_039654775.1 of Spinibarbus caldwelli. Taxonomy (NCBI): domain Eukaryota; kingdom Metazoa; phylum Chordata; class Actinopteri; order Cypriniformes; family Cyprinidae; genus Spinibarbus; species Spinibarbus caldwelli. Next base: position 20,274,995 of record CM077237.1, read on the forward strand.
ATACTCTATTCAAGTTTAAATCCTGCAGCTAACTCTTTTGCTAGTTATACACCTGCTTGTGGTTTTCCTTCACTTTACTTTCTACTTCAGCTGTTTTGCATTATAAAAATAACTTGTTTATCTTACTGTAACGTTAGCTAGACAATTCACGGCCGTGGACAGATACATTTCATATAAAATCCACTGACAAAGTGATGATTAGTCATGTTAAAAGTGTAATTCGTTCAAAAAATACATTTTTGTTATAATTGACTCACTCTCATTTTGTTACAAACCTATATGGTTTATTTTATTCTGAGCTGTAGAATAAGAGATGTTTTGTAGCATGTTAGTGACTGACAGTATCAGACATTATTCACTTTCACTCTTTTTCCATACAGTGAAAGTCAAATGACAAGACCAGATGTCATTCTGCCTGTTGTCTCCTTTTGTGTTCCTCTGAGGGGGGAAATATACAGATTTTGAATATAGGGAAATGAGTAAATGATGTTTTTTATGGGGCAAGAATGCTAGTTTATTCATTTAATGAATGAAGTTAAATATTCAATATTTTTATTGTAGTAAAGTATCAGTTTCAAGTTTGTGACCTGTGAAGACAGCTTATTGTGGTGACAAACCCAAGTTTTTTATGTTTTGGTGGTTTTTAGGAGCCAGCATTTGGGTAGTTGGCGCTGGCAGATCACATGAACGTTTCTTTAATTTGACAAAGTAGTTGCTTTTTGACTTTTGTTAAGCTTGAATATTTTCAAATATGTGCAAACACTTCCAAATATAGTCCCTCAGTTTGAGGTAAAAGAAACTGCATACATAATTATGATGTAAGATTGAGAAGACATCACTTACAAAGCAGAACAAAACTGTTGGATGTCTTGTTTGCTATGCTATTGTGAAAAGAAATTAAATTTTCCAAAGTATTGATTGCTGAGTGATCAATCAAATATTTGTTGTTTTACAGAGTTGGTCTGCAGATTAATTGTGAAGATCTGGAGGAAGAACGACCTGTTGGATTTGTGACTGCTGGATCTCCTAACATGCAATAATATAATCTGGAGTACACCTGTTGTTTCACATTGAATGTTCGAGGCTTGCTTGCACCTGGATGCTTGTGTTTTGGTTTCACTGAATTACCAATGCACGGTACACCGTGTTTAACAGGAATCTGTGCACTTTGGCTTCAAGTTACTCACCTGTGGAAGCTTCTTCGAATTTGATGAACTGGAAGGTTGGAAGTGTTGTTAGAAGTCAAATCATATTTACTTTAAATTTTTGCGGTAGCCTAACGTGATATTGGTTCGCCAGCCATTTATCAGCCATGTGGGACGAGAATTAAAGATGTCAAGTTTTCATGATTTAGTTCACTGAATCATCCAAAGTATGAGCTGTTGAAAGCTAAAGCAATTCTCATGACTTTATAACATAAAGCACTTCTAGCTATTGTGATGTGACAAATCAGCCCCCCTCCCCTTTTCGCCCTGACGTAGCACCTTCGCTGTTTTGATGAGGTGAACATATTCACATCACCACTTTGTGCAAAACAGCTTTGTGTGGTACAAACCCACTCTCCGTTTTTTTTGTTGCTGTGTGTGTTCAGCCAAAAATGAGTTCGTAAAGGAGTTTTTGAGTGTCAGAGCAGGCACAACGTGCTGCTACCACAAGCCCCCAGAATAAGAGACTGGACAATCCAAGACTCAAACAGAGTTTCTTTTCAGAACCCCTTGGATTTGCTTCCTTTGTATCCAATCGACCTGAATGCACACAGTCATCGTTGGTGAACTAAGGGTGTCGTGGAGAGTCACTCTGGCATTACTGATCAAACACATCCGCTATTCTTCCACAACTACACGCCACTGATCAAGAACAACACGTCTCCATCTCTTCCATCACCTTGGGCTGCACAAGTTTCACTTCCATCCCCTTCTTTGCACCATCCTGGAAACTGGAGTTTGCCTGTGACAGGAGTTGCAGTTGTCCTGAGGCTTCAAAGCCTGTGAAAGTGCGTTGGTTGGGCCCTCTACACAGATACAGCCAAGGACAGGGCCATCGAACTACAGAGCCTTTGTCTCTGGGGTAAGAAGCCACAAAATTTAGCTGTAACTATTGATTATTTTGTACTTTGAATGAGTTATCACTCATGTAATGGAATGTGAGATTTGTCATTAAGCAGAATGTATTGTTTTAAAGTTAGTTCTTATTGAGTCTAAGTAAATACAGGCAATCATATCTAGGCCAAGAGAGCAATAAAACAGAAGTTAGTGCTTTTTATTTTAATGTTTAACTTAGAAACTTCTAGCTTGTATTTACAAAAGACGTGACTGATTTTCTCTTGAAATCAACAGGAAATGAAAATCTGTGTTGAAAATGCATGTCATTAGATCTTCTTGTGTTGTGTTCAGTTTTTTAACCTCATAATATTTAAATCACTTTGTCATAAACTTGATCTTCTGGTGAAAATGGCTGACTTTTTTTTTCTGGTAACATGCCAGACTTCTATAATTATTTAGTCTGCTTAAACTTTACATTCAGGAGGTTTTCAGATTGGTTCAAATGTGTGGACCAGGTCCTTGATTCTGTACAGAGCCTACGGCTGGCACTGGTGTGGTTTCGATGGACACCTTTTTTAGTAATATCTGTCAAGCTGTGGGGCATATTTTATGCATGGTATTCCAAAAAATATATTTGTAGTTTCTTTAATATGCAGATACATTTGTAAGTAAGCAATTTGTAGGTTGATATCCACAATAAGGGTAAGCACTGGCCCTGCGGTGCTTTCAAAACATTTCTCACTTTCATTGAGGATCCTTATCAGCCTGACTCAGCAACATTGGCCCAACCAGTGACATGAGTTTCAGGGCAAGACTATTTGTTTCCTGACCTTTGTCTGATGGGGAATATTCAAAAACTTTTTAAATTTGGTGCTGGAGAAATGGCACTTTTCACCTTTTAAAGTCAGCTTTAATTCAAACATTTTTAGTAAATATTACAGTATTTTTAATAAACGTACATCTTTATTAAAAAAAAAAAAAATATATATATATATATATATATATATATATATATATACATACACCCTCATAATATTTAATCAAAAACATTAATATCTCATCCTCTTAACAATATCAAGGATAATGCTGTGTACATCTGCTCAGGAACTGAGCAATAGAGTTATCCAATGGCTAAATGAGTTTCAAAACTTCTCATCTACCAACATGCCACTCACAATCACAGCAATTAGCAAACGACAATGATCAAAACAAATGTCCTGCCCGTTTTCTATTTGTCACAATAGGAAAGAAAAGAAGATTGCAATTGCAGACTTTAAATATGTTTGCATTTATGCGACATACTTGTATTATTAGATTATAATGACGTGATGTTTGTTGCTTGCTTTGTCAGTTCAGGCCATGAGGTTTGATGCCTCCATCCACTGACGGGAGACACTGGACCTAAATGGCGCAGCATGACTTTGTTCCTGCCTGGCTTAACTTCTCCACGCCTCAGCCCGCCAAGGTATTGTAATGGATTGTTGACTTTGTGCTTTTATTTTTTTTAATGTTTTTATTCAGGACAGTATGACTCAACGGCCACTCTTAGTTCTCTTGATCCTAATCATTCTTTTCTAAAATAAGCTTTTTAAAGCGGAAGCTGTCTAATTTGTGACTCTGATTTTTAGTCCCCTGCTGCCCCCCTTGAGAAGCATGGAGAGCACTTTCCCCGCGGAGACAGCCGGCCGGGAGTAAACCGCCGCAGACACAATTCTTCCGATGGCTTTTTCAACAATGACCCACTAAGAGCACCTGGAGGTAGAGGAACACGCACCTAACCTCCTTTGCATGCAGTCTGTTTCTTGTCTTGCCCTTTGTAATAGCTGTTCCTTTTCTCTTCAGGTGATGGGTGGCAGCAGCCATCTCTTTTGAGGCATGACTCTGTAGACTCTGGTGTTGCGAAGGGGAGTCAGGGGGGATTGGGAGGTGGACCAGGGTGGAAGGAGACCCCCAGCTGGCATGGGGCACAGAGGGGCCAGGAAGGTCCTCATCACCACCATGCTCGGCATATCAAACGTGGTGGAGGCGAGAGGGACAGACAAGGGGGTCACCGACAGCGTAATGGAAACTTTCATCCACGCAAAGGTGGCCCATATCAGGACAGATATTCTGATGAGGAGCGCAATGATGACAAGCTCAAGTTTGTTGATGAGGATTTTGTAAGTATTCTTTTCCTCTTGAGTGTGTTTACTGACCTTGCAGTGAGGTCACACCCCTGCCAGGCATGAATTAACTGGTTGTCATTAGAGAGGTTCAGTTCTGTCATACTTTTCATGCCATTCGTGAACCAACTGCATAGTTAGTTTGCATTCATGCTTTCTGTTTTCATGCGAATTTCAGCCCTCCTTGAATCCAGAGACAACTGGAAAGCCAGCCAGTCAGCCTCGTGCTGTCGGGACTCCGGCAGGAGTCTGGGGTAAAGTTGCTTTCATTAATTGAGTCGCCTCCTTCCAACTACATAAAAATTAAAATATCATGTTACATTTATTGCTTTGTTCTGTAAGTTTTTTGCAACTTGTGTTACAGAGAACCCCCCTAGTGCTAAGCAGTCTATGTCTAAGATGCTGGTCATTAAGAAAGTGTCTAAGGAGGATCCCAGTGCTGCATTTTCGGCTGGTTTTGCCAGTGCTGGGCCTCTGCCCGCCAATGGTTCTAAAGTCTCCATCCCTGGACCCAGCGTCTACAAGAATCTGGTCCCCAAACCTGCCACTGCCCCCACCAAGGTACTAAGCCAGTGGATCTGAAAATAGTACTTATGTGAAGTTTGGGATTTGTCATATAAGCTTATTGGATCACATCACTTATAGTAAAGACTAGGCTTTTTCTGATTTGTTTTTTTTATTGTAATAGGGCAATTGTCTCATTTTCTTTGACTTCCTTTTTATAGCCTGGGCCATGGAAACCCAATGGAAGGGAAACTAAAGTGGGTTTGCATTTCTCTGGACGGGATTCGGCCTTCACCAGCCCAGTTTCTGTGACCAAACCTCTGACACCCGTCAGTGCACCTGCCCATGGCACTTCTAAAGAGGTAAAATAACAAAGTCATGCACAGAAAAGTCAGGACAAATTCTTTCTTTTTCTCCATTAAACAAGAAACGCATACAATGACTAAGATGGGTATTATTTCTACAACAAACAGACCTTTGGTTACACTTTTATATAATGTCCAGTTTTCACAATTACCTGCAACTTTTCCTTTAATAAAAGCCTAATTTGCTGCTTATTAATAGTTAATAAGGTAGTTGTTAAATTTAGGTATGAGGTAGGATTAAGGGATTTGAAATATGGTCATGCAGAGTAAGACTGTAATATGTGCTTTAGAAGTACTAATAAACAGCCGGTATGCTGGTAATATGCATGCTAGTTAATAGTGAGAATTGGTCCTTAAAATAAAGTGTTACCAGACCTTCTAAGTTCCTTTTAATCTTTTGCCAGTAAGGACCTAGTACCCAACATTCCCAGAAAATATGATTGTTGTTGGCTTCATTTCAAAGCAAATGCTTTCATAGAATCATTGTATAATTCAGCCATTTACAAAACACACAAACAGATGAAGATTGGTTGTAAAATGTTTACAACACAGATCTTCTCCGCACTTCAGTATTCTCTGTTATTCATCAAACAAACCTTATCATGTTTATCCATAGAAAAATATCAATAAAACACAGCTGCTTACCCAGCATTTTCTTATGTGTAACTCAGTTTCTCTCTCTCTCTCTCTCTCTCACTCACTCACTCACTCACTCACTCACTCACACTCTCTCTCTCTCTCTCTCTCTCGCTCTCTCTCCATAGCCGCCCTCCAGCACTACCCCTCCCATAGACATCACCCCCTCGCGGCTAAAGCTGATGCGGCGCAGCGCAGACCGTAAGAGTGAGTTCCTGCGTGGGCTAAAGGATGAGAGAAATGGGGATGTGAGTGACTGCCACAGCCCAGGAGCTCCAGCAGAGGTGCAGATGAGTTCATCTTTGATCTGTTGTATTTTAGGCTAATTAATTTTTGCATTATTTGCTCAGTTTAAGATTATCTAGAATTGGCTTATTAACAGATTTGGAGATTTCTTGCTTACATCAGTTACCAAATCCACCTACAGCTTTGTCAATAGATTTCAAATTATGTAAAAATAGATACATTGGTTATTGCTTATTCCCGTGATTTCAGTATGTTTAGCAAGGAAATTAACAGATTTGTTCAACCTTAAATTCATGTTTGCTGAGGTTTCATTTGTGGTTTATCTTTGTGTTTAGGGAGAGGGAAGTACCCCAGAACCAAAAGAGTTTGGAGAGAGTCATGAGAACGGCATCTCCCACTCTCTCAGTGACTCAGACCCAGAGCACTTATCCAGCTCTCTGGAGGCGGAACACAGGTCAGAGCGACCGCATACAAACACTTCAGCACATTCTCCTTCATCAGACACATATAAGCTCACTTCCAAATTCTGGTGAGCTGCCTACATGAGCGAATGCCTTCTAATAACTTAAAGGTATAGTCCTCCTAAACATGAAAAATCTGTCATCATTTACTCACATTCATGTTGTGCACAAAAGATGTTTTAAAGAATCTTGGTAACTAATAAAGTTTAGGTTCACATTGACTTGTATGGACAAAAATATAATGAAAGTCAATGGGAACTGAAACAAAACATTCTTTAAAATAGATTTTCAGGTCAACAGAAGAACAAAATGCATACAGATTTGAAAGAACATACGGTTAAGTAAATGATGACAGATTTTTCATTTTTGGGTGGACTATCCTTTTAAATGGTGTGCCTCAAGTGACTGATTTGGAAAGTTTTACATGGGCAGCAACGTCATGTATTATACAAATAGCATTTCTTATGCAGGAAGACAATTGAGTTTATGAGTTGCCTAATAGCATGTTGCTTAACTAGCACTGCAATATTCTAAGCATAAAGATACACTGGTTTAATTAACCTTTTCATCAATTTCAATTTGCTTTTTGGTCTTGTTTTTAAGATAAATTTATTTATCTTAATACAGTACATTTTAATGTTTTTAATTTTTTATTTTTAATGTTGTTTTTTTTGTTTTTGTTTTTTTTTTAAGTTTTTATTTAATTTAAGTTTGCTTAATTGCAAGTAAATTTCTCTCGGTTCCACCACATTGTATTTTAAATTAATTTCATTATGTGGGATATGTGCGACGACACCCTATAATTTTGACAAAACCAGTTATCTTTGATACATAACAGGCACGCTTATGGTGAAATGCTACCTCCATAGGCAACACACTACCTTCATACTCACACATGTGTATCCTCTTTGACAGGTTGCTGAAGGCAATGGGATGGCAAGAATACCCAGAAAATGATGACAATTTCCAGCCCCTCACTGAGGATGAACTTAAAGAGTTTCAAGCTAAAACTGAACAGGTATGGGAAATGTGTACATTGTTTATTCTTGATTTAAAATGAAGTGCATCCTGCACATTTATAGTCCATTTCCTTTGTGGCTGACTATAAGTGTTTGGTCTCAGATGAAGAAGATCGGTCTGGGACGTAACGGTGTGCTCTTGAAGCCACGTAGAGTGGCCCTGCTAACCTGGAGGAACACCCCTAACCCTGGCCTGGAAGAGGGCTCTGAGTCTGAGACGAGCAGTAGCAGCCAGACCTCCGATGACGATGATACCTAATGTGGCTTTAAACACCCCTCCCACATTTCCTTTTCTCTCTTTCACTTATTCTGTCTCCTCCATCACACCCATTTGTTTCAAACTAAAAGAAGAAGAGAGAAAAGATTCTTTTCATGGACAAGGAACATCGGTCATATCCCAGGCGGAGAGAAAAAGAATTCACTTGTCAGCTCGTAGGCAGTGTCTTTTTGTTTGATTTGTTTTTTTTTTTTTTTTTTTCCCCTCTATAGCTCCTTGTCTGCATTTTGTTCTTTATCCTGAACTAGAAATGTCAAAGAAAGCCACACACACACCCTCCACCTGATCTTTTTTGTTTTTGCTTGGGAAGAAAAGACTAATTCATAATAACACCAATTATAACCGTGATTTAACGTGAAATATGACATTGTCTGAATGTTCTATAAAATGGCTTTGACACCTTTCTAAATTTTTTTTTTGTTTGTTTGTTTGTTTTTTTTTTCCTTTTCGCGAAAACAATTTGTAGCATTAGTGTTAAGATGAAACAATCATTGTGAGCCGCTGACTGCGACATTGTTCCCAGTCCCTCATCGAAATGAACTCAAGCCAGTCATCCCTGCAGCAAGGAAGAACTAAAGCAACACTGAATGGACTGTCACATGCAGTCTGGCAGCTAGAACATCAGTCCATTTCTGGCTCCAGTTCCAGCAAAACTGCTCATTTTCTCTCTTTCATTCTGCAGAACCATACTAATATACCTGATTTCATATGTCTGCCAAGTACACATGTGAGAAAACCTTAAAGGATGTTTAAAAGTTAGATTTGAAACCCAGCTTGCGGAAGAGTTTGTCAGGAACTGGTTTTTGAATAAAGGTAACGTTTGGATGGAAGGGTCTATGTTTTATATGTTGCGTTCTGGGAAGCCAGGCGAACATACAGATGTTCAGTTCACTGAGGTTGAGTTATGTTTAGTTCAGAAAAATATACATAAACATACTGTTTTCTCTCTTGCTCATATATGGTGTAAAACAGTTTTTCCCCTTAACTTAAAAGCTGTTTGATTTAAACCATATTGAAATGCTGAACATTTCAGAGTTACTCTATAAAAAGCATTTTCATGCTTACAGAAATAATGCTGTGGCAATCATTTTCAATAGCTTTACATTCATTGCATGTAGATTGATCAGGGGTATTCAACAAACACAAAGGTCTGATGAACTTATTCTCTCACAAAGCCCTAATAAAATCTACCCAATGGAATAGAAAGCATTAAACATTATTGGGTTTATGTAATGTTTACAATGCAGGAATTGATCTGAGCTGTCTATGGTTTGTAATGACTGTGAAATTTGTTTGAGCGATTCAGTAAGACGGCTTGCACACTTTGTTCTGCTTTCTTGTTCTTTAAACAGTTAATTTGAGGTTCATTTTGGGTGCCGAGTTCTATCCCTGCTGCTGGCAGTGAAGTAGAGATCCATCTTTAAAAGTTCTTTATTTCATGAGGGACTGCTGGTGTAAATTGTGCATCTCCTTTTTTGTACCTTGTTTTTGCTGATAGGGTATAAAAATTGCTTTATCACAGATTTAAGTTTCTTAATTTTGGTACAGCTGTAAAAATTCCCACATAAATAGTTTTCTTTTGTTTTTTTCTTTTGTTTGCATTATATTGTTTCTGCAGCCTTGATATTCAGGGTGGATTGTAAAAAATATAATAAAAATTGTGAGTTTTGGAAGATTAAGATTATTTTGATAACATTATTTGCAGATTTGAGAAGATAAAAGGTGTCATGTATGGGTTTATCTGTATGAGACGAAGCAGACGTAAACTACTGCATCATAATGAAAGATCGGAGAAAAAAATTGTAATAAATATTTTGCATCAGTTTGCCAAACATGTCCAGGCTTTCGTTTTCTGCTGAAACACTTGGGAAACATTCATGTTTTAGGAGGGCAAATGGTAAAATATGCAGGCAAAGGAAAAAATAAGCATAAAAACATTGAAGGGTTGGATTCCTCTTGCTCTAACCTCCATTCTTCACCACTCCCTTTTACCAAGGTGATTGTAACCAACAAACAAAACTTCAGTCAACAAATGCACTACATAAAAGTTAAGGCAGACATTCTATAAAAGGTATATTTCTATTTTTTAAGAATCAGTCCAGTTTAGAGTTTAAATAGGAAAAAGTTGCTAAATTAATAAAAATAATTGCTGGAGAGATAGAAGGGTTGGGGGAGTTAATTTGTCGGAACTGTAAGATGGCATTCCATTCTACTAAACTCTTGGATCAACACAAAGCCTAATTCTGCATTGGCACAGACCTAAAAGACCCAATAGCTTTATGGAGACAAAAGGGATTCAATCAAACGGAAAAAGCAGCTGTGAAGACGGTGCATCCTACAAAGGCAAGGGCACCTGATTTAATTGTTGTAAGTAGTTGAATGCTATTTAATTATTCCAAAAACCTGCAGTTAAACAATGTATTAATAAAATATATTGTATATTTTAAAAAAATATATAAACATTTCATTCTGTCCTATATATCTTAATACATTACCATTCAAAAGTTTGGGGTCGGTAAGATATTTATGAAAGAAATTAGTAGTTTTATTTAGCAAGGATGAATTATATTAAATTTGACTAGAGTAATGGCTGCTAAAAATTCAGCTTTGCCATCACAGCAATAAATTAAATAAATAGATTCAAACAGTTATTTTAAATTGTAATGTAAATTATAATATTTTACATTAATTTAATTTATTTGATCAAATATTGATGTCTTGCTTTAAGATAAAAAAAAAATAAAAATAAAAAATAAAAAACATATCTACCCGAAACTTCTGATTAGTAATCAAAGTAACACTGTTAGTGGGATTAAAAATGTTTCTTGTTCCATTGGCCAGCTGAAGAAACAGAGAAATCATCAAGTGGATGAGAAAAAGAGTGCACAGGACAAACCAAAGGACAATTTGTCAGATAATACTCTAAATAAACTCTAAATAAACTCACTGAAGAGGTACAGGACCACATACAAAGATAATAAATCTGGTTCAAATTGTTTTCTATTATAGTTTCAAAAACTCAGGATGTCGTTTGAACAAAACCGGCCCAGAAGACAGACAGAGGTTGGTTTGATATATATATAAAAAAAAACTCTTTTAAAAAAAAAGTTTTTTAATGTGAATATTGTGTTTGCATGTGGTATTATGTGTTTTGGACATTGGGTAAGTGTTCTTCAGGCATCTGAGGAGCAGACCTCACTCCAGCAGAGAGCTGCAGAGACTGGCTGAGATCAGGGCACGCAACCATCAGCTGGAGAAGCAGAGAGAAGGTAAGCTTCTCCTAGATCTATTATATAATAAGAATGAGATATATCTATTTGCAGTTAGTAACAATAATTATTATAGAGTTTATTTTTGTTGGAATGTATAAAACAGTTTTCAACTGCTAGCACTTTTTTGCACTTTTTTTTAAAATAATGTATTTATTTCAGAAATAGAAGAGCGGCTTGCTGAGCTGGCAGGATGGGAGAGGACAGCTCATCTTGAGGAAGTCCTGCAAGAACTGAAGTATCAGGAACAGATGAACGAGGAGGTTCTGCATCAGCTCAGCTCTCACATCAACTCAATGAAAGGGTAAGAGAAAGTGGAGGGAAACAGGAAGTGTGCAGAGAAGCTATAAATCACTTTATGCATGTTTTTACTGTGCTGATGTTGTAGGCCCAGTCCAAATGAAGTCCCCTCTAACCTACCAGAGGAAAAGAAGACACAACATGTTACTTTTGACTTGATCTCTTCTGTGGATGGACCTCTCTCTGCTCAGATAAGGTTGGGTTTTATAAGGTCACCAGTATACCCTAACAACAATTTAGTGACACCTTAGCAACCATTCAGAACACTCCAGCATTGTGGTGCACTTGTTTTGAAACAGAGCTCTGCGTCTGGCATACATGCAGTCTGGTGGTTCTGGCCCATATGCATGACCTTCAAGCAGAGGCTCTTACACTGGAGCAGGCAAAACATAGAGCTGAACCCAAGACAAAAGGAAGAAGCGAGTAGTACCATCATTGAACTGTGGCTGTGAAAAATATTTGGACATTTAAAATACCATTTAAAAGTTTGGGCTCAGTAAGACTGTCTTTAATAATTTAATTTAATTTAATTTAATTTTTGTTCAAAGAAAATAATACTTTTTTCAGTGAGGGTTTATTAAATTGATCAAAAGTGATTTCAAATAAAAGCTTTATATTCATCAAAGAATCCTGAAAAAAGCAGCACAACATTGATAATAATATTTCTTGAGCACCAAATCAGCAAATTATAATAATTTCTGAAAGAACATTTGACACTGAAGTGCCATCACAGGAATAAATTTACTTTTACTTTTACTTTTAGTCATTTAGCAGAATGAATTTAGCAGGAATAAATTACATTTTGAAATATATTCAAATAGAAAACAGTTACATTAAAAAGTAATAATATTACTGATTTTACTGTATTTTGTATTTGTATCAAATAAATGCATCCTTGGTAGACATTGACTTCTTTCAAAAATCTTGAAATTATTACCCCAAACAGACACTACTGTTGTTTGTCAGCTTGAAAATGGCCAAACGGTCTTAATTTTGAACAATGTGTTACAGTTTATAATTAATCCTATGACGTTCATAAATTTTGAAGTATTGCTTAAGTGTCTGAATAATTTTTGGGGTCATTGTACACTATTCTTTCAAGCCCCAGGGTCATATCTTGTTTTTGTCCCACCAGGGATGACGTCTCCTCACAGAATGTTGGACCCTGATATTCTTGCTGTGGAGCAGGAGAACCAAAGGCTTGAGGAAGTAATCTTCAGATCTGACATTTTGAGTATGACAAAGTGATGTTCAACATTTGATAGCATTATATTTGGTATTATTTAAATTATATATATTATTTGAATATTTGAATGAATATTTTTTGGATCAGGGCTCATTGATATCCAGAAAGACCACATCCATCAAATGGCTAGCCTCCAAGCTGAGATCGCCTTTTTAACCCTGCTCTGCCACTGGTGAGCCAAAGCTTCAGTCATTTTAATGTGATAATATTTAAAAAATGCACAAAATTCTCTTTGAGTGATAGTGAGAATGAAGGATGATATGGTGTATTTTGTATTTACCAATACTGCAGGATCAGAGTTCAGAACAGCATTTGTTGATGGGTTCCCATGTAACTGATCCGATGGCAACTCTTGGTCCTGCTCCTTATGATCCTGTGTAAAACACATTTTCACTTCATCCTCTCTTGATTTGTTTTTCTTTTCTCATTTAGTCCTTATAGATGCATGTACATGTCTCACTAAATATATCACAGTATGACTCAAATTTAGTCATTGAATGTGTGTGTACAGGGATGGCTTTGTGATATTCTATGACCTGGTGATGGGCGTTGAAGCTACTTTGAGATCAATGCGTTTATTGGCAGGGTTATATTTTAATGGACAGAATTTTGGACAGACCACCCCAATGCCACCTGTGCAGTGCCAGCCTGCAGGACCATTACTGTCCACCAAGAGTCCTGGAAACTATGCCATACTGGCTGTTAAGCAACCTGTGCCAAGGTAGTTTGGTTCAGACATAAATACGGACACAGAGCTGGTATGTGTTCATGCTACTGAATTTGTGCTTCATTTCAGAGTACAAGCATCTCCAGATCTATCTTTGGTCATAGAGATCCAGACTTCACAAGGTCTGGATTTGTTAAACCATGAAACTGGGGGCTTGGTGACTTCTGGCTGGGCTAAGCTTGATCTTTTTGACCAGCACAACCAAGTTCACAATGGTCACTGGAGGCTTGCCTTCCACTCTCTCCCAGTTCAAGCATCCTTAAGTCCAGCTCATCTTAATTCTCTGCCACATGTTCACCAAATAATAAGAGCTAAAAGTCTCAACTAGGTTAAATGTCCAACAGGAGTTCTAATTTAACTCAATACTGTTATTTTTTTTTTCTTTCTAAGATGGGTAACATGGAACATTGTCTGCGGGTAGCAAATGCTCATGATGGAGATGTACAGACCCTTGAAAAGATTGACCCCAACAACACCAACCAATATAAGTATACCACAGTATGCAAAATATTTATCAAGATATCTTAAGATGCTTTTTAATTGAAATGTTTGCAAAGCTTTTGGTAAGCCTACAGCATCAAATGTCTTGTTTAGGTGGCCTCAAACACCATCCTGGCAAACCAAGAACCTTGTACTACATTGCAACCCTCATCCAATCCATTACCTTCATCACTGCCACAGACAGATCATGTGGAAGAGACCAGTTTAAACTAAATTTGATAACCATACAAATAAAGCCGGTGTTGTAAATGTAAACAATTTTTCAAGTGACCACAAACATTTTTGTCTTACATCTGTTAAGAACTGTGTTTTAAGATATTCGTTACTTGTCTTTTACATCATGTACAAGCTTTTTTGGCTTCCCACTGATTAAGCAAAAATTTCCAGTGAAAGCTTTATAAGGGTCACACTAAATCAAAAATACTTGTAACACATCGCCGCTAATATTATTGCCATTATTATCTCATCATGGGAGTGCACAAGTTTCTCCCCATTGAATTTCCATGATTCCACTGGAGCTCTGGCTGTATTTGAAGCGGAACATTCTTAAAACAAAAAGGTAATAATTGAAAGCCACATTCACATATGCAAATATCCTTTATTGAAAGTTTACTACAATTATACAAAAATTGGACAGACAAAGAAAATGGGTTATTTACAAAAAGAGAAAAGTTGTTCATGGAGAGTATATGAGGCAGGCATGCTCTGCTGGTTGGAAGGTAAGTGGTCAATCAGAAGATGCCCATCACGCTGACGTCTCCACAGAGGAAGAACTGGCTGGCTGCAAGAGAAAAATGAAAATATTAAAACAAAGACAGCAAAGGAACATTGTTCAAAATACAAGTTTAAGCACTAATGCTTGACAAATGATGAAACTCCAGCTGCAATACTCCAACCAATTCCATTAGCCCAGCCAGTCAACCAATATTCAGATAAAGCAAACATCCTCCAAGACAGGATTTTGCTAGTATGTGTAAAAACATATCCAGCCCAATCGGTCATCTCAAGTTTTGTTTGACCCTTGTATTCTAACAAGGTTACGCCACCAATATTTTAGAATCCAATGAACCTCACAATTCTCAATTCCAATCTCAATATCACAAAAACAACACTACACTAACATGAAGTTCAAACATTAAAGAAAACGGTCAGTTAAAAAAATAAATAAATAAAATAAAATAAAATAAAATAAAAAGATACACAAATTGAACAGTGCTTTAAGCTTCAGATAGGTCTAACATTAGTATTCAATTAAAGAAATGGGCTATGACAAACTAAAACCAATGTAAATTAAAACGCTGCATAATCCTCACTGTATGACAAATACTCACGATTTCTAAAACTACAGTTATTCAATCAGAAGCAGTGAGTGACTTTTCCCTTTTGTTTGATCAACATTAACAACAGCAGCAGGTATTTTAAGTTGCGGTCATTTTATGATCCAATGTATAGATTCAATATACTGGCATATCAGTTTTTTTTTTTCTGTTTACATGTTTGTGTGAATACTTGCCAACAGACTGATAATTGGGAGTATATTTGCACAAGATGCAAAAGAGAACTTGCGTGCTTTGCGCACAAAGAGTCAAACAGTGCTCAACCACAGAGCTAGTTCACAGCTTCTTCCTTTTGAATATTAAAATTGACTTAACATGTGAAAATGACTTGTGATGATGCTTCAGTGACATTGAATTGTCAGCTGTCCTAAGCATCTTTTACGTTGGCCCTGGGCCATCAAACTCCTTATTGTCAAGCCCTGTGACTGTATTAGAGGAAACAGCAAGTCTATCAACTCGCCTCCTGCTCCATTTTCTCCTGGACTCCATTGCCGTTGTGGGCGGAGTCATCACTGCCATTAACTGAGGTCTCTGGTTTAGTCTTTTTAGCATCACTGTCCTTTTTTGGACTCTCCTCGTCTGGTTTCCTCTGTGCAGGAATAAAGCAGGACAGAACACGTACTTATTTTTTGCGCTAAATACCTAGTGTCTACATGCTACTCAAGCACACATGGCCACTTCAACACCATGCCACAACTACAATATGCCAAGCCACAATAATGAAGCACAAACACCACAGAAGCACCAAAGAGCAACACCACATCTAATCTAGTTGGCAAATTCAGCTCTTGATCCAGCATGCAAAATTCACCTCAACTAAGGGAAGGTAGCAATGCAGTTGCCCCTTTAGGGGCAGACTACCCTCATTCACTGCAGATGTAATGCACTTTGAAGCATGCTAGTTTCCCCCCCAAACCCTCCACCCTCAGGTCTACTGCAAAGGTTAAATTACACTTCAGTGGAAAGATACTCACCTTTTTGCGGACAAGGTGAGAAATGTCAGATGCAGATTTTGAGGAAGAGGCACCATCAGCTGGCCTCACAGGAATCTGAAAAAACACACAACAGGTATTTTAAAGGTGGCACAATGCGTTATAGGTTTAAAGTACCCTTAAAGAGGATAAATGCCCCTTAGAGCTTTGTTTGAAATATTCAAAATGAGGATGGGCACATTATAGGAAAAGTTATGGCCTGTTTAAGAAACTGTAACAGAGTATCAACCATCCTTAATGTTAAAGGGGTCATATGACGTTGCTAAAAAGAACATTGTGTATTTGGTGTAATGCAATGCGTTCATGCAGTTTAAGGTTCAAAAAACACATTTTCCTCATACTGTACATTATTGTTGCTCCTCTATGCTCCGCCTTTCTGAAACGTGTCGATTTTTACAAAGCTCATTGTTCTGAGAAGCAAGGCGTGCTCTGATTGGCCAGCTATCCAGTGCGTTGTGATTGGCCAAATACCTCAAGCGTGAGACGGAAATGTTACACCCCTTACCGTACTGTGATGCCGTGTCCCGGCGTGATGACACAAAAACAATAAAACCCATTACAAACGAGGCATTTGTTGCATCCAGTGGGGACATAATTACTGATTATAATGACTTATACTGTCTTATTACGCATCGCGTAAACATTACCATGTCTGCATTTGTGATCAGAGAAACGACAAAAACACTACTCTACACTGCTCAAAACTCGCATTTGAATCAGTAGCAGAAACATACTTACAGGCTGTGAGTCAGAAGCGTCAGACTGTCCTTGCAAAGTTGGAATTGCCCCACTTTATAGAAACAGTCTTTGTGCAAGCCAGCATTGTAGGCTACTCTACCAGGTTCAGGAAATAGTCCTCTGTAAAATGTGCTGTACACAGTCTAATATTTGGGTTGAACAGTTCTAGAACAGTGTTGTAAATACAATTTAACCACTGATTTCTAGTTGTGTCCTCTCTTGGAAGCCCAAACAAAGTAGTAAACACAGTGTCTCCAGGACATGGCGCCGGCGCCAGCAACAATACTACGGCGAGAATAAAAGTCCCGCCCTCTTTCTCTGCATATACGTTTGGCCGGTGTTTTGCAAATCTCCCCACACCGTGGCGTAGAGATGTGGGGGCGTGATTGAACGAGTCGTTTTAGGGGGCGTGACAGAGTCTCTCTTTGGAATTTCTCTTTGGTTTTGAGACTTTAGTCTTTGCAACTTCAGGGATCTTATCTATGCACAAACAGCTTGTAACACTCCAAAGAGACAGGAAAACTTGAAATCGCATCATATGACCCCTTTAATTGAGGTAACCTTAAGCATACACATACCTGACTAGCAATAGATGAGGATGGGCCACCATTTTCAGCTGGGAATGCAGATGAAGTGGATGCTCCTGCCTGTAACAAACAAAATTTCAAACTATACATTATTGCCTCTTTAGCCATCTTTGGTGCATCCTGGATGATCCACATGCCCAACTTAATCTCAACTTTGTGTTCTAAGAGCAATGCTAGGGGTGTATGACAACAGTACCATATTCAATAAATGTATAATTAAAGCTGATAACAGATTTGCCATCGGCCACTGCAAAGCACTGAACAATGAATAACATGCTTCATGCATTTGCATACCCTAACACAACTCACAAGAGTCTGATGGATAGCCTCGGATGCTGCAGCAGCCGTCCTCTGGCTCTCCTTGGCATCTTCAATCTTCTCAGTGATTTCTGGCAGTAACTGTTTCAACTCCTCAAGCTCATTCTTCTCCTCCTTTGCTGCCTCTGCACCTTCCGCCTTGTCAATTACCTCCTGAAGCATAGCTGGAGGAAGAGTGATGTGGAAATCAATTGAGAGTACCATGTTTACTCTTAGCAACTATCAGCAAGCAAATCCTCAGTTAAAACACAAGAGGACTGACAAAAGCTCACTGTAAAAATGTTCCTACCAAGACGGCTCTCAATGACTTTGATAGAATTGGAGAAGTGCTCAATGGCTTGGCTGTACTGGGCTGTGTAGCTGTAAGTTGTGCCCAACTGGTAATGAGTCTCAGCCAGAAGACGACTATGAGAGGGAAGGTGTTTCAGCTGCAAGGTTAAACACTCACTGAAGTCCTCCAGAGCCTGGCTGTAGTTACCTACATAAAACAAAACAGAGAGACTAGTTAATAAAGAGTGACGAATGACTAGTGAAGAATTACTTTAATTTTACAGCAGCCTGTGACAAAAAAAAAAAAAAGTCCTTAAAAAGGAAGTCACACTGTCATCTACACCACATACACACCTGATTCAGCTCCAACTTCTCCAAGTTTCAGGTAAATCTGTGCTGCCATTAGCTGATCTTCTTTGCTGTCTTTTCTACAAAAAAAAAAAAAGACGTGTTTTTCTAAACCAAGCTTGAGTAAATGCATAGTTAAAATAACTCAAAAAGATATGTAATAAAAGGCATACCTTTTATAAATCACCTTTGCAACCTCAAGCATCTCCCAGGCCAACTGCAGGTTTCCAACTTCATCCTCCTCACTCTCCTAAAAGCACAAAGGACACAATGATAAACCAGTACATTCCTGTCGCCAACTGTGTGCTTTATAATCAGACAACAAAAGACAAATTCAAAAATCACTCACTGCTCGACTAAAGGACTTTTGTAGCTTTAATAAGAAACAAAGGAAGTTTAATTCTTACAGTGAAGACTATGCGGTTTTATTTTACATTAGGTTACTCAGTTTCTCTAGTAGGATGTTAACTGAATAGCTAAACTTGCATTAAAAAAAAAAAATAATAAAAATAAAAACCTTAAAGCGCAGTTTGTTTTATTTGTATCTTTTTAATCTATTCTTTTGCTTTATTACTGGCATTGTATTCCTTTTTGTATTTTTATTACTGGCAGTTTAATTATTTTGAGGACCTTTTTTGTTGTTTTTTTTTTTTTTAAAACTAATATTAGTTAGTCTTGTATTCTGCTGTGGTATTGAGAATTGTGACATGTCGCTGATCTCTAAAATGTAGAGGTCATTGCAACCTTATTTACAGAAAACATATGATATATACATATCACTATTTTTAAATAAATCTTTCATATAAAGTTTTGGTCATATGGCCCACTAATAATTGTTTTAAATAATCGTGATTACAATATTGACCAAAATAATCGTGATTATGATTTGTCAATCGAGCAGCCCTACCTTATCCTTTGTTTCACCCTCTGTGTCCTCGTCCTCATCTTCATCATCATCATCATCATCATCATCATCATCTAAAACATAAAAGATGTTAACTCACTGACATTGACCTAATGTGAAAACCCATCACCTTGGACACCCTTAGTGACACTGCAGCTTAAAATCTAAATACTCTATGGATTCAGTTTTTAGAAGATTCACCAGGTGAAATTTAGCAAAGGTATTTAATATGCAAATCTCGTGCTCCCCAGACTCCATCATGCTTCACTACCTCCTCCATCCTCTTCCATGGGTTCTTCATTCTCTTCACTTCCATTTTTCTCCTCATCACCCTTTTCATCTTTCTCAGCCTTTTCAGTTACTCCATTTGACACGGTGACATCTTCCTTTTTAGAAGCACTTTCATCCACACCTTCTGACTTTTCAGCATCTTTTTCTGCAGGTTTCTCATTTTCAGCAGGTTTCTCCTCATGTTCAGCTCGTTTCTTCTCATCTTCAGCAAGTTTCTCATTTTCAGTAGGTTTTGCCTCGGGTTCAGCTGGTTTCTCAGTTTTTGGTGATGCTGCATCCCCTTCCTTTGGTGCTTCAACCTTCTCCTGCTTCTCCTTAAGTTCCTCTTGGTTTTTCTGCTCACCTTCCCCCACCTCTTTTTCTATCCCTGACTGAGTTTTGTCATCTGACATGGCATCATAAACCTGTGCTCGAAGCTCATCTCTGGTTTCCTCTGCATCATAGTACAAACGGAGGGATATTTCTAGGTTACAGTTAAGAGTCCCTCTTAATCGGAATCAAGTTTAAAAGTTACGCTTTTTGTCAATATGTGCTGGTTAATCTGGTGGTTATTCGGAAACATCCTTTTTGCAGATGTGATGTCAAGCCTTGAACATGTAAGAAAAACAAAATGAGCTATTTTAACTGACAAAACACTTAATACAAACCATCCAAGTTGTCAGCGCTTTCAATCTTGGAGTCATTCTGTTTCTCGCCCTCCTCAGAGGATTCTTCTGGGACTCCCTCTAAAGCATTACCGAGCACTGTATTCTCCATTCTACAGTAGTATTAAAAAACAACAAAAGTTAGAAAAAAACAATACACTTTTTTATAAATTTATTAAAAACTCTAATCCAGATACCTGGCAAGCTCCAGAAGGGCTTTCCCACACAAGAAAAAAGCTTCACCACATTCATCAGCAGTGTCTCCATACTTTTCAGCTCTTAAAAGGGAAAATGGGTTACACATTATGCATGCATGCATGTGTGTATATATATATATATATATATATATATATATATATATATATATATATATATATATATATATATATATATATATATATATATATATATATATATATAAAGCATAATATTAAAAAGTGTATTCATTCAAACAGACGGCAGACACCACAAATTTCCTTTACATAACACATATGCATTACAATATTCCTTCACTACTCACAGCATGGCACAAGCCTCCTGGAAAACACTGACTGCAGACACAACATCACCCATCACTAAGTGCCGGTTGCCTGTGCCAATCAGCTTCTTTGCTTCCTCAGAAACATCGACGGAGCTGCAAGAGTTAACGAAAATGTGAGTGTAACGAAACGCAATACTTATTTTATTGAACTGAGCAGTTTTAATAAAACGATGCCCAGATATCAACTCACCTGTCTGCAGCGCTTGACGAGCAAGGTTTCTCCTCCATACTGTACAGATAAACACCACAAAAATATAGTCATACATTATTAAAATGACTTGCTTTGTCTGAAGAATAAGTCCAATGTGAGTAAAACTTAACTAAAGTTCGCTTCAGAAGTTCACGTGCGAAGGACCAAAGTTAGCTCGATGCTACTCTGACTGTTACTTCTTGACAGAGTGTCAACATCTACACGCGTAACTTATATGGCTAACATCAAGTGTCAGAGTTTAATGTCAGTATAATCCCAAAGTGTGCAATTTAAAGTGTTATTCGTGTTACCGCCACCTTTCAAACTTAACGCTCGACTTCGGCGCCTGTGCAGCCATTTCAATGCAGCGCCAAGCTCACTGACGGGCCATTCACCACCGCGTCAACAGAGCGGGAATTTCCTCCTTTAGGATATAAACAAGCTGACCGTTCATATTAAACCCTCTCCCGCCAAACACAACACGTTAACGGGAATCAACGGTGATGCCATCCCGTCGTGTGCGACGATGTCCTGGCGCGGGAGAAAAGCGAAGAGCAGCAGGAGCGCGAGACACTTTAACTGACTGCAGCTTTATCAAACGAAACCAGCCAAAAACCTCTCACTCTGGACTTCCTTTAACTTATCTGCTTAACGTTACTTCCTAGGCTTGGGAGCGCACTTAACTTAAAAAATGGTATTTTACCTTTCGGCAGTTGAAGCAGCTGCTGTTTCCTCGGGCATTTTAGTGCGTTAAATAAACTAAGGTGTAGTGTGCTGTTTGTGAAGCTGCTCCTGAATTAGTCTTTGTTGGCGCCTTTAAATACGGATACAAGTCGTACTTCCGCTGAACTACGACCCTGTCACAAAAACGCGGGAGAATAAATTTAAAGGGCAAGTAACCATATTCCGCTGCTGCTAAAGCCACGGAACTATGTAAGATTGTATGTTTATCTAGAATTTGTGAGACTCATAAAAATATTCCTTATATTTAAATATTATTTATATGAAATCATATTTATAAAATTAAAACAGACTTTATTCAGTTTCTTATTTAAAGCTGCAGTCCGTAAGTTTTGCCTCTTTGTCGCCATCTCTGTTTAAAAACCTGGAATTGCAGTTCCTTGCGGAATTATTTTTATTGCGTGGGTTGTACTCTGGCGCGGCTCCAGCGCGGATGAATCTAATGTTTTGAAGTGAATGTGTGGCTGTCAGTCACCGCACTATATGTGAAACCCGTAGTAATCACAGATTCTAGAGCCCGATTCGGACGGTAATTGTTTCTCATATGGACGTCTGTAAAAATAAATTTACATATGACCTCAGTGATAAAACTCATGGATTTGGATGGCGATTTATTCACAGTTCTGTGATCCTACGAACGCGCTGCTCACGTGGCCATTCACATGATTGCTGAAAATAAAATGAATTTTATTTACAAATTTATTCTTATAATTGTATAAAATGTATTCTTATCCAAGCATATTTTATAATATATAATCCTATTTATTATTTGATTATTTCAATCTCCTGATTAAAAATAGAAAAATAGACGCGCTATAGTTGTATATAATTATACACATTATATATCTGTTTATAATACACATTTTAAAATTGTATTGCATACCTGCGGCTGTCATAATAAAGACCCATTTCGATGTTTAAGTGCTTTTCTTCTCTTTCTGCTCTCACTCGCTGTGGTGGAGCAGTTATGAAGTATTGTTCTTTTAAATACTTTCCAGCATTTCAGAAATAAATATGTATGCAAATTACACCGAAGTATAACCTTACCTCTTAAATGTTTGGGAGTGCTCAAAAAAGGGTTTAAACACTGAATTTTGAATCGTGGGGTGGTCAGAGAAAAACACCGACATCCTGGATTCGGACGGCATTAAAATCACCTGTAAATGGTGAAAATTACGTCCCCCTGAGAAACAATTACCGTCCGAATAGGGTTTAGGAATATATGACCCAAATAAGAATTTTCACCGTATATTGCCATCTGAACAAGTAACAAGTCTGCCATGCTTGTTCTGAACAACTGAGGAAAAAGCATTACAATAAATCGCGCTACCAATGGTGATTTAATCTAACGATTGATTAACGTTAGCTCATATCACATCTAACCGTGCAAATTATTATTGTTATACTTTATTCTCAAATTATTAATGTTAACAACATCAGCATTGCGTTAATACGTGTATAGTCTGTATTAGCCTGTAGATTTTAATTTCTGTACAGTCTAATCTCTAATTGTCACACCATTCGAATTTCATATTACTATATATTCATATACTATCTATTTAATAAACTATGCTCCCTTTGACTGGTTGTCTTTAAAATTCAAATGCTGTGTAGCTGTAATCAGTAGCACATTTAAAACTGTAATATAGTCATTCACACGTGTTTCATATAATCCTTTCTGGATTACAATCCGCCATCAAAATGATTTTTTGACATTTAATTATTGTAGCTGCTGTGAGAAAAAGCTATAAACGTGTCATCACCTGCAGGATCCTCACAATGCGAGATTTCATTTCATTTATTTAATCAGGGACAATGCACATTAATAATACATACAATATGTAAAAATGCACCAGATTTAGCCAACACTGGCTTATTTTCATCTGTGGTCCCTTTTGGGTGGTAATTTAGTATGCTAGATAACAAGCATACTAGCCGGGACAACTTCATGTTTACAGACGTGACGTAATGACGCAATGCCATGCTTGAATTTCCCGCGAAAAATTAATACATTTTAAATATTTTAATTATATACAGTGCCACTTGAAAGTTTGTGAAACCCTTGCACAATCTGTGAAAATGTCATTTTAACAAAAGAGAGATCATACAAAATGCATGTTATTTTTTTATTTAGTACTGTCCTGAGTAAGATATTTTACATAAAAGATGTTTACATTTAGTCCACAAGACAAAAAAAGAAAATTATTAAAATAACCCCATGCAAAAGTTTGTGAACCGTTGGTTCTTAATACTGTGTGTGGTTACCTGGATGATCCACGACTGTTTTTTTGTTTTGTGATGGTTGTTCATGAGTCCCTTGTTTGTTCTGAACAGTTAAACTGAGCACTGTTCTTCAGAAAAATCCTCCATGTCCTGCAAAATCTTCAGGTTTCCAGCATCTTTTGCATATTTGAACCCTTTCCAGCAGTGACTGTATGATTTTGAGATCCATCTTTTCACACGGAGGACAATTGAGGGACTCAAACAAAACTATTAAAAAAATAAATAAAAAAAAAATAATTCAAACATTCACTGAAGGAAACACGATGCATTAAGAGCCAGGGGGTGAAAACTTTTGAACAGGATGAAATGTCAAAAATCCATTTAGTACTGCCCTTTGGAAGCAACAGAAGATACTTGCATGTTTCCCGGAAAACAAATTAAGTACAATTTACCTTGATCTTCAAATTCAAAAAGTTTCCACCCCACGGCTCTTAATGCATCGCATTTCCTTCACGACCATCAGTGAATGTTTGAACCTTTTCTAATAGCTGTGTTTGAGTCCCTCAATTGTCCTCAGTGTGAAAAGATGGATCTCAAAATCATAGTCACTGCTGGAAAGGGTTCAAATATGCAAAAGATGCTGGAAACCTGAAGATTTTGCAGGACATGGAGGATTTTTCTGAAGAACAGTGCTCAGTTTAACTGTTCAGAACAAACAAGGGACTCATGAACAGCCATCACAAAAAAAAAAAAAAAAAAAAAAAAAAAAAAGTCGTGGATCATCCAGGTAACCACACACAGTATTAAGAACCAACGGTTCACAAACTTTTGCATGGGGTTATTTTAATTTTCAGTTTTTTTTTTTTTTTGGGCTTGTGGACTAAATGTAAACATCTTGTGTAAAATCTTACTCAGGACAGTACTAATTAAATAACATGCATTTTGTATGATCTCTTTTGTTAAAATTACTCATTTTCACATATGCTGCAAGAGGTTCACAAACTTTCAAGTGGCACTGTATATACACTTTTTGCATTATGGTAATTAGAATCTAATTAATCGACAAATAATGTCAAAATAACTTAGGGGTCTTAATGTTTTATTTTTAAAATGTAAATTTGTTCTTTTAAAAGTGATAATCAAGACATTCGACAAGTTTAATAAAATTCACCCTTAATCATTGTGAATGCATTTAAAACCAGCCCTTTTTCATTAAGTATTATTCCACAAAAAAAAAAAAAAAAAAAAAAAAAAAAAAAAAAAAAAAAATTATATTGAGCACATTTCAATATGTAACAAATGTTTTATTGTGTTTAGAAGTATACAGAGTAGTGAATGGACATTGGTTCCAAGGCACAGAAATCACACAGAAGTGTGTATTAATAGGGGTCATTAAAAGGGTAGTGAGGATGTCCTGCATCCCGGGGGACAGACTTACCATCAACCTACAAAAACAGATGCAACAACATACTCAATAGCGAACACTCAGTGCACGAAAAAAAAAAAAAAAAAAAAGAAATAAAAATAATAAAAACCAGCTTCAACATTTAATTTTACAGTAACCTCTTTGTTAGTGGCCATGTAAAATTTAGTGTTATGTTGTATGAGGTGGCTTACAGTAATGGTTGGCACAATGTAACGCCAGCCTCTGTGCAGTGCTGTCACTTGAATCATTTCCTCAGGTTCAAGAGTGAATTCAAACACCTGTAAATGAGCAGAGCAAATGTATTGCATTGTTACAATACATGGTCATAAACTCTAGAACATGAAGGAATAAAAACCATGCAGAAACCTGGATATTCTCTTTGATCCGAGACTGTGTAATGCTCTTTGGGATAGTCACTACTCCTCGTTGAGTTTGCCACCTACCAAAATATCAGTGAAGAAATACTATGCAACAATCAGTGAGGAAACACCACATACAACTAGTGCAAAAGCCTGAATTTACCTGATGATAATTTGTGCAGGAGTCTTGTTGTATTTCTTGGCAAGTGCAGAAATGGCTGGTTCCTGCAACAGCACAGGCTCTTCTGGATGCTTCCAGGCTCGGTCAGGAGATCCTAGCGGACTGTAGGCGGTCATCACTAAACCCCTATCCCGGCAGTGAGCCAACAGCTCAACCTGTGCAAGGTATGGATGGGACTCCACCTGCAAAACACTGTTGTTACTCTACAAACTGATATAATAGACCAGTGGTTCCCAACCACGTTCCTGGAGGCCCCCCAACACTGCATGTTTTCCATGTCTCCCTAATCAAACACGCCTGATTCAGATCATCAGCTCATTAGTAGAGACTCCAAGACCTGAAATGGGTGTCAGACAGAGGAGACATGCAAAATGTCAAGTGTTGGGGGTCCTCCAGGAGCGTGGTTGGGAACCACTGTAATAGACCACAAATTAGAACATCAAATTTTCTTCTGACCTGCAAAACAGTTGGTTTGATGCTTGCAACTGATAAGATGTCATCGATTTGCCTGCTATTGAAGTTCGAGAGCCCGATGGCCCTGACAAGGCCCTTTCCCACAAGTTTTTCCATAGCAGCCCATGTCAGCTTGTAGTCTATGTCGTCATACAGCAAGGTTCCATCCTCCTTCCTAGGAAAAGAGGCATCACCTCGTCTGGACAAAAATAAGAAAAACACGACTGGTATCTGAAAAAAGGAAGTGCACATTAAAGGGATAGTCTGCCCAAAAATGAAAATTGTCATTTACTCTCCCTCATGTCATTTCAACCTATATGACTTTTCCTTCGGTGGAAGATATTTTTAAGAATGTTGTTGGTAACCAAACCATTTCGGTTCCCATTGACTTCCATTATATTTTTTGGCCATAGAATGTAAGTCAGTGGGAACTAAGACTGTTTAGTACCAAAATTCTTCAAATGATGACAGAATCTTAATTCTTGGGTGGACTATTCCTAATGATGAGCAGTTCATAATTCATTCCCCAAAGGAGAAAGAAAACGTCATGTTTATATGGCAATGAACAAGATAAGATACCCTAGATAAGACTATAGATTATAACAATAGACTATTATAGAGTCTTGTACCCTATAAACATCTTTTTTTTTTTTTAGATTTTAGAACAAGTTAGTTCTAATAAAATATTCGTTATGAGAAGAGCTGGAGCCTTACTGGAAGGCATATGGCCAATGAATGAGGTAAAGGTCAAGGTACTCCAGCTTCAGGTCTTTCAAGGTCTTAAACAGAGATGGTTCCACATCATCTGGGTGGTGTTTTGTGTTCCACAGTTTGGAGGTCACAAATACATCCTCTCGCCTTATGCCCTGAAAGAAGACAACAGTTGTAATCACATTATATTTAAGTGTGTGGGTATGTATTTAATGTTTGTCATCTACTTGGTTGACCTACTTTTTCAGGTCCCATCATTTCCTGAAATGCTTCACCGATCTCTGGCTCATTCCCGTAAATGGGAGCACAGTCAATGTGCCGATACCCAGACTGCAATGCCCAAATAACTGCCTGTTTTACCTGCAATTGATAACATATTTATGCAAAATTATTTTTGGTGTTCTACACACAAACACAATTAAAGCAAAAGATTGCAGAAAATATTGGATAATATACCTAAGAACTAGTAAACCTGCTGTCATTGTCAATACAACATATTCAGATTCTATCATAATTACAGTTGGGATGATGCACAGGAAACTTACCTGCAGTGTTGCCAATTTAGCGAGTTTGTAGTTAGATTTAGCTACTTCCCCATCCCTTTTGAGACTTTTTTTCAAAAGTTTAGGGACAAATATAGCAACTTCTTGGACAAACCTTATCCAAGTTTTTATCTTGCCCACTGATCTATATTCATCCTTATATAGATCAGTGAATTTGCCATTATGATGTCATCTAGTGACATTTAGCTACTTTCAACTGAAAGCAGTTGACAACACTGCTCACCTGTCCTGCTTCACTCTTCCACGTCCCAAGTCCCACAAGGGGCATCTTTCGTCCAGTGCTGAGAACAGCAAAGCCATTCATACTCATCCTGTGTGCCTTCAGAGAAAAGAAAACAAAGAACACAATTTGAACAGTGTTCATACATGGAGTATACTTTAGGACAGTGGTTTTCAAACTTGTTCCTGGGGACCCACAGCTGATGAGCCTGATTCAGATCATCAGCTCATTAGGAAAGAGCTCCATGAACTCAAATGAGTGCGTCAGATAAGGGAGACATCCAAAATGTGCAGAGCAGTGGGTCCTGAGGAACAGGATTGAAAACCACTGCTTTAGGATATTAAATCAATGATTTAATCCCTTTTCTAGTAAATCAGTCTAAACCCTAAACCAGGGGTGTCAAGCTCAATTCCTGGAGGTGCCGGAGCCCTGCAGAGTTTAGATGCAACCCTAATTAAACACACCTGATCCAACTAATCAAGTCCTTCAGGCTTAATTGAAAACTGCATAGTATGTGTGTTGGAACTAAACTCTGCAGGGCTGTAGAGTTTGACACCCCTGCCCTAAACACTCACAGAAAGTTTGCATGAGGTGCAGTGAATGCAAACTGTTCAGACCTCAAATTCAGGAGCAGAATGAAAGGAAGTATAACCTGCTGACTTCCACAGCAGCTCTAGCAGGAAGTAAATATTGTAAAACATCCTGCACTGCATTTTTGGGACAGCATGACCTTTGATTTAGCAAACATTATAAAATTAATAATTAAATTAGTTTGAAACAAACAGTCATTGTATTTTAATATAAAGAGAATTTAAATAATGTCGAAATCACGTCAATTTAACTTCCATGCATTACTAGCACACCCCCAGTCATTATTCTAGATCAGTTTACTCTTAATTGTCTAGTTAGTGCCGTGAATCACAGACAGGTGGATAACGTACCATTCGACAGTAAAACTTGTGAGAATGAATGACAAGATGCAGAGCGCGTTGAATATGCTGCATTTCTCTGTAAAATCAGGTCAACTAGTGTCCCATGTGGCGCATCATAACAATGAATATTTTCCTAGTTCAGGGATAGTTTTATATTATTTGTTCAGATACTTACAGTGTATTAATAGCTCACGGAATTTCTCCACTATATAACAATCCAGGTTGATTAAAAATTATTCGAATATTTTCTCATAACGTTGACGTATTTACTTCCTGTTCGCTGTTCTCTAAAAACATCCGTCAAAATAAAAGTCTCCATAATATTAACATTTCAACAATTTCTTCACCGTCTGACTCTTTTCTAGCTCAAATGTCAAAGATGAAAATATAAATGAATGTTTGATATTCACTATTTGCCAAAAAATAATAAAAAAATCCAGATCATATAAAAATATTACGATCAATCTGAAACTCATTCAAGTGTTCCTTAATCTATAAAGTCCACCACCTTTTGTATACTTCTACATGTCTTTTCTTTTGAAATTTAAAAGTTATGGATGCTTTATGTTTTGCTTATTACCATACCTTATATTTAAAATAAATATTTCATCTCTCTTATGAAGTTAAGTGCAGGTTTGTCAACTTTATCCCAGAGCACTAAAATAGTATGAGTGGTTATGTCCAGTCTTCTCTTGGCTTTAGCTGTTCAACTTCAATTCTGTCGTAGAATCGAACAGAATTCTCCAAATTCAAAGACTGAAAGCATACACCAAAATAACAGCAAAGAAAATTTTCTTGTAGACTGTTTCAATCATTGTCTTTATAACAGGAAAAATGGAAACTACAATACATCAAATGTTTATTTTACACAGTACAGTTAATTCATGATGAAACAAATCTGCAATTTCTGGTTGTAAATTTCAATTAAAAGTATAAAACAGCACCAAAAACCTATGAGGACTAAATTGGGCTTGGGCAGTTTACACAGAATAAGATCAAGCTTTTATGACAGAAATTGCTCTGTTTCGCCATATATTACAGAGCACAAAATATCTATAAAAAAGAAAGAAAGAAGAAAAAAAACCACAGAAAACTGAGATCACTCATTTCCTCTTCGACTTCTCTTGTGACTCTTCTTTGACCGACTAGAACACAAAGAGACAAATGCAGCATGAAACAAGAGGGAAAAGCATAAAGACAACCATTTAAATTCATTCGATATATCTGAGTATTACCTTTCTGGGGACTTGGAGTGACTGCGATGCCTGTGACTTCTGTGGTGACCTGGAAGAAAATATACCAATAATTCTTAATGATCAGTTTTGCCATTTACTCGAATTATTTTAAATTACAAATTGTGGTGACTTGTTTTCTTGAGTACTTCAAAACAGCCTTGCTGTACCTGGAGATTTGGAGCGATGCCTTCTGTCCTTGGATCTGCTGCGATGTCTACGGGGACTTTTGCTGCGATGACGGTCCCGATCTCGATCACGTCTGGGTGATGGACTGAATGAGTAATCAGACAAATGTATTACACTGTATAATCTCCTAAAATAATGTGTCCCACTAATAATGTATCTAATGTGCCCAGAGGCGTCATGCCCATTCAAAGTGCCCCCTCAGATTTTTGAGCCAAGTGGATTTTGAATGCAGCTTCCAAAAGACCAAAAATAGCCGATTAATATTTTCTATATTTATTACAATCACACCGGTGTGATTAGAACGTTCAGCGCGTCATATCATCAGCTGCTAAATTCAAATTGCATTTGCTGGCTGGCGCTGAACCAGAGACAGACGCGTTTTTACAGCACTGTGCATTATAACCAATCACACACGATGCTGTTGAGCTTATGAATGCAATGACCAATCATAGGTGTTCAGATGAGTCATCGCTAAAATGCCGGTGTTTTCTTCACTTGCTCGCTGACTGAATACCTCTTTCTGGCGAATTTTCTCCTTAGAAACAACAAAGTGCAAATGTGTGTACGAATATGTAAGATATTCATTTCATAGTGTAAACAGCTTCAGTGATTTTAATGGGAGTTTTTGAGAGTGCTTGAACTCTAGACTGTCAGTAAAAATGTTGTTTGATAATGTAGCTGTTCTTTGCTCTCTTTCTGTACAAAGAAAGCGTTATGATTAGTAGCCTAACTTACAAAGTTTTTATTCACATTAATTTTCAATGTTAAATTCGCATTAAATATAATGTTAAATTTGCATTAAATATAAAGTCAGTCTTATTAAAATATGTTATGGCATGACACTCATAGGCTATCTGTTAATTAAGTAAACAGACAGGTTACTTTGACCATCGCCCACTAAATCAAATAACAGTCTATTAAGCTAAGAATCAAGATATTTCATGATATAGTTAATGGGTTTGGGAATATTTAGAATAAAAAGGAAAAAATAAATAAAACACTGCTGTGTGTCACATGACGACCCCAACCTCCCCAACTCGTGCCCCCTCAAAAATAATGAGTGCATGACGCCCCTGAATGTGCCTAAAACAATTTCATTATATACCTTCGTCTTTTAGGTGATCTGCTCCGTCTAAAAAAACAAAAATAAATAAAGTGTCAGAATCAGAAGATTAATTATTCATCTGTTAAGCCAAAAACCTGAAATAATATAATCTAAATGGTTGATTAGCACCATCACTGACCTTCTAGGTGAGCGGCTGCGTCTGTAGCGTGGAGATGGAGACCTGCGTGGCCGGTCCATATCTCTATAACTTCTTCTGTGTGGCTCTGGTGTCTGCACTCTCTCTGGCTGCAGTACATATGGAGAGGTTGTGTAACAATCACATTCATTATATATAATTATTAATAATAATAATAATTTTTGATTGGATATATTGTCAGACATTGTGAGTTCACGTTTACCTTCTCTTCTTCCTCATCCTCCTCCTCACTGGTCTCCACCTCATCCAGATCTTCTTCCAGAGCACTAATACGAGCATCCAGCAGCTCAGCTTCCTCCAAAACTTGTCTCTTCTGTAAAAAAAAAAAAAAACGTGGACACATTATTTTATGGCATAAATCACTCAATACAGTATACACAATCAATCAATCAATATATATATACACACACACACACACAGTGCTGCTTGAAAGTTTCTGAATCCTTTATAATTTTCTGTATTTCTGCATAAATATGACCCAAAACATCATCAGATTTTTGCACAAGTCCTGAAAGTAGACAGAGAACCCAATCAAACAAATAAGACAAAAATATTTTCAAAAATATTTTATTTATTGAGAAAAATTATCCACTGTTACGTATCTGTGCGTTGCAAAAGTATGCGATTCTTTGCTTTCAGTATCTGGTGTGACCCCATTTTTCAGCAATAACTGCAGGTAGAGTTTCGTTCAACTGCTGATCAGTCCTGCACAACATCTTGTAGGACTTTCAGCCCATTCCTCAGTACAGAACCACTTCAACTCTGTGATGTTGGTGGGTTTCCTCCTTTGAACTGCTTGCTTCAGCTCCTTCCACAACATTTCAATTGGATTAAGGTCCAGGCTTTGACTCGGCCATTCCAAAACATTAACTTTGTTCTTCTTTAACCATTTTTTGGTAAAAGGACTTGTATGCTTCGGGTCGTTGTCTTGATGCATGGCCCCCTTTCTCTTGAGACTCAGTTCTGGGACAGATGTCCTGATATTTTCCTTTCGAATTTGCAGGTATAATTCAGAATTCTTTGTTCCATCAATGATGGCAAGTCGTCCTGGCCCAGATGCAGCAAAACAAGCCCAAACCATGATACTACCACCACCATGTTTCACAGATGGGATAGGTTTCTTATGCTGGAATGCAGTGTTTTTTAAATTTTTTTCCCAAATGTAACGCTTCTCATTTAAAACAAAAAGTTCTATTTTGGTCTCATCTGTCCACAAAACATTTCTCCAATGTGAGAAAGGCCTTTAGTTGCTTAGAGGTTACCCTGGGTTCCTTTGCAACCTCGCGGACTATTAGACGTCTTGCTTTTGGAGTTATCTTTGTTGGTGGACCACTCTTGGGGAGGATAACAGTGGTCTTGAATTTCCTCCATTTGTACACAATCTGTCTGACTGTGGATTTGTGGAGTCCAAACCCTTTAGAGATGGTTTTGTGAACTTTTCCAGCCTGATGAGCAACAGCAACTCTTTTTCTGAGGTCCTCAGAGATCTCCTTTGTTCGTGCCATGATTCACTTCCACAAACATGATCAAACTTTGATAGATCCCTGTTCTTTAAATTAAACAGGGCCGCCATGACACCTGATAGTCATCCCACTGTTTGAAAACACCTCTGAACAGATGGACTCTAATTTCACCTTCAAATTTCCAGCTCATCCTAGAGATTCACATACTTTTGCAACGCACAGATATGTAACAATGGATAATTTTTCTCAATAAATTAATGACAAAGAAAATGTTTTTGTCTCATTTGTTTGATTGGGTTCTCTGTCTACTTTCAGGACTTGTGCGAAAATCTGATGATGTTTTGGGTCATATTTATGCAGAAATATAGAAAATTGTAAAGGGTTCACAAACTTTCAAGTAGCACCAATATATATATATATATATATATATATATATATATATATATATATATATATATATATATATATATATAACAAGTCCAGTCCAACCAACCTGAAGTCTAGGGAGGATGACGTCACACACTCGCTCTGCATGAAGCAGCTCATCTATAAACTCATCAACATGCATCAACTCAAACTCTGTGTAAAGAAGAAGCAATATTTGCAATTGTTTTTTCAGTAAGGAATCAGGATAAACTATGTCATGCCACATACCATCTAAATATTCAAGAAAAATGCCCACCTCCATTTCTGTTCTGGCTTTTTATTTTTCTGTAGTCATTGTATAATGGTTCTAAATACTTGTAGCAATCCACAGAAGTTCCAGTCAGGCGCATATACATCGCTCCAAGCAAACGGACATACCTGGAGGGGTGAAATTCAGATTAGTAATGCAAAAACCCAAAAACAGCACAGTGTAGACAGGAAAATGGCTAACTGTATACAGATAGAGCAGTATTTGCATACTAACTTGAAGTCTTCATTCTTGATGAATTCCACAATAATGTCCTTTTCAGGCTGGATCTGCAGCATCTTTAGTGTCAGGCATATGAATGGAGTTGGCTTGATGTTTCCTCCGTATACCCCACCAACATACTTCAGCTCCATTGCTTTGTCCACAACAAGTTCAGCTTGATTTTAGAGAGGGAACAATATTAGTGACATTTAAAACAATGCTTGGCACATTAATTCCACAAATCCATACATACATATGGAGAAATTTAAGTAAATGCTTTATGACAGACCTTAACTCTGTCAAGCCTACAGCATGACTTGCTAAAGCCTCTAAAGTTTCAACATGCTCAAAACTTTGCTGAAAAACCTGTTGTACACTATCTTCTACATGTCTTCTGCCATCTGATTGATGGTACATACCTTTTATTTTCAAATAAATATAAAAATGTCCACTATCAGGTCATGGCATCTTTTTGCTGTGAAATATGTAGTTTTTTTTTTAAGTAATATTTCAAGATGAACATTTACCAGACTGAAGCAACCTTACTTGATTACCGATACATCAATTTTTAAGAAAAAATTATTTTAAAATGCAAGTATCGAATATGATACAACATGCTTTTTGAGGAATGTTTATCACATTATTGTATTGCACTATATGTTTTGACCCCCACAATTAAATTTAAACTAATACTAATATGAGCTATATGAAGTTATAAATAAAAGCCTAATAACAAACAACACAAACATAAAACTTTTTTTTTTTAAATTTTGTTTTAATGTTAAATCGTTCCATTATACTACTACTACAATATCAAGTCACATTACTAATGCTGCCAAAAGTAAACATTGAATAACAGCAGGTCAGCTTTAAAATATAATTAAATCAAATGAGGTAGTCAGTAAGTAGACTTACTTCGAGGTCATTTCTGTGAGTAAGGTAAATAACTAGCGTTGTTTTTAATGCCACATTAACAAATACAGCATGTAACGTTAATCCAGCACACTTCGCTCACCTGTAAGTCCGAAACATTCC